>JARFJB010002115.1:647500-767500 GCA_036346205.1 Vesta saturnalis
TTGTAGGTTGATAAGGTAAATAAAGCTGACTTATATATAGTAGGCTCTATTTGCGTATGTACTCTTAAAATTAGTGCATTATTGCAGTGATATCAGACAATACAGCCTTGTTATAAACGTTCAACATTTATGAAAACGTAGTGGGGTGAAATATTTTGATGTACTGAGTATATTTATTGTACGACGTTTTAACGCGTGTGAATGAGAAATCGTATCGAGGTAAAAGTCCTTATAGAGACGTGTTACTGTTTAATCACTTTATTTTTAGTAAAGCAGGTTTAAAACTGCAATGAACAGGTAGCATGAGCGAATTAAGGGTATTTTAGTACTGTAATAAAGTGTAGAATGAAAAGTATGTACTTTATTCATATAAATGAAGGGCTTCATAATAATAGTATGTTAAAACATAAGTTGCAGAGGGCCAACTATTCTAGCACGAGCTGAAGATTCGAATGAACGAGTGCATAGAAGACCTTCTGCAACGAATGTTTTATACTATTTTCTTTGTTTCGGGTTTATTTCATCTTATTTATGAATTACTGACGACTTGAAAATCGTATTGTAAAATAATTATGTTGGCAGTAGTGAGTTAATTTGATAGTTTCCGTAGCAACTAATAAACAACTTTTATATTTAATTTTCTAATTACGTATATAACGTAAACTCTTGAAAAAAAGTCACTAAAAATTGTTTAAGAATTGAGTTCATTCCAACATCAAAATGCGTGTGAGAATTTTACGTACAATTTAAGGGCAAATAGCATTAGAATTTACTAAATTTTGTGGATAAATAAATCGCCCACGCGGGAGAACTTCATAAAAAGTTGATTTTAGTTTTTAATATTTTATTGAGTGATTTTGAATATCGAATTTCAGGAAGTTATTACGTTTTCTTTATGATGGCGTGGATGGAGAAGTATTGGTTGCCTTGGTGCCATTTTACATTTACGTGGCGACAAAGATAGGTAACATTTAAACCCCGCAAAAGTCGTTGATTTTGATTTAGCGGGGTAATATGTTTAGCAACGTTTACAAGATGGAAGTGTCGGCTTTTGCCGAGATTGTCAGCCAAACTTTGGTTAGAGCGGTAGCACGTGATTTAAAAAAAGTGCCTTATGATACGTACCAATTCACGTAAAATTTAGTAGTGCCATAGTTAGTTTAGTGCTGCCATATCTTGGAGGAAGGAATATTAAAAAACTTTTACAAGTGAAGTTAAGTTTGTATGGAGATCTGAATTGAACCTTAGTACTATGTGCAGATTAAACAATTAAGAATTTAGTCACGAAGTGAATCAATATACTAAATTCAGTAGAAAACATTTAGAACGTATTCAGTAAATAAATTGCAAAATTGATTGAAGGACGTACGTTGTCGTGGAACATTTCAGTCGGCGCCTGCTTAGTTACAGGCCGATCGTGCGCGAGTATGTGCAGTAGCAAGGATTAACAAAAGGTCAACCCCGTTAATTAGGATACTTCGTTTGAAAACGTGTAGGAAATTAAGTGAACCCAATTTGTTTATTGTGTAGTAAACGATTGATTATCCTAAAAAGGGGCTATTGTTAGTATTGTATTTTAATGAGGACAATCAATTCCACTCACTAGCTTTTTTTAGTGTAAGAGACTGGCTTAAAGTTAGTAGGGACATGGTCAGCTCCAACGCAAAATAAGATGGAACAGAGTATGTAGTATTTTTTTTACATTGCTTACCTAGAAGGATTGGTTTGCAATGTTCATGTATATGATAATCTCTCAAGCAATTAATACAAAACTTATGCTTTTTATTTCGTTGAAACGCAGATCAATGGGAAGTTTTATTAGTTCTTTACACAGGTTAATGTAATGTTCTTGTTGACATATATTGGAAGATACCTGACAGGTATTTGTTATGACATGCATTGTTGACTTGTTTAATCTTTGATTAGATTTAATCGTAGATGTAATCGTGTAACTTTCCCTTGTTCTAAAGTTTCTAATCAATACTGTTTTTGACAAGAAGATTGGTTACTTTCCCAGATATCGTTTCGGCTGATAGTTAGTTTTGAAAGGAACCACGTCATCTGTTTGAAAATCTAAATTGTCTAAATCTTCTATTTCATGTTCAATTAATCTTGTTTGTCGTTTCAAAGCTTAAATTTTTGCTGACTAAATCAAGCTTACGTCAAATTACTACTGTCGTTAAGCGAATCGCAATATGTTTTCAATTTAGTGACAACGGATTTAACATGAGCGCGGTCTCTAATCAAGTTTTTGAGTTTAACAGCCATTTTAAGTAAAATAACATTGTTGAAAATTAATTGAATTAGATTAAGAGTGTAAACACTATTTGGGGGTAGCGGGAATTAAATACAGCAGGAAATAAAAATAAATATCTGACCTTAAATTCGGTAGCACAATTTCAGTAAGTGTTTAATGAATATTCATAACCTACTAAAATCAAATGATCTCTTAATAAACAATAGGAGGACCATATTAAAATCAAACTTTTATTTTAAAAAAACAATTAAAAGATTATCAGAATTACTGATATTAACAAACTATGCATTTGTCACCTTGGTAACAACTTACATATTAACGAAAATGTAAAACGCTTCGGTAACACTTACAGTTATCGTCCTCAGTAGTAATGCAATCTTTTAGAAATGTTTACGAGATATGAAAATTTGAAACGCAAACATAAGCCTGCTATTGATATAAAGTCAACTGTGGATTCTAATTTTACTGAAGAATAACTAGATCCTTAATAAGTTAAATATTATTAAACTGCCTTGAAAATGACAAATCAGAACACCCTCTAACGGTCGAAGGCTAACAGTGAAAAATTTCCCAAATAAAGAGGCAATTTAACAAAAGTTAATCCAATTATGATTTAAGTGTGAAGTTGTAAAAAATATTAAATTTACATTGATAAAAGCATTTACAGAAACTTGACATGAATTAAAAATCTAGTCAAATAAAACAAAGAAATAACTTTGTTAGTAAATGTAAGTGTCATTTTATAGACAAAACACCATGTAGTACATCAATATAATTTTTTAGTTTAATTTTAATTACAAGGTCTAGGAAACAAATTTTGACATCTCATGTAAACCTAAAAAAGCAATTTGATAAGTTACACAAGCAACAATATGATAGACAATCTTTGATAATAAAAAACAGTTATAAACAGTTCTGATCATACTTTTTTTCAGGTGATGCTATTGAAGCGCTTTCTAAGGGCGGGAATTTTGCCTTTTGATGCTGCGAATTAAGTTGGATATAAAACTGTTAACATGTTACATAAAGCAAAACCTCCAAAGAGCAACTTATCCTTTCGTCACCGGCGTGCTTTATTTGATCTTAAAGGTAATGAAGTTATAATAATATTACAATCAGATAAAGATAATGCAATAAAAAGAAATTAACTAACTCTGAAGATATTCACCAATATTTACCAAAAATCCATAAACCTGTTTCTTTAAGGTCTATTGTTAGTGCAATTGGTTCTCATTGATACAATCTTACAACCTGAGATAGGCAAAACACCCCATTATATTAAAATGTATGCCGACTTAATTGAAAAAATATACAATTTCCAAATTGAAGAGGATGATATAATGATCTACTTTAATGTTGTTTCACTTTTTACACTTTTTCACATTTGTTACTTTGAGACAACGGAAGAAGCACTACATGAATTTTTAATTTTTATAAATGGTATACAGCCTAGCATGCAGTTTACCATGGAAAAGGCAACTTTTTTTATACCATATTTTACCATATATTGGCATACTAATATTTAAAACTAACAATTCATTATCTTTTAAAGTTTACAGAAAGCTGGCACACACTGATAGATACTTTCATAAATTATCACCGAGCTGGTAGCGTAGTGGTGACACGACCTGCTTAGCATTCGGGAGGTAATGGGTTCGATTCCCGTTACCGTCTACCTTCTATGAGGTTTTTTCAGGAGGTTTTTCCTCGTACACATGTAGCGGCTTGGTCACTGCGTATATGCACACCATGTGAGGCTACTTCGGCGAATGCTGGGGTAGTATTTTCCCCCTCAGAACCCTAACTCCCTTCCTTCCGATCCTATCCTGACCACACACATCCTTAATTCCACCATGCATATATACGTAATGTATGTATGTATCTATGCTGGGAATCCATGATTGTGGCTGAAGAAGCTCGGAAAGCTCAAGTAGCTCGCCCTGCCCCTTGGGGAGGGAATGAAATACGTGGCTCCCTCCTCCCTTTCCTTCCATAAATTATCAAACTACCATCCACGCCAAAATCTTTAGTGGATCGAGCAAAACGAATTTGAATTTGAAAAATGAATATAAATATTTAGCAAATGGATATTCACTTAATGATATAAATAATGTTATTACACCTGCCATAGCTAGTAAAAATAAAGATTTTCTATTTCGGCTTAGCGCTCTATTACACTGAGACATCTCGAATATACAGCCGTTTCTTTCTAACGTTTGACTTTCAATAGAAACGTACGCGTTTTAGTCAAAGCATAAATTACCTACATGAATTAAGAATTAAACTGTACGTTTAAACTATTTATCAAGAACCGGCGAAGTAGAAAGCGATAGACACGCAAACGACTCAAGACCGCCCGCTAGAGGTAAACACAATGGAAGTATAATCCTATTCCAGAAGTTACCAAACGTTTTGAAGGATTTTGAATGTTAACTGTGTTCCTTTTAGAAATTGTAAAGTTTTTTTTTTGTGTGTGAATGCAGAGGCTTTATTACTTAATATAATTAATTTATTTTCGAATGTGCAACAACGAAATCATTAATAGGTAATTAAAAAGGAATTAATATGCATAAACCAGTTTCCATTGTTTACTAATAGTGACATTAATTGTACATGCAGAGCATAAGGTACATTACTATAAATAAAACAAAACAAAATTAGAACTAAGAAGCACGCATTGCATTTCTTGTTTTTTTTTTAAATGTTCGCGTATTTTTTTGTAATGATACTTTAACACTCATTTAAATCAGAATCATCACTACAATCTTCATTGACGTTGATAGAAATTATAACATTTTATTAAAACAGCTTCCGGGCATCGTTATCAGTTTTCAATAAGAACACGTTGCCTTGTCACAATAAAACAAAGACGAATTCAAATATTATATAGGAATGCACTCATAATGGTATAGAAAGTAGTAAATCAATTCCTCATTATTTAGTTCTAATTTTGTTTTGTTTGATTCATAAGAGTGTACCTTATGTTTTGCATGTACAATTAATGTCACTATTAGTAAACAATAGAAACTGGTTTATGCATATCAATTCCTTTTTAATTACCTATTAATGATTTCGTTGTTGCACATTTGAAAATAATTGAATTATATTAAATAATAAAACCTCCGCATCCACACAAAAAAACAATTTCAAAAGGAACACAATTAACATTCAAAATCTTTCAAAACGTTTGGTAACTTCTGGAATAGGATTACATTTCCATTGTGTTTACCTCTAGCGGGCGGTCTCAAGTCATTTGAAACATGGCTTACGTTTGCGTGTCTATCGCTTTCTACTTCACTGGTTCTTATGATACATAGTTTAAACGTACGCTGTAATTCTTAATTCATATAGCTAATTTACTTAGCCGAAATAGAAAATCTTTATTTTTACAAGCTATAGACGTAACCATAAAAAAACAGCTCTTAATGTTAGTACTGGTTTTCTTCCTTTTATAATTAATGTTACAGACAGAATTGAAAAACTCTTAATTAATCAGACTGTTTTGAAACCTACAAGAAAAATTAAAGAACATGTACCTAACGATGTTTTATACCCATTATCATCTTTATAAATTATCTTGTTTCTGTGGAAAAGTATACATTGGAACCACAAAACGTAGGTTTGATACAAGAGGTAGAGAAAATATGAGATTTTGTAGATTAAGACAACCAGAGAAATCTGCAGTAGCTGATGATGCATTAAATAATTGAAATCATGTGTTAAATTACCACAGCACTATAATTCAACAAATATGTAGTTGAAGTCAAAAAATTAAAAATTATATTAACGTACTACATTGTGTTTTATCTGTAAAAGCACACTTACATTTATTAACAAAGCTGTGTGTTTGACTGGATTTTTATTTGATGTCAAGTTTCTATTTGTGAATGCCTTTATCAGTTTCACATTAAGATTTTTCACAACTTTTCACTTACACCATAAGTTGATTAAACTTTGTTAAATTTGCTGTTTGTTTATTTACTAAAATTAGAATCCATAGCTGGCTTTACTCGTTTACCAAAATGTTATATTCATAGCAGGCTCGTGTTTGCGTTTACAATTTTAATATTTCCTACACATTTTGTGTGTGTGTATATATATATATATATATATATATATATATATATATATATATATATATATATAGAGTGTTTCTAAAACGTCTATACAAAATACTAGGAGACTAAATACTGAGACTAAAATATGAGGCTCTAGCCCAATTTAGCTTAGTCCAAAAGTTGATAGTTTCCGAAATACAAGGTGTCAAAGTGATTATTATTTTTAAATCTTTTTTCAATATATATTTTAACAATGTGCATGAAATTTGGTACCTAAAGGATTTCTATGATGAGAAATACAGATTTGCTCATAGTTTTGATGTATCTTCAAGAGGGCGTTCCCAGCAGCCCTTTGTCTACATCTAAAGCTCCATAACATTTTTCTGCCTCGGCAAATCAAATTTCTAGTCAGAAATGCTTATTCCCTTTTCTTCAAAAAGGGTATACCTTGTAGATGTCGCTTCGAGCAGCCGTTTCTGTGATAATCGAATTTAAATGTTTCATTGCGTACTAACAATCATCAAGGCAACGACTAAACATTATTACGTGTTGCCATTAGTTACAAAAGGGTATTGTCAAACAATTCAGTCTGACAAATATTTATTGAAATTTTAATTTCCTTCTTCAATTTTTATTGTCAAGGAAATGGTCGGGAATCGGTCAGAGTATACCAAGAAATATTTCCAAATAGACGTGTTTCAAACCATCAAACATTTGCTGCTGTTGAAAGGCGTCTTCGAGCAACCGGTAGTGTTGCTCCTGTTAGGGTTAATTATGGACGAAATCGTACTATTAGAACAGAAAAGGTTGAGGAAGAAATTTTAGAACGAGTTGAAAAAGATGCGAGTCTGAGCACCAGACACATTGTTTTGGAACTTGGCGTTTCGAAGGGTACGGTTAACAGAACTTTAAAATTACAGTAAACATTTTACAGTTAGATGTAGAGATGTTGGATAGGGCGCAGTTCAATTTTCTCCGTAAAATTAATCTTTGTGTACATAAACACGGGGGTCACCTTCATTTACTTAAGAGTTTAATTAATCAATTGAATAAATAATTTAATAAAAGTTTGCTGTTTTGGTCGTTTGTTATTGACTTTGTATGCTATTTCTCTGGTCTTTGCTAGTTCATTCTTACATCCTTATGTTGTTATGTTGCTGTGTAAACTTCTGTTGTTGTTGGCTCGTTGGTCCTTAAACACGCTCCAAACTTCTTGGGCCAGTCCATATCTGAATTTCTTATCATAAAAAACCTTTAGGTACCAAATTTCATGCAAACCCTGTTATTATTAAGATAGGCATTCAAAAAAAAAAAATTAATAACTGACAGCCTGTATTTCGAGAACTATCAACTTTTGGACTAAGACAAGTTGGGCTAGAGCGTCATATTTTAGTCTCCGAAATTTGTCCTAGTATTTTGTACTGACCTTTGAGACATCCTGTATATATATATATATATATATATATATATATATATATATATATATATATATATATATATAATCTGTTTCAGAGTAAGCGCCTTATTTTTTTGCCACACTATGGGTACTACTTGGCAGTAATATGTTCCAGGACATTCTCTACACGATGGTGATATCAGATTTTCAATTGGACGAATAGTCTCAAAATGGCGACTTTCAGATTTGTTTTAAATGGAATGCAATAATTTTTTTTTTATTATTGAGATCCTAAAAACGTCAATCAATGCAATTTAGTTGTCAATGCTTGTTAATAACAATTGTATTATTGAAGATTATAATTGTTAATTTAAAATTAATTGATACCTTTTTTGAAATGCCGTTAAGCTATACGAGAGACGAGTTAATTGATATGCTCCTAATATTTGAACATATCTGAACATCGAACATTTACTAAGTTATTGGAGAGAACGCGTGAAACAGGAACTCTGGATATAAGAAACTGGTACATGAAAACCCGCCTGCTTGCAATGACGACAACGAAAACCAGGTAATGCTACACATTATTGAGAATCCCCATGTCAGTACTAGAGGGATTGCAAATTTTGTTGGAATATCGCATAGTTCGGTCTGGAGGATAATAAAAAAAAATAAATTTCACCCATTCAAAATGATTATTTACCAAGAATTAACCGAAAATGGTTGTCTGTTAAGAATTAATTTTGCACAATGGGGTTTGCAACAGATAGGACAAAATAGAAACTTTTTTAACGTTTTATTTTCGGACGAAGCAATTTTTCGAAATGATTCTGTTGTAAGACATAACATGCATTAATACGATAACGTAAATCCACACTGGACCCGCGAGCGACGTTGTCAACATCGATGGAGTTTAAACGTGTGGTGTGGAATTATAGGACAGCACATTGCTGGGTCAATATTTATTAATAGAGTAACTGGAGAGAATTACCTCAATTTATTAGAAAATGAAATTCAAAATCATCTAAATGAACTCCCACAAAATATCAGAAATAATTTATGGTGGCAACAAGATGCCCTTCCAGTTAGGGAGTTTTTAAATAATCGATACGAAAACCGTTGGATTGGTGGGGGAGGAACAGTTGGTTGGCTATCTAGGTCACCTGATATTTCATCACTGGACTTTTTTCTCTGGGGGTATGTAAAATCCCAGGTGTACATCGTTGAACGAACAACCATTGAAAATATGCAAGAGAGAATTCGTACTTGCATAAACGAAATCTCTCCGGAAATTATCCTTCGATCTATTGGCTTCATTTCATTAAAAAAAAAGAAATTGAGAGTTGCCATTTTGAAATAAATCGTCCAATTGAAAATCTGATATTACCGTCGTGTAGACAATGTCCTGACACATATTACTACCAAATATTTTGAATGTAATACCCATAGTGGGGCTAAAAAAAGGCGCTTACTCTGAAACAGGCTTATATATATATATATATATATATATATATATATTTATTTATTTATTTATTGTAGAGACATTTCGTGCCATCATTTATAATGTAAGATATTTTGGGCAAAGGGGCACTAGGATAAAGTAATCACAACACTAACGTTCTATTCAAATATATTTCAACAGAAACTCTGTCGTCATCAGTGAAACTAGTAATAAAAATAAAAACAATAATATTGGGTTACAATATAAAATACACATACCGTTGTTTAAAGTGGTAATTATATAATTCAAAGTAATAACTATGATGGTTTTGGGAAATAATAGATGTTTTTATATAATATAAATATAAGTATTTAAAATTTTTTGAAAATAGGAAATTTGATTAGTCAGAATTGATATAAAGTAACTAGATAATTTTATGTAAATTGACAACTAAGGTAAAAATATATATTTATATATTTATATATTAATAATTTTGTCTAAAAAATTTTTATGAATTTAAAATTTAAAATTTAAAATTTTCAATTTTGGTTGCTTAAAATTAGCCAAGAATATATGTTACTAATTTTGTCAATGTCTTTTTGTGTGTTTAAACTATTTTCATTATTCTTGAAAATATGTACCAATTCCAGTATTTCTCTTTTCTTCTTATTCTTTTCATTTGTCAAAACTTCTATATTAGGATAGTCTATTATATGTCCTGTAGCTTGTACATGTTGAGAAACACCGCAAGCATTAGGTTTAACTCTACAATCACTTTTATGTTGGTTTATACTAAGTCTTAGAATTTGTGATGTCTGGCCAATGTAAGTCTTATGGCAAGTTGTACATTTTAATTTATATACTACGTCACTCCATTCAGTTGGTTGCTTCTTCAATCTTGTTTTTGAAAAGAATTTTGATATTAAATTTGTGCTTTTTGATATTAATGTGACTGGTTCATCTCTGCTTAATAATGTTTTTAGTTTAGGAAATATTATGTGATTATATTCAATAGGTATATATAGTCTATTTGTGTTATCAATCCTTGGTGCTAGTTGATTGTCATTATTTAGTGGAGTGCTAAATAATAATTTATTTAAAAGCTTAGTAGGGTAACCATTTTCACTTAAAATATTTTTAAGTATAAGATTTTTATTTATTAAAGAATTGTGACAAATTTTATTATTCTACTCGTATATTTAAGGCAATTGACTAAATTTATTTTATATTTAAATTCATGATAAGATGCAAAATTTATATATCTGTTAGAAGAAGTAGGTTTTCTATACCAGTCCAGAATTATTTTATTGTTAAGACTTCTAATAACTAAAGTGTCAAGAAATGGTACACTATTGAATAGATACAACAAAACAACTTAAATATTGGGATACATTAGATGGTCGCATTGCAAGAAATGAAAATAAAATAACTTTTCTACATAGATGTAAAAACAATCATATAACTCCTTCGTTTATATCAAATAACATTAGAAGTTGCACTAACCTCATTTTACAGTATAACAATTCACATAACAAAATCTACAATTTAAATAGATACGTAGTAAAAACACTCCTGAAATTAAGTATAAATAATGCCCATTATGAATTAAGAAGATCAAGAAATGAAAAAGAACAACTAATCATTCAATTGAGAGTAATATTAAATCCGAATGACTTTAATAGTTACTATCATAATCAAACTAATAGATATCACAAATATTTTATTAAAATTAAAACAAGCAATATAAAAAAATACAAATTATTGGCTGAAAAAGAATCAAATAAACTTAAAATAAATATCCAAAAATGGTTTTCAAATAAATCATCATATGATATTCCCATTAATGTTAAAAAATGTTTGGCTCTTGGTCCTAACTTTGCTTTACCTATGACCAATAAAACAATAAATATACCTAAAACAATAGCAGAAGTAGAATATTTACTAGATAATATAATTAAATCATAAAGATTTACTACGTAATCAAATAACTAATGTAATCACTAATTTTATGAATTGAAGCAATGAAAATTGCAATCAATTACACAATTGGAAAAGAGAAACAATTAATTACTTAAAAAATAATAGAATATTAATTTTAAAATCTGACAAAGGAAATGTTACAGTAGCTATTGACGAAGATGATTATCACACAAAAGTCAAAACTCTTCTTGAAGATGAAAATACTTATCAATTACTAACCAGAGATCCTACTAAATTATATGAAAGAAGACACAATGATTTAATTCAAATACTAAAAATAAAGGACTACATTAATTCAAATGAAGGTAAATTACTAATTACAAAAAATTCATCTTGTCCAATATTTCATGCTGTACCTAAACATCATAAAACAAACTGTCCACTTAGACCGATAGTATCAACTATTAATGCACCTACTCAGAAACTTTCAATATTTCTCACAAAATTATTAACAACTTCTTTTAAAGAATATAATACTTACCGAATATATGATAGTTTTGAATTTGCAAATGCCCTAAATGAATTTCAATTACCTGATAATTCTACAATAGTATCTTTTGATGTCATATCATTATTTATTAACATTCCAACAAATTTAGCAAAAGAAGTAATAATGGACAACTGGAATTTAATAAATGTGAATACAAATATAGATAAAATTACCTTTGAAACTTTATTAGAATATATATTATCATCCAACTATTTTACTTATAACAACAAATACTTCAAACAAATCTTCGGACTACCGATGGGTTCTAACATTAGCCCTATAATTGCAGATATAATGGTTAATACACTCCTCAAATCAGTTATACCAACCTTAAATTTTCAATTACTATTTTTATATCAATATGTAGATGATATCATTTGTGCTCTTCCAACATCAGAAATAAATAATACTTTATTATTATTAAATAACAACCACCCGAATATTCAATTCACTTTCCAAAAAGAAGACACCTTCGATAGTGTACCATTTCTTGACACTTTAGTTATTAGAAGTCTTAACAATAAAATAATTCTGGACTAGTATAGAAAACCTACTTCTTCTAACAGATATATAAATTTTGCATCTTATCATGAATTTAAATATAAAATAAATTTAGTCAATTGCCTTAAATATACGAGTAGAATAATAAAAATTTGTCACAATTCTTTAATAAATAAAAATCTTCTTATACTTAAAAATATTTTAAGTGAAAGTGGTTACCCTACTAAGCTTTTAAATAAATTATTATTTAGCACTCCACTAAATAATGACAATCAACTAGCACCAAGGATTGATAACACAAATAGACTATATATACCTATTGAATATAATCATATAATATTTCCTAAACTAAAAACATTATTAAGCAGAGATGAACCAGTCACATTAATATCAAAAAGCACAAATTTAAAATCAAAATTCTTTTCAAAAACAAGGTTGAAGAAGCAACCAACTGAATGGAGTGACGTAGTATATAAATTAAAATGTACAACTTGCCATAAGACTTACATTGGCCAGACATCACAAATTCTAAGACTTAGAATAAACCAACATAAAAGTGATTGTAGAGTTAAACCTAATGCTTGCGGTGTTTCTCAACATGTACAAGCTACAGGACATATAATAGACTATCCTAATATAGAAGTTTTGGAAAATGAAAAGAATAAAAAGAAAATAGAAATACTGGAATTGGTACATATTATCAAGAATAATGAAAATAGCTTAAACACACAAAAAGACATTGACAAAATTAGTAACATATATTCTTGGCTAATTTAAAGCAACCAAAATTGAAAATTTTAAATTCATAAAAATTTTTTAGACAAAATTATTAATGTATAAATATATAAATATATATTTTTACCTTAGTTGTCAATTTACATAAAATTATCTAGTTACTTTATATCAATTTTGACTAATCAAATTTCCTATTTTCAAAAAATTTTAAATACTTATATTTATATTATATAAAAACATCTATTATTTCCCAAAACCATCATAGTTATTACTTTGAATTATATAATTACCAGGATCACTTTAAACAACGGTATGTGTATTTTATATTGTAACCCAATATTATTGTTTTTATTTTTATTACTAGTTTCACTGATGACGACAGAGTTTCTGTTGAAATATATTTGAATAAAACGTTAGTGTTGTGATTACTTTATCCTAGTGCCCCTTTGCTCAAAAAAAAATCTTACATTATATATATACACACACACACACAGGGTGTCTGGACTACCCACGTTCTGTGGCTATCTTTGTTATTATAAGAGTCGGCTAAATTAGCAAAGTTGGGCAGAATTACATGATGATTCAAATACTGATAAGAAAATTCAACATTGTTGCCAACTTTCTAAGATATCTGAAAATAACTAAAAATCGTCCAAATTCTCAATCATCTATATCTTTTTTAACATTCAAATACGAAAAAGTTATAAGAGAGACTTTTGATAGCTATTTTTACTCAAAATGGGAAAATGCGAATAAAAATTTTTTGCAGCAATTATTTTTCGAGCTACAACCCAAACATACATTTTTTTAATTGGCAACTATAGGTGGTTATGGATTCATTCGATGGCTTATTTTTTTCTGATTTCAAAAATGTATAGCTTTGTATGTTTAGTATTATTAGTTAACTCACAATTTTTTGTAATTATAGTATTTACTAAACAAATGCAATGTTGCCGTGGTGTGCTGTGACAATTAAAAACAAAACTCATTGATTTACTGTCAAATAGTATATATTGAATTATGTGTTGGAACCAGTTATAGTTCGTACTTAAATAGTGAATATTAATTTATCAATGGCTTATTCTTCTGAACAAAGAAATGATATGCTTTTTGCTATTACGTGTCTAATAGAGATGCTAATGTTGCTTTGGAATTATATCTTCAAACTTATATGGAAAGAAGACAAGCCGATGTGAGATTATTTGCCAACTCGAATCGAATTTCAAAAAATATGGGGCTTTTACTAAATTTCAAAATTTTAAAATTAATGTTAGCACAGAAACAGAAGAACGTGTTTTAGCTTACGTCGAATTTAAACCTACTACATCTCTTCGTGAAATTGCGAACGAGTGCAACACTTCCAAAGATGAAGCCCACGTTATTTTGAAACAAAATAATTTTAAGCCATACCATTTTCATATAGGAAATACATTGTATGTTGAAGATTATCAGAAAAGATTACGTTTTGCTACATGGTTGATTAATGAAAGTCGAGCAAATCATCAATTCTCGAAAACCATTCTTTTTACCGATGAAGCATCTTCAATAGAAAAAATCATATCCAATGGTCCCAAGAAAATCCTCATATTACTGTTGAGAGGAGAGATCAATATGCTTTTTCAGTAAACGTTTGTTGCGGTATTATTGGTACCAAAATCCTTGGCCCGTTTGTTTATGAATACAATTTAAATTCCGAAAGATATCCAACTTTTTTACGAAGCGAATTGGAAGAAATGTTGGACGACCTTCCGTTGAGCGTAATTCAAAATTTGAATTATTTTCAACACGACGGGGCACCAGCACACAGTGGATTACTTGTGTGTAAACTATTTATAGGAACGTTTTAATAATTGGATAGGAAATCGAGGTCCAATAACTTGGCCGTCGCGATCTCCAGACTTAACCCCCCTGGACTTTTTCTTGTGGGGTTCAATTATAGATACAGTGTACCGAGTAAAACCTGGTAATCTAGACTATTAAAAAATAAAATTCGTGTTGCTATACAACAAATTAGAACCCAAAGTTTATTAAAAGTTCAAAACGAAATTTTAAAACGATGTCAAATGTGTGTTCAAAATAATGGAGGGCATTTTGAAGCACTTCTATGATTGTGTTATCTGTCTATATTTTTTGCTGTTACTCTTCATTGAAAGTTAAATTTATTTAGAACTTTTTTATTTTGATAATTTAGTACATTATTTCTTGTTGTTTCCACAAATTTAGTAGTAGAATATGAGCTTATTTTGTTATTTAAATGTTCACGGCACACTTTAATTTGTTTCATAAATATCATAATTAAATTTTTTTTTGAAAATTGATTAAATTAATAATGTTAAACACACAAAGCTATACATTTTTGAAATCAGAAAAAATAAGCCATCAAATGAGTTCATAGCCACCTATAGTTGCCATTTAAATAAATGCATGTTTGGATTGTAGTTTGAAAAATAATTACTAAAAAAAATTTTTATTCGCATTTTCCCAATTTTGCGCAAAAATAGCTATCAAAAGTCTCTCTTACAACTTTTTCGTATTTTGAATATTAAAAAAGATGTAGCCGATTGAAAATTTGGACGATTTTTAGTTATTTGCAGATATCTTAGAAAATTGGCAACAATGTTGAATTTTCTTATCGGTATTTGAATTATCATGTAATTCTGCCTAATATGCCATATATATATATATATATATATATATATATATATATATATATATATATATATACAGTGTGACCCATTTCAAATGGAAACCTCTGTAAAAATGTATTTATAATCCTATGTTAACGCTTTCTTTTAAATGATAAACCATCGAGAACTCCACTTTATGACAAAAATTTAGAGATAAATTTCAATTTTCAAGGCTTTCTATGATTTATCTTCAATGTCGAAAATGGACAAATTTGATTAGCGATTTTTTATTGAAATTTTAACTACACCACTGGATTCAGTAACCTCTCATATGGGTAAATCCCAAGTTCCATCAAAAAATTTAAAATGACAGACCTATGACAAAATTAATGTAGGCAGTTGTGCGACACATTTTGAATGGAAACACCCTGTAAAAATGTGTCATTATCTGATTTTGACGGGACTTTTTAAAAGATACACCATCAAAGACTCACTTTGTGACAAAATTTAGAGATAAATTTCAATTTTCAAGGCTTTCTATGATTTATTTTCAATGTCGAAAATGGACAAATTTGATTAGCGATTTTTATTGAAATTTTAATACACCACTGATTCAGTAACCTCTCATATGAGTAAATCCCAAGTTTCATGAAAAATATTAAAAATTACAGATTTGTGACAAAATTAATGAAGGCTCATAGTAACTTTTGCTTGATTTTTCTAAAATTGAAGTAGCCCATAAAAATAAACAAAAGAGAGATAAATTAATGAATAGTTCTAATAATTTGACGTTTTACTATAAAATTTGTTTTCCATGGCCTCTATTATTATCTGCCATTACTCAATAGAAATGTAAATCAAGTAAAAGTTGCTATGAGCCTACATTAATTTTGTTACAAATCTGTCATTTTCAATATTTTTTCATGAAATTTGAGATTTACCCATATGAGAGGTTACTGAATCCAGTGGTAGTTAAAATTTCAATTAAAAATCGCTAATCGAATTTGTCCATTTTCGACATTGAAAATAAATCATAGAAAGCCTTGAAAATTGAAATTTATCTCTAAATTTTTGTCATAAAGTGGAGTTTTCGATGGTTTATCATTTAAAAAAGCGTTAACATAGGATTATAAATACATTTTTGCAGAGAGGTTATATTTGAAATGGGGTCACACTGTATATATATGTGTGTGTGTGTGTGTGTGTGTGTGTGTGTGTGTGTGTGTGTGTCGTGTGCGTGTGTGCGTGCGTATGTGTCGTGCGTGCGTGTGTTTAATTTTATGTTTCCGTGCGTTACTCGAACTCGAACAAAATTGTGTTCGGGTAACACGAGCAACGAAAAGAAGACTTAAGAATGGCCAGTGAAGTGAGATTTGGTCGAAACGTCGTCCAGGAGAAGGGGAAGAAAACGTGTGATAACGGAATATCATATATATATATATATATATATATATATATATATATATATATATATATATATATATATATATATATATATACAGGTGTTTCCATAAGAACTGACAGAGCAGGAGCATGTAGAGGAGCCTAAAATATGATGATTTAACGCAACTTATCTATATAACAAGTTGTACCCCTGAGAAGTTATAAGCGTTCAAAGTTGGATCTTAAATTTCTAAAAAACTCAATATCTCAGTAATACATTAAGTTATAAAAACCAAATTTGGTATACGTTGTGGGTGTACCAAGAGACCAACAGATGGATAGGACGTGGAAATAATTGGCCACAAGTTTGGCCCTCACGGTCACCAGACCTAAACAAATGTGACTACTTTCTTTGGGGAATGATAAAACAACTTATGTATTCTTCTCCAATTGCGTCCCGGGAAGAATTGTGGAATCGTATTACGAACAAATGTAACAAAATAAAAAATAATCATGAGTTATTGGAAAGAGTAGACTTCAATTTTCCACGAAGAATAAATTTATGCCTGAGAGAAAACGGTGGCCATTTTCAACAATTTTTATAAATTATCATTATCAAATCTGTTTTCTATTGTTTATTTGTTTTTCCATTTAATTATTTTTATTTGATGATTTTGAGTAAAATTAATAAAGTACAACATGTCTTTAGTTATTCGCTTTTTGTATGAAAACGACAAAGTTTTTTAAAAAATAACAAGAGTAAAAAAAGTTTTAGAATTGAATTACTTATAAAATGAAGTAATAGTGTATTAAATCCGCAACGGGTTAAACCGATCTGCTAATTTTAGGGGAGCATCAACCCTAATCAACCTTTCAAATGCTACAATTGATGTCTACTTACTACCGATTAATACTCTTGGTACACCCACAACGTATACCAAATTTGGTTTTTATAACTTAATGTATTACTGAGATATTGAGTTTTTTAGAAATTTAAGATCCAATTTTGAACGCTTATAACTTCTCAAGGGTACAACTTGTTATATAGATAAATTGCGTTAAATCATCATATTTTAGGCTCCTCTACATGCTCCTGCTCTGTGTCGGTTCTTATGCGAAACACCCTGTATATAAATTACACTAATAGATACCAAAAAAAGTTGAGTATTTTGAATATGATTACAAGAGTATTAAAAGAAACAAAATAATAAATAATGATGAATAAACCTTTGAAAAATTTACCTGCTTTAATACAATGGGTTTAATATAACTCGGTTATTTTCCACATTTAGTAAGTCCCCTTTAGAATAGGATAGCGGTGTATACTTTCTCGCAAAGATTTACCTCTTCACCCCTTCTAATTGAGGCATAGTTTAAGATAGTTTTCGATTTACTCGTAGCAGCTCCTAGCACGAACCCGCATTTGTAGCGTTTTTAGATTTGAATTATTAGAATAGTGGAAGTTTCGTACGGACTACTTATAGTAACTTCCAATAATTGAGCATTGACGGAACCAATTTCAAACTCCAAATTTTATAGGTAATAAATTCATTACCCTAGTTTAAAGTGTTTAATAAATCAATGAAAGTAACAATCTGATTAAACAATTTTGTCTAAAATATACAGAAAATGTCATTTATGTGATATTATTTTTTACTTATTATAACAGATATTCCCAATTTTTAAACAGTTGGCTTTATCTACCACTAGCCACATAAACTGTCCTTTTTATTGATTATTACAAAATATACAATACCAATACTGCACTTGCACATTTGCAACGCTTGCTTTTTATTCACATTTAATGGTGTTAGACGTGCGTAATTGGGTTCTACGCGAACATCACTCAGATTGTCATTTATCTCTCTGCCACTAATAGATATAACTTGAAGTAAAGTTATTTATGTTTATTGATACAAGCAGTAATGGGGCCGTTTTCTTAGGTATTTTTTTTTTCTTTGTTTTATAACACATTCAACGTTTATTTATTAGAATATAAACATGTAGATTAAGTTTAATTGTAATATTACTATTTTACGACTTCTTTATAATTAAACTTTTAAACATCAATGTCCTTGATGCTGACAATGATATGGAAAACAAGAGTTCGGTCAAGAACCGCCAACCTACATAATCACATAATGCTGCTATTACAAGTTGCTCGCAGTTGCGTTTGCAAGACAATAAATAACTCCACAAGCAGGGAGACAAAAATGACAGATTACACAAACTGAATAATGTGTGCATTGAACGAAAAAGAATGTAAGACTCATCTATTTTAATCTTAATATATTTTGCTAAATACTACCTACTACTGTTACTGTAAACATTGCATTCATTAGCACATGTTAGATGTAACATTTTATAAATTATGTGACATATAACTGCAATATTAGGAAATACTTACACTTGTAGAAATTTCACTGACTAACTCATTATGATTTCAAACATAACTTAATATTTTTTTGTTAAGCTATTAATCACTAATAATATATTTACACCAATTACCATTTTATCATTTGTAATTAGAAGTTTGGTAGTCACTGTTTTGAAATATCCACATCATCAATATACAAAACGCGCGTAGTTGCCTATTGATTGAAATATAAATTTTAAGTATTGTAGTATTGCTATTCAATTAATTCTTGCATCACTGTGATTTTATTTCATAGAGAAAATAAGTCATGCAATTACGCAGCTTTTTTTTGTTCTGTCACTGGATAAATAAGATTTTTTTCATGGATCGAGATTAATCGTTAATCATTAATACATAGCAGCTTTACTTTCGCAAAGTGTTTAAGTTACAAAGGTTAGGAAGAAAAAAATTTTGGAACACACCATTTTATTGCTTTTCAAAATATTTGCTTTTTAAGTTTTATAAACTTGTGCACACGTTCAAACGAATTCTTAAAGCATTGTTTTCACTCTAAAGTAGGTATATCCAAAACAAGGAAAGCTTCTCCAGGTGATGAAAATCGCTGTTAACACATTCGGGAACAAAAAGTCGTTAGGCGATAAATCTGGTCAATATGTACAATGAAACATTAACTCGATGTTATTCTCCTTCAAATAATCAATCGTTCGACGTGCTGTATGGGAGCTGACATTGCCGTGATGGAGAATGATGCGTTTTTTGTAGTTTTTCTTAATTTCATCGATTACTTCTAGTGAACAAATTATTGTATCCCATTCAGATTGAACTGTTCTTCGATGCTCTAAAGAAATGATTGCGACATGTCCAGTACAACCGAAGAAACAAGCGATCATTTTTTTGCAAGTGTTTCTTGAACGAACAACTTTTGCGGCATTTGGTTCATCTTGAAATACCTAAGCAGTGGATTGTTGCTTAGTTTTCGGTTGGTACGAGTGTATCCATGTTTCGTCACTGTAACGATGTTGCAGTTCCTCGGACGAATTTTTTAAGCATCGTTTTACACCATCGGGAACAGAACTTTCTGACAGCTAATTGTTGATGGAAAATCGATGTATCGTAGCCTACTACATGCAAAGAGAGGTGTCCATCTTGCGCTACGTTACACGACGATCGTCTACAATCAGGTTGCTCACAGCATCGATATTTTGGGGGATCACGACCGATTTTGGTTTTTTTACGAGAATCGTAAATCGTATACCTTTGTAACTTTTTTTCTGGTAACCAAAGATACTGGATTGTAATGGTCTTGGTGCAGTACTTCGTACGGATTGTGATAATTTTCTTTTCTTTTATTGCGATGATGCTCTGTTAGCAGCCGATACGTAACGCTTTAACTAGAAAACCAGTTGTCAAAAGTAATATTCCCACTACTTCTTGATATTGGTGTAATCATTCGCAATACTATATCCTCCGGTTTGTTATTTGCAATATATATATATATATATATATATATATATATATATATATATATATATATATATATATATATATATATATATTTGCATAAAAGCTCTTGGCAGAGCGAACATTTTTTATGTCCAATTTCGCTAGGTTACGTGGCAGAATAAGTATTTACCACGGAACGCTTCCAATTTTTCGTCAATCGTTACATACATTCTGGGAGAGTATACCTCGGTACAATCAGCAACGAATGCCTCGAAACATCCGTATTAGTGCAAGTTTGTCTGCCTTGAGACTCTCATTTATAAAGGTACATGTTTCCTGGAATACACGAACACGTATATCGTCAGTTGCCCATAAACCTCCTAAATTTGGACAAGGATTCAATGAGAGCACTACTTGTAAAAAATAGTGTCAACATTCTAGTGGCATCTTTCCCTCCCGGAATGGTCTTCTCATAATTGGTAATTGAGTAAGAATGTTTTCAGACGTTCTTTTCACATAAAGTCGAGGCAGATGCTTATTCCACACTGTAGTTATGCCTTTTCCCAAATAAAATAAGGCTTCGTCCTTCGCCTTTTATTTTACTTACCACCTCGCCAATTTCTTGCTCAGCTTCACTATACTTTCCGATTAATTATCAATTTCACCCTCATCATTTGACACATCCGTAGATACATTTTCTTCCCTCGCTTGTTCTCGTTCGGTATCATCCATTGTTATGATAAACAATCATTCGACAAAAAAGTTACTTACATTTTTTCTACAAACCATACATAATAGTACAATATAATTAGGAATTACGAAATATTGTAGCATACTCGATATAATATGAAATAAGTTATTTGTTATTTGTAATATTAAAGTTAAAAGTGCAGTTTGGACAATCTTTGATAGAAATTTCTGATCGAATGTCCAATTCCGGGCTTTTATTCGAAATTTCAATATTTTGATTAATGCAATTTGCATATTCAGATAATTGTAAGTTGGAAGGCCCTGGAAAAATTTTCTTTGCTGTTTGAATTTTTTTATTAATGCTATCATAGATATAGCGTTCTGCCACCGACGAACTTATCCAACCTCCAGGGCGCTTTAGCTGTGTGATATCGCCTCCTCCGTTAACTAACAAAGTAGCCGACGATCATCTAAAACAATGTCTCGTGTATGAATCACAGTCGGATAAATTAAGGTATTACTCATGGGATTTTTGCAATGGTGCTCATTCCTATAGATTGACTAAAACAGCTACCTTCATTATATTTCAAAAATAATCTCGTCAAGAGTATTCTCTCCCCTGGGTCTTAATGTTCTACTTCTCCCGGTTTTAGAATCAGGTATATTGATTACTAGAAGGGATTCTTTATCTTCAACACTTCTTACATTCATTCTAACCAGTTCCAGTTCATCACGGACACCAGCAATTCCAACAATGAATAAAGTAACTTTTAAAATATGGCCACAAAAATTACATCAAAGCAAACTCTTTCAGAGATTGCCCAATCTTAATGACTCACCTTACATACACACACCCACATCCACACCCACACGCACACGACACGCACACCCACATCCACTCGCACACGCACACGCACATCCACGCACACGCACACACACGATATATATATATATATATATATATATATATATATATATATATATATATATATATATACCTACGGAGATAGCATAAATATATGTCCAGACGATATTATTTTCCACTAGGAATATCAAAACTTTAATCCATACCATGCTATTTTTGGTGTTTTGTATTATTATTCGTTTATTTTCTTTATTATTATTGTTTAATTTGTTTTTTTAAAACGTTTACAAAAACGTTTAAAACAAGTAAGTACAGCATAAACAAAAATAACCCTTTAACCTAACTGTAAACTATTTAGATTAAACAATGGCTTGCTCTCTGGAATCTTATTTTCGAAATGGGCAGCAGAATGAAAATGGTAAATGAATTTATTCAGTTGCTTTGTGTATAGATGAGGTAGTGAATCATTTCCCTAATAATGAATTTGATTACGGCAACTTAAGCAGACATATTCCCAGACTTTTCGAATTACAGCCAGTGTTGACAAGGGTAAATCACATGGACATAGATCTATTTTAACTGAAAATGTTGTGCGCGTAGA
The DNA here is from genome assembly GCA_036346205.1 of Vesta saturnalis. NCBI lineage: Eukaryota > Metazoa > Arthropoda > Insecta > Coleoptera > Lampyridae > Vesta > Vesta saturnalis. The sequence continues at coordinate 670,345 of JARFJB010002115.1, forward strand.
TCGTAGTGCTAAAAAATCTTTACGGCAATTATCGCAACAAATAGGTCCAAACTTTTAATTATTATTTTTAATAGGACAGTAATTATTTTATGCATTTTAGGCCTAAGTTATGAAACGTGTCGAAAAGCACTTAAACGAAAGTTTCACTATCGTCCATATAAAGTAACTGTAAAGCATGAATTACTTCCTCCTGATTACGAAACACGCATGAACTACTGCCAGTGGTTTAATAACAATTTGAGGAATGATGAAATGCTAGATATGTCATTGTTTAGTGATGAAGCGGGGTTTATCTAATGGGTTGCATAAATTCACACAATTATAGGGTTTGGTCTGATGAGGCTCCTGGTGAATTTGCACAAGCTCCATTACACCCTATGAAAATTGGTGTTTATGCAGCGATATCGAGAAGACGTATAGTTGGTCCAGTATTTTTTAATGAAACTGTTACAGGTGAACGTTACAGATTATTTTTAAATACAATAATAAATCAACTTCACGATGATGTAATAACACGAGGGTATTACCAGCATGATAATGCAACTGCTCATATAGCAGCACGAACTCATATTTCAGTTCTATGACGACAGAATTATTAGTAGCAGCGTATGACCCCCAAGATCGCCCGACTTAACGCCACTTGATTACTTTTTATTGCACGCTTAAAAAATATGGTTTATAAGGCAGCTCTGCATACTGTAGATAATTTAAAAAATGCAGCTACAGCTGCGATTCAGAACATTACTCAAGACCAGTTACAAAATGTGTTTACCAGTATGAAAAGACGAGTAAAAGCGTGCTTAAATAATAATGGAGGTCATATAGAGCATATAATTTAGAACTAAAACACCAGTTTCCCAAATTGAATTCATTATACTGTAACTGTTAAATTGATGTAAATTTTATTATAATGTAACCTAAAATTGTAAAATAATTAGTAAAATATTACAAATTATTATTGTTTTTATATCGTCTTTATATGTTTGTAATCTTGTTCAACAAATTAAAGAAAACAACATTAAAAACAATTTTAAATTATGTAGGTCATTTAATTTGTCCTATTTGTCATATTTGATTCGTTGATTAATCACATTATTTGTATATAATTACAATAATTCCACAAACTTGTTAATTATCTGACTGCCTTCAGATGAATTTGTTATTGTACCTAAATGTAATTTCTTATTTTTGATGATGACAGCTTAGATATTTTTAAAAATAAGAATTTACTCATTTCACCCTGTTGTTACGAACCAAATGCACACTAGACTACACAGATAAACGAAATTCCACCGGTTAATCTCGTGGGAAGGGCGGGGGTTCATACAAAGAAAAATATTTGCTCGAGACCTCGTTGGTGTTTGAGATAAAATCAGCATTCGGAGGATAACAGTCAGAGAGGCGCCACTTGTTAGAAACAACATGGAACTGACTTAAAATGTTTGTTTGAACAGGAAAGCAATACTTGCTCACTCAGTGAAATGCTCGACTTGACCTGTTACAATTACTTTAAAATTCCTTACTTAAAGTTATGAAAAAAGTTTAAACTTCTTCTTCCAGGTAAATTATTAACCCGATTCATAATAATAAATGAAAAATTGGGAAACTTAATATGCGACAAAAAATATTAATATGGCCGTTTAACGTAGTAAAGGCAGACATATCAATATTGAATGAAACAAGAAAACATATTTGATTGTTGTTCTATTGCGTGTGCGTCTGCATGTGAGTGTTCGTGTACATGTACGTGTACGAGTGCGTGCGTGTGTGGGTCTATGCGAGTGTGCATGCGTGCTTGTCTGATTGCGTGAGTACGTGCGTGCTTGCATGAGTGTGCGTTCGGGGCGTGAGAGTGAGAGTGCGCGCGGGTGTGTGTACGTGTGCGTGTGTGTGCGTGCACGTGCGCAACAAAAATCCTAAGGTGGAATTTAATTTAAGTATTCATGCAAATTTTTTAAATAACTGAATAACGTCCAACTTTATAAAAAAATGTGTGGACATATATTTAAAGATAATTCTATTTTACGGAACTTTTTCTTATTAAGTTTCTTAATTGAAAGCGAAATAAGTGTTAAACATTAAAAATTAAAAACAGTATCACCAATATTTTTATAGAAACCGGCATTTAAATGTCAATCTGACAAATTATTGTTGTTGATTTTACAATGTTGCCAATGTTCATTATAAACGTATTACATAAACGATTTCATAATAGTGTGATAGACTGGAAGATAATGACATTATTTTATAACCATAACCATATTTCTGTCCTTTCGAAAGTAACATTTGGATGTAAAATACGTAGAATAAAATATTATTTAAAATACATATGTGTTATAGCAAAAAAACGAGATGTTTAAGTAATTGACAAATTTTGCCAAAGAGAATTTCCATTATTTTATGCAAGTTATATTAGAAAAATTATGGACAGATAATTTGCGCATACGCGACAAGTTTTTAGAAATTATTCAAAATGTATTCAAAATATACTAAAAGCACTATACATACTGACTTTTGCATTTGTCAATTATTTTATATTCTATACCGTTTGCCATTTGGCTTACTATGGATGTTTCGTTTCAAATATCCTATAAACCTACTTTGCATAAATTTGTCAATTGTTGAAAATCTTGTAATTTAATAACAATTTTAAATTGTAAAATGGGAGCGTTGTACCCAAAGGGAAGCCTTAATTATTATCTCAATTTACGTTTTTCACACCCACAGTATTACTTTCCAAAGGGTGGAAATATGTGTTTTATTTATTCTACTGTATACAAAAGATGAAATTTATTAGCCACTGCAGTCTAGTTAGTGATTCTACTTCATGTTACTGTCTTGTTACTGCTCAACTCTCTTTAAAGGAATCGTACGTATTAAGGCGTTCATTTAATTATGTCCCGTAAATAAATGATTTGTAGTATGGAGGTTTCTATTACTAGAATGACACAATTGTGTTTCTTTTTCCTATTTATAATTAGATTACACACCACATTGTTATCAAGATTTAGCAATATGAGTTTTGGAAGTAAATTTTCTGTATAGTGACTATTACTTCTACTAAGCATTTTGATCTTAGATGGTGTACAAAAATAAATAAGAAGAAGCGTATAACACTGGTTCCGCGGATGTCTATTTTAAACATACAAATTTAAATGAATGAATATTCGCCTACTTTTATATTAATATTAAAATGGTAACGCTGAGTAGTTAAAAAATCTGTTTTGTTACGTTATGAGAGAACAAGCGTTATATGCTGTTGCATCGTGTCTCGTTTTGATACTGCCTGATGCGATCCACATATACGCAGGCTCTATTTATGCGCGGAACACTTTACTTACCATTATATATATATATATATATATATATATATATATATATATATATATATATATAAACAAATTTTGACGTGTTGCGAACAAATAAAATTGAATGGATAATTAAGCGACTCAAAGTTACTAGCCTAGATTAATTTTGAACAGATTGATTTAACCAAATTATCAGTTTGTCATTCACATCATTATTATTTCAATGAGGACTAAGTGAGTTGGGGTAGAGGGTATTATTTGCTCTTCGTCTTTTTTTGCTTATTGTCGACACATTTAGCGACACTGAAATTCCTACTCATGTTTATGTATAAAATAGATAGCCATTAAAAAATTTGAGTAATGGACCTGTTAATCGTAGGCAATACAAATACCAATAATGATACATTTCTTTATATGATTTGGGGTTTATACAGAAAATTTCAGTAAATTGTGTTTATTATTTTGGAACAAGACGAATTTTAAAATCAAGAATTCCACATTTATGTGTAAGTAGGTAAGATTGGAGACTTTTGGAATACACCACATTTCCAAGGTTAACACAATTTCAAGGTCCACACATGAAGCATTCAACAGTATCGTCTGAAGATATGGAAATGAACCCTGCTGCTGCAATCGATGTAGGTGAGTGAACTTCAGACCTTGTTCGAACGTAAGTAAACGTTTATCGAAACAATTGTAATACTGAGGATAATAAAACTAATAAATACTAACAGGAAATAATTTATTATATACAATATATACATTATAAAAAAACTAATTGTCCAAATAATACACTTCTCCGCAGAGTATGCATGAATCATCTTCATATACCTCGTGCAACATTGTTAGGGGCGCTCTACACGATGAGCACCAGTATTCTTGGTGTGACATGTGGAAAATTGCGACCCATCTATCCATATGTATATGATGGTCAATAACTCGGTATTCAATTGCTTGCAATGCTTTGTAGCAATCATAACATAAATGTATATGGCCAGCAAGATGATAACGAGTATGAAGAGCAAATGTGTGTGAATAATATCCTAAATTACCCATGAAGGCATCATGGTGGAAGTAGCGAATTCTTTTATCTAGGTTGGCAAACCATTCAGTATTCCATTGCACATCTTCATATGTATTCTTTAATGCTTCTAATGTCGTAGAAGGCAGTAGCCCTTTTTTTTCAAATTGCACCCAGTTGGGAATTAGTTCACATGCTCGCCCCACACTTATATTAAAATGTGATAATGGTTGGTAGCACTACCTATAATACCAATTGTTCTGTACAGGGCTAGCAAACATACTGACACTGGTGGAAATAACACGATACTATATGTGTAGTTGTCCCTACTTTTAAAGAAAGGAAAGACCTTGTGAAAACATATGTATAGTTAACCTTGAAGAATGACATGATTGATGTCGGTATTGTGTAACCTTGAAAAAGTGGTAAACGTGAGAAGTGTAGGTCATTGTAAGTGTGGCAACCTTGAGGTTGTGATGATCTTGAGGGGGTGTGAACCTAGCAAGCGATAACCTTGGAATAGTGGTAAACGTGCGAATGGAGGCTATTATAATGGAGCGAACCTGGGTAATGGGAGACCTTGAAAACGTGGGAGGCCGGACAGGTGAAGGAGACATCCTTGAAGTGATTGGTGAGATCCCGTCAACCTTGCAGAAACGTCGTGAATCAAGGCCTTGAAACGTAGGATTGCTGAAGTAACGTGCAGTGTGGCGGTCAAGGTGAAGCAGGTAACCTTGACGGTAGAAATAGTTGGGAAATTAGGATATAAATGCAGAGGGAGTACATGTGATACCAGTATTGTATGCAATGGAGAACATATTACGGCTATCGGTAGAAAAGGCGAAGATTATGAGTGTTATGAATTCAAGTGGATGTCGTGATATTTTAATTAACAATGTGCAGTATTTTTTAAATAAATGTAAATCCAAGTATGTTAGTGGCGGTCTATCACCCCAATTTAATTTTGAACCAGTCGTGAAACTTGGTGGATCTAAGAGTAATGGAGTGGTGTTTGATAAACAGGAATGGCACATACTTATGGATAATCAAGGGATAATTACAAATTATTTCTACACACCTGAAGGGACATGGCTACCTACTAAGATGGGTTCGAAAACGATATCGTACGAAACTATTAACAAGACGAATATTACACGCATCTCTGATTGTGAAAAATCAAAAATCTATTTAGGATGGGAGTCTATAGAACAGTTATGGAGACTCCTTAAGATAGTCAGTTACCGATGGATTTAGTACCTACTATGGAATTTCCTGCATTTTATAATAAAATAATACATGCAGTAGCGGAAATGCCTGATGTTGACATACACAAGTTAATAGTTCCATTACAAGATATATTTGATCTCAATGTAGCATGTGTTATGGAAATTGTAGAATTTGCCAAGGAAAACATTGATATTGATGTAGAAGTTGCGAAAGCAGTTAAGTAATAAGTGGAGGTAACGACCAAAGCGAGAATAGGGATAATAATAAAGTTTAGTCAATATGTGGATGTGTTATAGTGCAGAGTCGTGGCCTAAGGCTGTGAATTGTGTTAGTGCAGTGCAAAGACTAATATGCCAATTTCAATCACTAGAATTTGATGCTGAACATGAAAAAGTGTATGGGCGGGGTACGTTTAGTGATGACTATTTAGATAATCTAGTATGGTAGTGAAATACGTCTGTATGAGAAATATTTTCTATCGCATGATGATGGTGTAGAGTGCATTTGTTGTATTAAGCGGTTAATAGAAGACCTTAGAGAAATATCTCTGGAACAATTTGTACATGAAATAGAATGTCATTTACCGAATTATATTTCAACAGATGACAACACGACAAGTGAAGCAGATCCGCATTAATGAGCTCAAAAACGTAGTTCACGATGTAGTAGAATGGGAGCGAAAAGGAGAATGGGAACAGTTAGCAAGTGACTCTGCACGCTTTAGGAAAAGAATCGAAGATTGTAGTCAAATACATTCAGCTGTCCTGGAAAAGCAACATAGTGATTACGTATTTATGAAACGCTTTAGTAGTGTATAGTATTGCATGTATTAATAATAAATAAAAAAAAGAATTATTTATTACATCATAATATTACAATATATAAAAGGAATCGTACAGAGCGTATTATATAATGTCCTTGTTAGAAATCCAAGAATTGTGAGAATTATCAAACCCTAACCATTTAACGAGAGACATATTTCCTCGACGTCGTATTACACGTTCAACTAGGTGAATGTCAGTATGTTTAACACTTTGAAGTTCTGGCTCATAGAAACGTCCCTGTATGTCTTCATCTCGACTATCACGTAATGTGTAAGTAATTGGACTGGAACGTTTCACTGCTGATATTCTAAAGACTTCGTAAATCCAATTAAGTGTGTAACCCTTAGAGAATATGCTTCTGTATTTGCTAATACGTACATAATCCCCCACCTTAAAATTAGGTATCTTACTGTCAAGAACTTTATGACATTTTAAATTTTTCAAAATAGAGGCAGCATTCTTTTCCGTTACTTCTACAGGTTTATATCCTATGGTTCTATGCTTTCTTGAATTATAATCCACAACAATTTGAGGTAATATTGATAACCATTTATAGGAACCTTGCATACTGAATGTTTCTCACATTATTGCTTTAAGAATACGATTTACACGTTCAACAATACTACTCTTCAAGTTGGAATAACTACAGTTATTAAATTAAATTAAATTAAATTTTTTCATAACTTTTTTAAATTCAGCATTATAAAACTCCGTTCCCATGTCAGACAAAAGTTTATTCGTTACATCTGCGACTAGTTTACCATTCTTGCGTTTGATGGGAAAAGCCCAAACATATTTAGAGAAAGCATTTATTATCACTAAAATGTATCGAAATCCTTTATTTACACGAGCGTAAGGTATCATTTCCACTAAATCAGCTTGAAAGAGATCGTTTAAACCTTTTAGTACTATACAACGCCGCGGAAAATTTCTCCTTGCTGGTTTGTGCAGTTCTTCAACAATATCAGCTTTACTCATTTTATCGCTTTCGATTTTAGTAGAATCTCTATGATGAATGGTTGTTCTTGCGTAAATTTGACACCGTCTGGTATTATAGGTTGAATCACAGCTTCCTTACGTATAGTTTGACTAATTAGAAACATGGGTGTCGTATATACTAGATCATCCACTTGAAGATGAAGAACTCGAGGTGACCACATACAATGCGCTATTGTGCACTCTGTATAAGGAAACAAATATTTGCCATCTGTACCCAATGGAATATCTACTGTCTTCTTATGCAATAAACCTTGTAAGGTAAAATAAGTTTCGTAATATATATCACCTTGTTTCGTGGCATCACTATGATGATAAGTAATATGTTTACCAAATTTATCTATTGACATCAGTGCTGGATATGTAGTAGTATCTATAGTGATGGTCGTTGTAACAATGAAATGAAATGAATATAGTAATAGGTTTATAACCAGAGATCCTACTTTATTACTTTCGCTTTACGTAATTCGTCAAGTATATATATATATATATATATATATATATATATATATATATATATTATTTCGTTGTGATTGCTAGTATTTCCTGCCGACATTGATCCCAATAACTCCCGCAACCAATCCACTAATTTATTCGGATCATTCCAAGGTACAAACTCAATCGCTTTGTTATTATATCGTAATAGTTGCATTCCACCCCCTCTTTTGGAGATAGAAGTTGTGCGACATCTTGTGGCAGGAGGTGCAATAGCTGATGTAGTGAGTTGTTTTTTAGGGTGAAGTAATGGTTTAATGATCTCAATGTATTTCCTACTATTAGTTCCTTGGATTTGGTCATCTGGGTTATAATTACGTCGAGCAGCATTTGTGCGGCGCAAAATGTCATTGTATTGCTGCAGATCACGCTTTTTGTATCTCGTAGGAGCTTTTTTAAATAGTAGCTCATATAATCCCGGAGTTCCACCATAGTCTAATGATGATCCATTCAGCATCACCAATACAAAATTTTTCTTTTTCAGGAAGAAAGTGTACACCGTATCTTAAATCATACTCTTCTTCGGGATCTCTAAATATACCTTCCACATAATATTTCGCTAATCCTTCATACTCACTAAGGTACTCTTCAAAGGCCGGTTGAGATCCAGCAGCTAACAGTTCTGATTTCAATTGTTGTAAAGTAGGAATCTCCCTCCCGTCATCATGTGTGGTATCAGCAACCACAGTTTCCTCTAAAACTTGTGGAATGGCGTCAGGAACAAGAACACGTGGTGCCTTCCGAGTTCAGATGTTTTAGGCGTATGATGTAAAAAAAACTTCATTTTCATGTGCAACAGGCTCAATTTTTCGGAATTCTGATGTAAATGGTTCAGCTTTAACGAGAGTACCATCTTATTTAGTAATCAATTGTTTCAGTGGTTGTGTTATTGGTTTAAAGTGCCCCATTGAACGCTCTGTAAGTGCAGTATCTTCCTTTAAACTAGCATCTTTTTGTTTCACACTCCTGCGAGCGCGCAAAATGTCTTGCACTAAGCGCTCCTCCATTACTACTGCATGTTTACATATCAAGTGTAGTATTCCCTTACGGAAACGACATACATTAACATCACATCTTTATCAATCACAAGAAATCCAAATTTGTGACGCCAGCAACAGAAACACAAGTCCTTAAATCTATCAAATGTCATATCAACATTAACGTGATCATCATGCACATGCTTAAGATTGGTACTATCTTATTGAAACAGAACTAGTAGATTCGCATTATCACGTATAAGAATAAATCATACTCTTCTTCGGGATCTCTAAATATACCTTCCACATAATATTTCGCTAATCCTTCATACTCACTAAGGTACTCTTCAAAGGCCGGTTGAGATCCAGCAGCTAACAGTTCTGATTTCAATTGTTGTAAAGTAGGAATCTCCCTCCCGTCATCATGTGTGGTATCAGCAACCACAGTTTCCTCTAAAACTTGTGGAATGGCGTCAGGAACAAGAACACGTGGTGCCTTCCGAGTTCAGATGTTTTAGGCGTATGATGTAAAAAAAACTTCATTTTCATGTGCAACAGGCTCAATTTTTCGGAATTCTGATGTAAATGGTTCAGCTTTAACGAGAGTACCATCTTATTTAGTAATCAATTGTTTCAGTGGTTGTGTTATTGGTTTAAAGTGTGCCTCCATTGAACGCTCTGTAAGTGCAGTATCTTCCTTTAAACTAGCATCTTTTTGTTTCACACTCCTGCGAGCGCGCAAAATGTCTTGCACTAAGCGCTCCTCCATTACTACTGCATGTTTACATATCAAGTGTAGTATTCCCTTACGGAAACGACATACATTAACATCACATCTTTATCAATCACAAGAAATCCAAATTTGTGACGCCAGCAACAGAAACACAAGTCCTTAAATCTATCAAATGTCATATCAACATTAACGTGATCATCATGCACATGCTTAAGATTGGTACTATCTTATTGAAACAGAACTAGTAGATTCGCATTATCACGTATAAGAATAAGTTTGGCACAGATAGAAACAATCATTGTTTTGGTGTCTGCCAAAACAGAAATGATCCCTTATTTCATTCTGTTTACATCATCAAAAATCATTATTGAATTTTTACGTGAATCACTGGGGAATATAACGTCACTGTTATAACTGTATTCGAAATATCTGATATTTTTTAAAAGTGCAAGTAAATTTCGTAGGTACTGGTATTTGGGTTGATATAAAGATTTGCAGTAAACAGTAAACATTTTCAAACGTAAACCATTTGGATGTTCTAATAAGGTAATCATAACATTTGCTTGCAACCTGATGGACCGACGATTATCCCTCGTTTACAACCTCCTTTTACTAGACCACTATGTCTTAAGTAGTGATTATTGTTAAAAGTTATGTCATAATTTTTTATAGGTAATACTGTATCTTGTGGAATGAAACGGATGTCACCCATTGTAGTACTGAATATACACAATATATATATATATATATATATATATATATATATATATATATATATATATATATATATATATATATATATATACCACTTAGGAGCCTCAATAATAGATCACATAATAGTTTCCGAATCAATAGCACCACTTCGATCGTGGGTGCTTTCAGGCACCACGATCACTTCAGATCATATTCCACTGCTGGTCAAAACTTCATTTTGTCCAGCTCAATACCCCTCAAAACACAATCATTAAAGATTTTTCGAATGTAGACTGGAATGTGTTCGCCGAACACATCTCCAACAACCTTCCTACACCCGATCTTCAAACTACCCAAGATCTCGAGAGAGCCATTAGCGACCTAACTTTCGTAATTACGGAAGCGGTCGACACCTCAGTCCCGCTTAAAACATCGACATTTCCAAAAACCGCTCCCACGACACATAGTGAAGAAAAGAGACGAATATATCGTCAATTCTTGAGATCCAGGTATCCGGCTCTCAAGATGGAATACAATCGCCTTAACGCCTTAATCAGGCGAAAACCCAATAAACACGCAGAAGACTCCTGGGCTAAAGCCACTTCCCAGTTAGATTATCGAGACGGTAAACGCTTCTGACAACAGTTTGACAGGCTGACCAGAAGAAAAGTTAACCCCAAATCCCATCTAACCGACCTTCAGGGGAACCTGATCTCCGACCAAGGAAAGGCCGATTTCTTTGGTCACCACCTCCAATCCGTACTCCAATCCCCCAACGATCCCCAATTCGATCCTGTTTTCAAGGAATTCCTCGAGAACCGTCTCGTGGAATTCCGAAACCTTAACCTTCGCGAACCCCCTCGACAACGAGAATCCCTTCTATTCTCCAATTACGCCCGACCAGGTCAATGCCTATTTTAAAAAAGGTAAAAACTCAGCCCCAGACCGCGACGTCCTCAATAGAAAAATCCTCCGACACCTACCCGGCCCATGCGTCCAACTACTCTCAAACATGTACAATAAGTGCCTAACCCTCTCTTACTTCCCGACGGATTGGAAATCGGCCTCCACCGTCATGATACCAAAACCTCACGCAGACCTAACCTCACCTAATTCCTACAGACCCATATCCCTCCTGAGTTGCCTCGGAAAATGCTTCGAGCAAATTCTTGCCAGGCGGCTCAGGGAACGCCTTGAGTATAACGACCTCCTTCCCAACAGCCAATTCGGCTTCCGCCCAAACCGGACGTGTCACGATCCCTTGTTGAAGCTGCTTACCGAGACCACCATAGCATTCAACCATAAGCAATGCAATCTGGCTGTGTTCTTGGACATTAAGCAAGCATTTGACAGGGTCTGGCACACCGGCCTCCTACAAAAAATCCGAAACCTTAACATTCCCGACCCTTTCTCCAAACTCCTGCTTTCGTACCTGACCAATCGATCGGTCAGGGTGAAAGTAGGGAGAAACCTCTCAGACCCTTTCCAACCCACTGCAGGCGTTCCGAAAGGTTCTGCTTTAGCCCCCATCCTTTACACCATATTTGCTTCAGATATCCCTCAAGTTACCCAACCCGGAGTAGTTGTTGCGCAGTTTGCAGATGACACCGCCTTCTGGTCGGTTAATCGGAACAGCGAAACGGCCTCCAACCGCATATCCAAAACCCTTCGGAACTTTTCCAACTGGGCCAACCGGTGGAGAGTCTCCGTTAACCCCTCCAAAACCCAAGCAATCCTTTTCCGCCACCCTAATTACGTCGATGACAAATTCCCAAACCTATCCTCCAGAAATGTTTCCCTCACCATTAACCAAGAGAGAATCCCCCTTCAAGACCAGATCACATACCTAGGAATCCTATTCACCAGAACACTCAATTGGCTCCCCAATGTTAGGAAAACACTTAACAGAATTAGAAACCGTGCAAACCTACTGGGCGCCCTCCGGGGTCGAATCAGAGGTTGTCACCCCAAAACACTCCAACACACATACAAAACTTACATCCGCCCTGTTATGGATTTCCGAGCACCAATATAGACAAACATTAACCCTAACCACCTTTCCTCTATAGCATCCTGTGAACGCCGGATATTTAGACGTATAGACGGGCTACCCTTCAGGTACCCAAGCAACCTCACAACACAACACGCAAACATACCACCAATCACAAACAGAATCCAAACACTTCAGAAAAACTTTACACACAAAAGGATTTTCGGCGATACCATCCCTACCAAAGAAATTATCACAACTTCCTACAACTACCAACCTCCCAAATTCCCCGTAAAAACCCAAACTTAAATTTAAACACCCCGCGATCTTAACCCAATTATTAGACGACATCCCAGAGGGATAGAAGAGACCCTCGATAACATCCCTTATGCAATCCGCATCCCACCGTCAACTGGATAACGACCACGCAAGGATACCGGCTAACGAACCGTCTACACCCCTCACCACACTCAACCACATGCACACCTAAACCTAAATACTCACAACATTAATAAATCAGACCTTTAACCTTTTTTTACACTAAATAAAACCCTCAACAAATTATTTTCTTCTTTACACACCAAAATAATAAACTCATGATTGTAAACCACACAATTACAAAAAACATCGCAACACCAACAATAATGGAATGACCAGGGCTGAAGAGGAGGAATCCTGAACAGTCTACGAATAAGCATATAAGCATAAAATATAAGCATACTAACCAAAAGCATGAGCATACTAACCTAAAAAAAAAAAATGCTAGTCAGTAAGCGGTCAACCCTCAAAGCATTTACAGCGAAGAATAGAGCATACTTGCAAAGTCTTGGTTTCATAGTAATACAATGAGTATATTAAACATAGACGAAAAAGTTGTTTTTGATAATGCCATAGTAAATTCTGAACTCCACACCCATCAATCATATACTACGAGATTTGGAAACAATGATGAAATCAGAATACTCATTCAGGAAGACACTTTACCATCAAAAAGTTGTCTACGTAGAGGGAAGATTGCTGAGGAGGATGGTACCGCGCGGTTTGTTAATAATGGCATTGCATTTTTATTCTGTGAAATTAGATACGAAATGAATGGAATAGTTGTAGATTCCGTGACGAAGGTTGGATTAACGTCTACAACGAAAGTATTGGTATCATTGACACCCAACGACCTCGCTCGTCATGAAAACGCAGGTTGGATTCCTACCTAAAATTGCCTACTAACAAATGCGTTAGGGTATTTTAATGTTTGTGTCCCTTTGCGGCTACTTGGCTTTGCGGAAGACTACAATAAAGTAATATTGAACATCAGACAAGAATAGGTTTTAATTCGTACTAACATTGATACCGATGCGGTAATTTCAAATGTTGCGGATGAAGCACTAAAAGTTAACATAGATAAAATATATTGGAAAATTCCGAACATCATTCCAGCATTCGCGGAGGAATTGGCGTTAACGAAGTACATTGATAGAAATGTGAATACTCCAGTAGCATTTAGAAGTTGGGAAACTCACATATATCCAGCAGTTCCCACAACATATAAACATACATGGGCAATCAAAACATGGACTAGTATAGAAACACCTAGATACATTATTATCGGATTTCAAACTAGGTGAGAAAATAATGTTTCTCAAGATATGAGCAGATTCGATAAATGTGCACTAAATGATATTAGGGTATTCCTTAACACGGATCGTTGTCCGTGTGACAATTTAAACGTAAATTACGATAATAAATGCTATGCTATATTGTATGAAATGTTTGCTAAATTCCAAATGTCCTATTATCAAAGAGATGGTCAGCCATTACTCACACCAAGTCAATTTACGACAGTCGCACCATTGATAGTGATAGACTGTTCGAATCAAAAAGAGACATTACACTCTAAAGCAGTAGTACTTCGTGTGGAATTCGAAACAGCAGTCAACATACCCGCGAATACGACAGCATACTGTGTTATACTCCACGATCGCTTAGTTACGTATAATGCGTTAACCAAAGCAGTTAGACAGCTGTAATACGATGTCGTCATAGTCGACATACAAGTCTTTAAATTTTCAAAAGTTTTTATACAGAAAGAACTCGCAATTTTTAATGGAACACAATTATCCCACTACATATTTAAATCACCGTATCCATGGCATACGTTAGATGCGGAGAGTCGCCGTCAAGCTACTTAGTTAATTCATAATCAACACTGTATAAAATGGGAAGAGGGGCATACACCACCACACTAATTTCGCTGAATTCTCAGTCGCTTGATTCAACCTACTGATACTGTCTACGTCAAGGGAGAGAGAAAGCGGATTACATCAGAAAATTTGTTACACAACCCGTTATAGAACTTGAGGAACATTCTACTCTTCCTGCTTTGCAACCAGTTTGTTATTATCATTGTAAATCATTATGTCACTGCGCTCTGTCTAATGTATATCATCCGTACGATACTTATGTGATGCAATAAAGCTTGTACACTTTTTTTAAATAAAAATTGTAAATATATATTTTGTTTATTTCTTTTATATATCACACAATATGAGTACATTCTGTATATATATATATATATATATATATATATATATATATATATATATATATATATTCCTCGATAATAAATTATGGCATAATAATAGTATGTATTCCACTAAAAAGTTACTACATTAAGTAGCCGACCTGGAATGGCGTATCGATATTAAACATATTAACATGTATGGTTATACATGTTCATAGCTTCATTATGGAGATAATATACACTCCTAAAACTATTAGGTACTAACTGGATTATACAAATTCATTTGCCTAGCAACCTCTAGTAGACCACTCAAAGGATCGACGTTCTCCAATTCCGGAATTCGCCAATGCCTCAACGCGAATGTTGTACACGTGCCACACAATCGATACCGTTTGTAATCCTGGGACCGAAAGGCGATTTTGTTTAACATCTCAGTGTATATATCATGCAAAGTTGATCTAAACACGAACATTTTACACATTACTGTTTTATCAGACGCCTCGGCAACAGATTTGTAGTCTACCTCCGTCAGCACTTTTTGAATAACGATTTTCTTACACCTTTCGCTTTCTCAACCACTTGATCATCAGCAAGCTTTAGACAATAACATTTTGATCCTGCTCCATAAAAATATTGAATAGCTTTCCCTGCATACTCATCTTTCATTCTTCCGACGATGGATGTATTCGTTGTAATACCATGCAGACCGTTTTGATAGTTGAATGTGTCATATTCATCAACATTATTCCACATATGGGCATACACATCATCAGTTGTTATCTCGACAATTAAAGAATCTGTGTCTGTATAGAGCAACGTTACATTATTACCGTAATGACTGCGCAAGATATCGTAAAAAAATCGATACATTATAATTTTGGAAATATCTAAAATACTACATCCAACATACGGGTTTGTCATAAGTAACGACCTGTTTGGACAATTCCACTGCAAATAATTTATCAGTACATTGAATAAAATTCTTAAATTGTGGTTTTCGACGTACCGTGCTAGACCCAAGCGACGTCGCTTATTTTCCCAATGTGTTAATAACTTTATTACTCTCTTTTTGTCGACATTCACCATTGTTTTACCAAATACACCATTGTTTATGCATTTAAAGAAATCATTTTCGAATTTGTTCTTGGTTTGATTTCGAAGAGTTGTATTAAGGTCTATGTATGGTACTAGCCAAGGACTTTGACGAAACCGTAAAACTCTATGAATATGAGTAACAATTAACCCATGCTGTATACATTGTTTTAAATATTGGTAATGTATAACATAGTTGGTCTTATCACATAAATTAGGAATTAATTTTTCCTCCTTGGAATGTGGTGCGCAGATCATTTCGGGACAAAAAGGATAATCATTGTGTTTATCATGCAGGTGGTGCGGATAGTGTATATCTACCTGTAGCACATACCCAATGTCAGCATCATCATTAATCTTCAGTACATCAAAGTTTTGAATTTCCTCTTCAGTTAACCACATAAACCCATTATGAGGTAGGTGTTGCCGCATACTCCATCCGTATAAATTCGTGGCATATAAATACTGTAAAAAGACTTTGGGACGATTAGGATCATAATTTGGGACAAACTCGTTGTTAGCAATACTTCTTCGCTTAACACAGGTACTCACTCCACAACAATAATTCTAACTCTACTTTAGTACATTTCAGCATGGCATCCCACGCCAATCCAGGTATTTTAACATACTGCGCTGGTTCTAATCCATACATGCCTATACATCGCCGCCTAAAGTTTTCGAAGACGTCAGCCAACAGCAATACGTCTGATTTTAAATATATGTCAGCATAATCCCCGAGTGTATTACACTTAAAGTGATCTCACACCAGTAGGACGCGACAGTATTCTTCGTCGGGTATATTTTCATCACGCATTTTATCGTAGAAGTTGTCATAGGAAGGTACTGTGACATCGTCTAATTTATTAAAATTGTCCACGTACGCGTAGGGGAAATTACCTTTCTTTCTAACTAACTTAAACTCATTATCATCAAAAAAAATTCCTTACCTCTCTACATTGATCATCTACATAAAAATGCTTACCGAACGTTATATATTTCTCACTATTAACAGGGAGTACGGTAATTTCTTCAGTTTCACGCGCTAACTGTTTGATGAACAGGTGGATATCATAACTACTGAGATTATGGAAAAAAAACTGGGATAAATGTAGGTAATTGATAGTTTAAATTGCAATTTGAATGTGCCACACCACGATATTTAACAGTGACATGGCAGTGATCTCGTACTTTGGAATTGCTTGTCGCATATATAACAATTACGACTTTGCTCATGTATCACCAGTTGTTCATCAGTGAGTGGTAACATTGGAACAACAGTTTTCAAATGCTCATTATATATCCGTTTCATATCACTCTCGAGTCATGTAATAAATACCTCCGCGCCATTAACCCACCTGTAAAGTTCTAATTTGGACCAAGCATCGTTTACACAGCACTTAATATAATAACTGAATGAGTATGGTTCATGTTTACACGTTTTTATCGTGAACGCTTGTTCGGGATCGGGTGCAGCCGTATTTACCGGTACTAATAGCGCTTCAAAATCTGCATATGTTACGAACGGTAGAAACATCTGTTTTTCATAGTTTCGAAACGCAAGTATATTTTCCGCATAGAACTCCCCGGTTCTGTCTTTTCTTTGCATCACGCCAGGTAATTTAGTGTATATGAAATTACAGTCATGAGACATGTCTCGAGTTAATTGCTCTTGCGTTCTAAAGTAATGTATACATGAATCACAAAAATATTTTGGCCTATTACGCCGACTTATTTGGTTGCTAAGTAAACGAGAAAAATTGTTTATCCATACATAATGCTGATTATCCGTTTGGTTACTGACTAATAGCAACAAATTACCATGAATAGGTTGTTTAGCTCTTGTGTAGTAGAGAGGACCCACTACCTCAGGAATAAGATGACCATTACGATACGTATCCTCCAGTCCATAAACATTGATGGAGATATTATTGTTGCACACAAACGTTGAGATGTTAGTCAGCTTAACAGGAAATTCTACACCGTTCCAGGTGGATAACGCCCTGAAGTCAGGGTAAGAAGTCGCCCGTTGTGGTAACCCCGTCGGTGTCACTAATGCTGATACAATAGTCCACGCAAAGCAGCAATTATCAATATTCTTCACATTCACTATGGCATGTTTATACGAAATTTCAGGCGGGACATGCATGTAGGATAAACTCGTAGTGGGAGCAAATTTCAACATGTTTACCTCTAAATATACGAAATTCACCAACGACCACCTTACGAAACAACATATATTAATAATGTACTACCCTACTACTCATAATTCGCACTTACCAGAATCTGTATGCTTAAATTCTGATTGCTTAGCATCCAAGAGTTCCACTACTCCTTGAAAATATTCTTCCAACACCATCACGACACTCAATATATCATATTTCGTTTGAAAGGACTTTAATTCGGTACTTTCTCTACTGTTCTGAAAGTACAACCTAAACAACTCAACATTACATTTCAACGAGAAGTGTTTATGCAACTGAATTTGTATTAGTTACAAAACATTCACTTTAACTTCACCCATAAGCGTCTGCACATCCGTATGGGTATTGCATGGTGATAGTCTATACGAAACATTGCGTTATTTAAAAGCAGTGCGAATCACTTCAACCCCAGAATCAAAGAGTAGATACACATTTGATTTGTGCCTATTGCTTCTAAGATGTCCTTGATAAGCATGTCGAGGAACATCAATGGAACAATCAGTGCAGTGCACAATTTCCACACTTTTGCTACTTTTGTTTTGTACTGGTTCGCTGCTTTGGTCTGACCTACGCTTCCGTGAGTTGTTCAAACCCGATGGTCCAGGTTCTGCAAAGGAATCATCAGCATGTCTGTGTTGCACATTATTCTTTAAGTTATTTAACCCTGATGGTCCAGGTTGTGTAAGACGTTCAGCAATATGGCTATATTCCGTTCTGTTCGCATCGGAAGTACTTGATTGCACCACATTCTTAAGTGCGGTACGATTTTGCGGTACAGCGTGCGGCATCTCTGAAGGTGGGGTAGTTGGAATATTTATCCAACACGCAGTTTTTTGATGTAGTAGAGAGTCTTTTCTTGAAAATTTCTTCAGACATGCACATTGAAACGTTTTATTGCGATCTGTAACACAGAGAATGTATAAAAAAAGTGAACAGGTAGAGTTACGTGTTTTGTTATAATTCCTTTTTTTAACTCTGTATTGCTCTTTATTAGTTTGCAGCATTACTATCATGTATTACAACTGTTAAGAAAAGAAGTTATATCCAGCGATGCGAACGAGGATACAACGTAACATATCGCCAGGAATAGGATAATATGTATGATAGATATATCAGGTTGAGGGGTAGAGTAATGTACGGGTAAGGAAACAATCACAATGATAGTCTGGATAGTGTTGCTGAGCACACATATTCTACCCAGCATTGTATTTCACCCTGCCATGTGGTTTGGGATGGAAGCAAGGTATTACCCCCACCTGTTTTCCAGAAACTCCGCAGCACATGTAGGGCTCAATATACTCTCGGGAGAAGATACTGCATTTTCCACTATATCCCTCACCGGTGTTTGCGCAGGTAAGTATTGTATGGGTGTTGCAGGACTCGTAGATACTGATAAGTGATTTAGCGACCATTCATTATCTATAAAATCAGCAGCACACACAGGACTGAGGATACTCTCTGATGAATCATCCATTCGCTCCACTTGTATCGAAGAGTCCATAGGACTCCACTCTTCAGCGAACTCTGCAATACAAGTAGGGCTCAGGATAGTGTCAGAAATGGGTCACCTGACCTCTCCTCCTACTGTAGAACTACTGTACGACCACTCCTCCATAAATTCTACGGTTGAAGCAGGGCTCATCGAACCTTCAAATGGATTCCCTACTATTCTGCCCTCTACATATGTTGCAAATGTGGACGATTGCTCATCTACAATGCATGCAGGTGTCATAGTAATCGGAGATTCCTCTTCCCCCGGCATCGGCTGCACCATAGAGATTGACGATGAACACTCTTCCACAAGTGGAGACCATTCATCCCCAAACTCTGCAATGCAGCTAGGACTTAAGACATGATGCAATACTACCTGATCTTCACTCACGGGTGACTGCATCCTCTCATACGGCTCACGTACATGTTGTAGGGTGAGCAGTATTTCGTCCACGTCTGACTGCTCGTACGTGCTTGATGCCACATCCAAATCGTCTAATGGAGGTGGTGTATCCAAAAACCGCAACGCTACTTCACAGTCATCCTGGTCGAAATACTGCTCGCTCTCCACCCGGTCACCGGAATCACATCCTTCCTGGACCAGCTCCGTCACATTCTGTGCGTGATTCGTATGAGGCCGTTCTCCCAGTAACCTCCTCAGGATGGGAGTGTCATCCCGCGGCAGTGTCACACATGTGGCTTATGATGTTAACTCGTCCACTCACCGCTACGGGACGATTATAAGCCAAGGATGCTTGTGACCTACCTAAAAGCAAAAAAATTTAAATTACTCATCTGTGTCAGTAATACATGGAAGGGTTTTTTACCTCTGTTTACGGTTGACCTAGTATTCTCCACTACGGTGACGGCTACACTTGAGTTTACAGCATCTAAAAGTGATTATTATTATTAATATAAAAAAGATGAAAGCCAACAAAATAACGTTTGCACATTTTACAAGTCACTTAAAGATTTTATTGAAAATTATTCTAAGTTCACAAAATAACCTTGAAAAATGTCCTCTAAAAATGCATGAAAAACATTATTTTTAGTGCGAGAAACACCTATATTTAGCGACAACTGGAACGTAGCGCTCAAGTACTGTCAGACGTAGTACAACAACTAAGTGCACAGGAACAGTCGCATAATAGCATACAGGACGAGAACAATGACCAATGGCAGTGCTCCAGACGTCGCTCCGCAGGTCCAGGGTCACGGAAATAACGAAAACGCTAACGACGTGCAAGACAATGACGACGAAGAACTTGACGATGACTGGTTTTGGGCTACACATATCCCTATGACCATTGGTCGCACTATGCTTCCACCCCTATGCAACGTTATGTGTGCGACGGCGTCGGAAGACAGTACCACTCAACGCAATTCTGCGTTTCTAAATATTGCCGGGTGGTACTGGCTATTCTACGCACATCGCATCATCACATGTGACCGTCTCAGGTTCGCGGTATGTATTGTCTAGATACTACTTTAATTATATTTATAATTCTTTCTTTCATTACAGCTGACAACCATAGTGCCATTCGTCCGGAATTATGATGTCGTGATTACGGAGAGCTCTCTAGAAGAGCAGTTCGACCGGGCTCACACTTGGCTTGTAACATTAGACCTTGACTGGCATAGTGTTATAAGCCTAGCTATACTAAGTGGGTATGATCACGCCATTGTACATCTGGAGATGACACTGGAAACTGTCGAAGAGATTGGTGGGCTTTACGAATTGATCCGAGTTCATAATGGAGTTCTTCGACAAGTGGTCTTTTTAAGTGATCGAGACAGGTATAGTAAGTATAACTGATAGAGCTCTCCTTCTACTTATGAGTTATTTCCAGTAAAACGTCGACCCCAATAGTGCGACCCCAGACCATACAGACCGACAGTAACTGATCGAGCGCGGCGACTACTATACAGAGAGACAAACAGACAGGTAGACATACAGATAGACAGACAGACATACAGACAGAGAGACGGACAGACAGACAGATACACCACATGGTGTATATGCTCAAATATATCAATCATACTGTGATGTTATACCATCATGTACCGCTGATGAACATCTGCTAGTCCTCTAGAGGAGCATCTTCAGACGATATGGTTGAATGCTTAGTGCGAGTCTGCCTGTGCACCTAGTTGCTGAAGGCATTTAGTTGCTAAAATGAAGCTGGCGCAGTGCCGTACGTTAGCGCATTTAATCTGTAATGGCGAAGTGGTTGATCTGGTTCATACTGAAATACAATTCTTTGCAAGTCTCGTTGACTTGCGTCTACGTTGACCTGCCGGTACATTTTACTGATGTCTCGCTTATTTTTGTCATGTGACCTAAACGTTCGTACTAGAGCATGAATTCATTACACTGTCTGTTTAACACCGGGTCTTTCGGCAATTTTCTCTCTAACGCATCGAACCTCTTAATTGCATTTTTTAATGAGTCACCTAAATGTACCGTTTCGAGTTTATCTTGTAATTTTACTATAAATCGTCCGTTTTGATCCCGCTTGACAGTATTTACAAATAACTCCTCACATACGCGCTCTACTGGTGTTAACTCTAGGTTTATCACGCATTCCTCAATTTTCCAAACATTTTCTAATTACTACTGCACGTCTGTATTTACCGTAACGCAAGATATAATCTTATTTTCTGTTTCACCTAGTGATCCTGTAATTACCATCCAAGCCTAGTATTCTGTTCAGTAATATTCTGCAAATTCAATTTAATACGACCTACACATAGTAAATCCCAAAAGATGTTAGCTCCAACAGCATATCTATTTTATTTGGCACATTAAACATTTGGTCTGATATTTGGATATCTTTCGGTATCTTTAAGTTACTAATATTTACAAAGTTGATTGGAATATTATCAGTAATTTTGGCTAAAATTAAAACTGCAATTCAGCTTTAAATTCATTAACTTCAAGTACAGGTCGATTTTCTAAGGACGTAGTCATATCCCAGATTTGGTAAAAAGGATTTTTTAAATTGTTTTTATACTTGTTATTAATTTATAGGTATAAGAAAATGCTTTTTATAATAAAAGGGCTTTCAAAATTTTTACATTTAATCCATTGGCGTAACATTAGTGTAAGAAAATCTTATAACAAAGCAGATGGTAAATAATGCAAATTTAATTTACCAATGGCGGCCAACTGACACTCCGCTACAGGAGCATCTCCGATGGGCACCACACTGCACGTACGCTCAATTACTTGCACCACGTCCTCGCAGGTGTCTTGGTACAGAAGTGGAAAGGTCATTTTGCACTTGTAATAAATCAAAATGTTTTACTCCTAGAGGAAATCATATATCTGAATAATACACTGATTGCATTTGTACATACAACAAATAAATATATTAGTATATCATTAACATTTTTTAATTTGGTTCTCAGTGTGGTATCAGAGAAGTGTAAAAAAAATTACATGAGCAAGCCTTGAAAAAGTGAGATGACTGAGTAGGTAGGGTGAACAAATAACCTTGAGACTGTGTTGAGTGTTAGTGACCTTCGTATTTTTTACATCTTACAGTCTGGTAATCTTAGAAATGTGCGACCTCGGGAAAGTTGTGTGCAAACATGACCTACTTATTGCGTAACCTTTGGCGGGTGGGACCTTGAAATTGTGTTAACCTTGGAAATGTGGGACCTTGGAAATGTGGTGTGTTCCAAAAGTCTCCAATCTTACCTACTAGTGTAGCTGCAGATGGAGGGAGTGTAGAAGTAAAGTGTTTATACTCAATTCGTTTCGAATGCAATTCAAAACGCCAATAACTTATGCGTTCATACGCAAATAACCGTTCGGTATTATTCAAATTCAAGGACAGATGCAAATTGCTAATTCGGACTATTGCGATCTTGTGTTTTATGTACCGACGTGGATATAGAAATCGTGTATTAAAAGATACGGAATATTGGTGTAACCAAATGGTGCCAAAACTGAAAGACTTTTTACGAGTGTATGTTACCAGAATTGACCGATCCACGAGTACCGAGGGTAATGAAATGACTCGGTGAAAATTATTGAAGCGCAGAAGAAAAGGGAGTTGCAAAAACTCAACAGTACAGTGTAGTATGTTCATGTTTCCGTTTTGAACAAATAAAATGTATATTTGAATAAACATATACCTATAATTTCTTTTATTCGGCCAATAAATATTGGATTCAAAATTTCAAGAAGAAAATTTATAAGGATAATTCCATTTTTTTGGGTGTGGTTTATACGTAAAACATTATTTCAAGAGATTGCACCATAATGATGCGAGGATGACATCACCTTGGTTGACCGTTTCGTAAACATTTAGATACCAGAGGGTATTAAAAAATTTGTGTACAAAAATTTTAAAAAGGTATTTATGTAATGATTTTTTAATTTAAGGATAGTTTTAAGATCTATTTTATTTAATCATATCTCATATTAACTGTCAATAAACATAATTGTATATTTTTATTTTTTTACATTTTGATAAAATTTTTATTGTTAACAAACTCGGTTTAGTTGTTCCGGGTAGAATTAAAAAATAACTTGGCGTCCGAGATCATTTTATTAGTATTACATTAATCTTTTTTATTATTTATGTTCGGTGGAAGTAAGCGAGCAGATATTGTGGTAATTAAGCAAATCAAAATTATTGAACCGGCCGAATTGAATTTACCGACTGAGACGAAGGCACTATTTGTGGTGAATGGTTTGTATTTCCAGTCAGTTTGACGATTTGTGTTTTGGAGAACTTATTTCTTTATTTCATTATTACTTACATTTATTTATTATTAAATTTATTACACCATTTACACCTATTTTTATAGATTTTTGTCCTTCTTATTCAAATTGTTTATTATTGCAATTATCTAATCAATGACATTTCAATATTTGTCATGAAACAGTAACGTCTATTTGTCAATAACAAAAATAATTTAAAAAAAAAGAAAATGTATACATTAAATAGTAAAAAGAATAACTATTCGATGTAGCCCCCAGCAACCTCAAAACACCTTTGCACTCTAATTCGAAATTCTTTGTGTACATTTCTTAGCATGTCCGTGGTGATTTCATTTCCTGCATTAATTATTGTTTAACATATTCAATATTGTGGTTCATATCTGTTTGGTACAAAATCCGGGAGAACGGGCGGAATATATATATATATATATATATATATATATATATATATATATATATATATATATATATATATATATATATATATCGTCCCGTCCATCGTTCCGGAAAATATTCATCCAGCTATCCTCTTATTAGCAAAGTCGAATGTGACGAACGGCCATCATGCTGAAAATACATTGTGCGCCTTTGCTCCAAGGTAAAGTTCTCTAATTCTGGTAATAAAAAGTTGTACAGCAAATCCAAATATACTTCCTGATTTAATAACTCATCCAGAAAATACCGTCTAATTATTCTGTCTGGTAAAACAACACACCAAACATTTACCTTTTTAAAAAATTGCCTTTTACATTGAATCCTGCAATGAGGATTTTCACTATCCCAATGTCGACAGTTTTAGGATGAAACAACTCCATTTGTCGTAAATGCTGCTTCATCGGAAAATAATATAATATAATGAAAAAAACGGCGTCCATAATTTTTTCACCAATATTTGCACAAAAATCAAGCCTAATGTCATAACCACAAGTTTTTAAGGTGTTAATAAATTTTGGTTTAAAGGGAATCATTTGGTTTTCTTTGAGTATATTCTTTAAGTGGCTTTTGTTAAACCAAACCTCCGCTGCTCTTCTTCGTAAATTCAACCTAGCATTTTCGAATAATGAATACATAGCTAAGGCAGTAGCTGCATCGTCGTCTTCACGGTATGCCTTTTTCGCTTTCTTTTTGTCTTCAACAGATCCCGTCTCACCGAATTTTTTTATTCCATTACCTTTATGTGTACATCTGGATATTTTTCATTGAATAGTTGAATTGCATACCTGTACGAAACATCCTCAATATCATAGCACTTTACAAGATAAATTCTTTCTTGAAGAGTTATCCTTGTAACAGAACGAAACTTTGAAATATGTATTATTGAAAATTGACTATAAAATGACAATGTATTGTTAGAAATGTTCTATGCATAGATTCCTAGATCTAATCGATGATACTTGTCTATAAAAATTACGGTTTTATGAAATTGTGCCGATTATTTTCAAATTTTGCAATTATCATTATTTTTCGATTTTGAACAGCTTTTCTTGATAAAATTTTGCTCTATGATACACAGAAAAGGTACTTGACCTGCAAAGAAAAAGATTTTGTTTTGAATTTAAAAAACTAAAAATATGATGGAAATTCATTTATAAAGCAGCAGGGCTGAAACTGAAAAAATTGTTTTAAAATTTCAAAATTTTTGGTCATTTACATTGTTCTTTCAATAATCTTTGGATTACGCTTTCAAACTATATGAGTTGTAACCACAAATTGTTTAATTACTGAAATTTGGAAGTAATTAGTATTTGCGGATTTTATTTTGCACCTTGGGCGAGAATTTACAAGTCCAGAAACCTTTTAAATTGATCTGATATAAGGTTGTTTATTTAAAAACAAAATAATCTATCTGTTTATATACAAAAACTACATTCCCAATTTAAATAAATCATAAGTTAACGTACTATGTGGTGTTATTCAACTTAACAGTCTCAAAAAGTTATGAAGAATGTTTTGGAGAATCTTGCTAAACAATAAACTGTTCAAAATGTCAGTAGTTAATTAATCATTATTGAATAAGGAACGTAGTAAAAAAAAAACTATAAATTATTTTATACGTACAATCTGCATTACTAAAACGAAAATTGTGTAGTGTGGGAGGCAGGTAAACTGCATCTAAAAAAGTGCATTGCACTCTACGAGTATGTTTTTGTTTTTGTATTCCTTATATATTAATATAATATGTCAAAAGTGTTAAAAAGTGTTTTATAACTCATCAAATATATAAACTTATGTTAACGAGTACTTAATTTACTATAAAAATCCTACGAGACTTAATACACGGTATTAATAATACAATATTAGTGACGCTGACGCTGAATGGATATCAAATTATAAATTTTTTTTGATAGTCTCCAGACCTAATTCGTGGTTTCAAGTACTCGCGTTTTCAATAGTATTGGAGTGAAAATTGTACACTTATATAACAAAATTAGTAATTTATTAAATACAGAAACTGATGTATTTACAAATCAGTACATATATTTTAATAGAGAGTATGATAAATCAAAACGAATTAAATACTGAAATTACGTGAATTGATTTTCATTAATATATGGTTTCATGTTTATTACAAATATCAGGTCCACTATATTTTAGTAGGCTATATTGTGGGTAATTTGAGATCCACCATTTCAGTTTTTTTCGATATCTGCAAAGTATTCCCCAACACATTAGTTAAATGCTAAGTATTATTAGAAAGTGTACTCTGCTTTTAAAGTTAAACAAGTTGAGAATACTCTTCTAGCATTGTCAGAACAAACAAAATTGCACCGTCAAATATATTTAATATTCTTGTTTTAGCATTAAAAACTACATTATAAAAACATAAAAATAACAACACGCGGTGTTCCCAAGCGGTTACCCATCCAGGTACTGACCGTGCTCAGCGTTGCTTAACTTCGGTGATCGGAAAATTATATATCATATCTATATTAATAATTAGTACATTTTGACCGACGATTTGAACATGTTTCCGATGTGATACAATGTTCGTACAAATGGTTACCCTTATTATTTTTTGATTCTCTTGTAGTGCATGAGTCAGATTTTCGATATAACACGAAAAAGGTACGCACACAGTCACACACACACACACACACACACACACACACACACACACACACGCGCGCGCGCGTAAGCAGAGACGTACTCCCCGCCCCCCAGACACAGGCACAGTTACAGACACAGACGCAGACACAGACACAGGCACAGATACAGTCAGACACAGTCACAGAGACAGACACATGCACGGACACGAACACGGACACGGACTCAGACAGGCACAGACACGGACACGGACACGGGCACAGACACGTACACAGACACCGACACATATACAGACGCAGACGACTACGCGGACGCCGACACAGACGCAGACGCGAATGCGGACACGGGCACGGATACGGATACGGACACAGATTCAGACGAAGACGCGGATGCAGACACGGACACGGACACGGATACAGATACAGACACAGACACAGGTACAGGCACAGACACAGGCACAGACACAGTCACAGACACAGACACGCACGCGTACATGAAAACCAATTGTTTACAATGTAGATATATTTTTTCATATGCGAATCCCTATTTTTGTAGTTATAGATCCCTATCATATTGCTGTTTTTTTTTTGTAAATAATGCTTTGTTGAATTATACATGACATTATTTCTATTTCAAGATTATCATAATAATAAGCATTGCTTCTTTTTTCAGGATTTTGACTAAATTGGCTTGTTAACCACATATTCAATCTTTGGTAAGTATATAAAAAAAGTTATAATTACATTATTTTCCTTTTAAGCTGAATAGACAGTAGTAGTGAATTATTAAAAAAAAATTTTTACTACTACATGACTATATAAAAGATAAATAAATGTTCAAAAATTCTTTCCTTTGAAAGGAGTTCCGCTATGAATCGATTTTCATACATGTTTCTATACATTGCAAAAAAAAAATAAAAAACATTTGCATTGCTTTATACCGAAAGGTTTTGAAAAATTTTATGTGTGAGGAAGTATTGCTACCTAGTTAGCCTGGAAAGGTTTACAAAAGTGAATAGGGTTGCTATGGTTTTACTGCGATGTTTTATAATTAAGTGACATCCATAAGTTGAAAGGCGATCATATTGTGAATTTTTGAGAATGGTATGTCTGAGAAAAAGTCGGAATTTGAAAATTGTTGGACAGTTATTGAGTATAAATTTTTAAAAGGGTTATCGAGTAAAAAAAACTTGTGCTGATAGAACAAACACGTTGTGTGATCAGTGGTTCTTCATATGCAATGACTACAAACTAAGTTGTAGAATTTAAAAGAAGATAAGATGTTCAAGATGAGCAACGCTCTGGGAGACCAATTGCTGTAACTACTTCGGAAAACATTGATTTTGTTCATGATATGATTCTATCATATCGACGCTCCAGCGTATGACAAAAGCATTGCATATTACCTGTATTTTATATATTTTATCACAATTTAGGTATGAGAAACCTTTCGACCAAATGGATTCCAAGATGGTTGAACGCTGATCAGAAATGATTTCGATTTGCAACGTCTAGACTTACATCTCAAATTTAAAAAGCACATAAGTTTATGTATTCAAAAAGCGTTTTCTAATTTAAAATATATATTCCAACAGGCATTCTCTAAAAAAAAATCTAAAATCATGCTTATGGAATCCCTAGTTCTTTCTCATTTTAATATTTGTGATACTGTCTACGGGTCCTGATTAAATAATATTTGGTCTAAAGAGGTATGATCGAGTTTCACATAAACTAAAACTAATAAATTGGCTAAATGTGTCGGAAAGACAAACATCACAAATTTCGTAGCGATGTACTTAATATTAATGTAAGAAGTAAGGGTGTTCTCACGCCCCCTTATCATAGAACTATTATATGCCGACGATCTTTTAGTTATATAACTCCATACGAATACAAATTAAACTCTTTCCTTTTTCAAAATTTAAAAAAATTGTACCCTTCTCTACATTCATAAAAATTAAATTAACTTACCTATTAGAAATTTTAATTTAAAATAAAAATTTAGAACGCTATTTTTATAAACTTGAAGAAGATTGGTTGATAAAGAATTTCTCTAGAACTGTTGAGTGTTTCTGTGCTGGCTTTGTAATTTATGCACGTACGGTTGAGTGCAAGAACAGCAGATGCTACTGCTGAACTCCGCCGTTGGCATCTATTTAGAGTGTAATTATTTTATTGTTTTTTTATTGTATATTTGTTGTATAACACTATATAATTTACTACAATTATTATTATGGGGGCAATAAAGTCGATTATTATTATTATTAAATTTCTATGTTTATTAAATTGTATTGGTTTTAGAGGTTTACTGTATGTAATTGAGTTTCTATTGGTGAAACGAATTTAATTTCAACCCTAAAATAAAATATTTCCATACTTACGTATAATGCTTTGATTGTTAAATTATCTTTAATGAAAATTGGACTTTCATCAGGAAAGTGATTTACGTTGAGGTTGTAAATTACTGATGCTTTTCCTTAATAAAAATTGTTCTGGATTAATCTTACTGAGTATCTGCGCAACGTGCTCTTTGAAATTACTGAGCAAGTGACTCCAAAGACTGCTTTATCAGGGCTTGAGAACGCTTCAGAAGTGTTACACGGCGGGTTTTCAGTAAAGACAAGCAGGAGACTTTAATTTTAATTCAATTCAGTGTAATTTGTTAAATAACTATTATAGTGGACAAGGAAGAATGTCTAGCCGTGCCAGCTAGGGATGCTCAGTGTCGGAAAACTAGAAAAACTGTCTTGTTGTTTGACGTGTTTAAAGAAGGCGACAGTGAGCGAAACTCTACTTTACGCTTCTGTCTGGGTGAGAGGTGACGCCGACTTATACCCTACATTACGCATTTGTCCAGAGCATTTATGTACGTGTAGGTGATCTTTAGCTTACGTACAGATGCAGGCGTTTCACAAAATAGTGACAAGCGTTGGACTGAATGAAAAAACAAAAAAGTCTTTGGGGAGCAAGCATATCAAGATATTCCTGGGGGGGATCAGGAGTACTCAGGCTATGCAGGAAAGACTACTATGGTTACAAGTATATTGTGTACTTCCGCGAGAGGCTTCGATGCGACAAACGCCCTGAGGTAACTACGCTTCTGTAATTTTTCTTTGGTAGTACGCTTATGCTTAATATTGTCATCTTACTTTTTGTTAACTTATAGTTTGTTGTAGTAGACTGCTCAGGAGTTTTCCTCTCCTTCAGCTCTGATCGTTTTTCTATTGTTGGTGTTGAGATGCGTTAATGGTATTATATTGATAAACGTTTCGTATTTTTTGGTGTTAAAAAAAAGAAAAAATGTTTCATTTTTATTGTCAGAAACATATATTAGCCAATTATTATAAGTTTTTGTTATGAACGAATAAGTTCAAAGGTAAATATAAAATTAAAAATTATTATTAATTTTATTAAATACATAAATAAAAAGTTTACCTCGAGTAGGATTTGAACCTACGACCTGTACTTTGCTAGAGTACCGCGCTAACCAACTGCGCCATCAAGGTTCAAGCCCCAATCGATGTAAATTTTGTCTTTATGTATGTAGAACTGATGTAAATTCTAAATATAATGAGATTACAATCAAATTACTTATGTTAGTGGAATGTGAGCCTGCAATATCGCAAGGATTCACACATACCAAAGCAACTTGACTAATATTGAATAAGTTTTTGTTATGAACGAATAAGTTCACAGGTAAATATGTAATTATGTATTAGCGAGTTTAGATGTATGCATTGATCGTCATCGAATAGCCGGGGACGCAAAACGCATAAGGAATGGTGCCTCCTCGTGGAGATCGTCAAGAAATTGTCTTAAAATGGATAAGGCCGTGTAAATTTGCGTCAGGGTTTTTCGCGTGACTATAACAATGGGAGTATGGAAGTTCACAATCACAGCAACATGCTCGAAATGTAGGTACGGAGATAATTGAAAGCGGGTGGAAGGGAAACAGTTTCATGCTGTCCGTTTTGTGTCTTTCATTGTAACTAGGAGGTGGTACTCGTTTCAATTAAGTGTGCATCTATTTCATAGTTTTTCTCTGTAATTGAAACGATGTTGTGCTACTACAGTAAGTGTTTAAGTAAAGAATGATTCCGACGGACGCCCCGGGTGTAAACAATTTCTGCAATAGTATCCATTATGGTAAGGTTGAATGACTAATTGTATTACGCTGATCTGGGAAGATCTAGAATACGGCGTATGTTAGGCTAAGTAGAAACTATCGTTTTTCCTCCACCTCGACGGAAGTGTAACGTAGGGTGTCTCCTCCTTCGATCACCGCATCCCTAACAGGCACGGGTTGTGATCCCGCGCCCCTGGAACAATAAATCACACACCTGTATCCAGTTACTCTTCACTGTGCACCTGAGTAGCACATAAGGTTGTTGTGTTCAAAAATAAAACCAGGTTCACAACATCTGTTCTGTCATGAAAACCCAGCTATTAGATTGAACGCCTCATCTATATTACGACATGCGCTCGCTCGTGACCGTAATAATGCACTCTTGCGTAATAGGCGACTTACTATCCGTATTATGTAATATACTATATCAGTACACTCTTGTATGTGATTTCAGCATGTAACTTTCTGCATTTCCAGTTAAATCGTGGCGTGTAATAAAATTTTTATTGCACTAGTACCCCAAACGATAACTTTTACACTAAAAAGGTCCGTTTTTTGAATAATCGTAGAACATTTATGTGTATTGGTCTTTCTAGTCCAGATTAATGTGTAGCAAGTTTAATTTAAAACAACTGCCATTTAATATCTTAAATCAGATGGATGGACAAAAGTACAGGTAATAGTAAATTTTTGTTTGAAAATTTTGCTAAAAATATCCACTATAAGCTTTAAGAATACAAAACAAAATTTCTCACAATTTAATCAAGACTTTTTTCCCTTCCCTCCGGTCCGTCTACCTAGCTGTTTCCATAGTCACTTGCGGAATGTGTATTTAAGTCTTCCGGTTCTATTTTTGAGTACCCGAAAATCCGCTGTCTTTTAGCAGCCAGCGAGTCACAGTCACATATAATGTAATTAGCTGTTTCTGTTTCCTCACCGCAATGTACATATGGGGTCTCCATTAAATTTCTTGATCTTCCTTAAATGGTGCTTAACAGGCGCATGTCCTGTTAGGAGGCCGGTAATGATCCTAAGCTGTGCCCTGCTTAGCGTGAGTAGTTCTGTGGTTCTTTTTTACGCAGGGTCCGTTTATGCATGCCCTGCTGTGTTAGCCCTGGTCTGTTTATCCCGTATCCTTGATGTTACTCGCGAATCCATTCGCTGATATAGTTACGGATTGGGTTTCTTGTTACTCCCACTGCAGGTTCGAGGCCATAAAAGGGGCCCGCTGATACCTTTTCGTTTCCTTCGATCGCACATTGGCCAGGGACCCATACACAAGTTACCTTGTTCCTCTCGGCCAGGCCGTTGAGTTCTTCGTAACATTCCCATACCAGTTTAGATTATTCCTTCCTCTGTAGGCCCTTCTATTGTTTTCCCCCGCACATTGAAGTATCGCGTATATTTCCGTTTGCAAGACGGCGGCGTGCCTGCCAAGAGGGATAATGTCTTGCCTTGGCTTCACACCATGTATGCCCACTCCAGCACCCGTCTGAGTTTTTGAACCGTCCGTATACCAGATTGGACGACCATATTCAAGGTTTACTAATAAATTGCGACGGTTGCATGATATATACTATTAATTATTTCTAGACAATTCAAAATAACAGATAGCACTTTTTGGTATTCTGTGCCTATTTACACAATCCTAAAACTGTAACAAATAAATGTGTATTATTAAGCAACTTAAATTTAAACATAATAATATAATTATAGTTAATATAATTGATCACTGTGTAGCACAAAACAAATAGAAATCAGGTATGTAAAAAATTAATCCAAGCAAATTAATAAGCTAACATTTAATTTTACACAGGGCGTTCGTAAAGTAGCGGATAAATTCAATTAAAATTCGAATGTGAGTTTAGGAAGAAAACGTTCGGACCCGTCGATTTTTATTTTCAATTTGGAACTTTTTACGTAAAACTGAAATATACAGGGTGTGTCAAGAAAATTTATACAGGGTGAACCAAACATAGATGTTTTTAAATGGGACATCCTGTATGTTATTTCAAATTTGGATTCAGCTCACTTCGGCCATTCTTTCAATATAAGGTTTGATTATGTTATATAATGTAGTTTAGAAGATGTGGTCATTTTGAATAAAAAATCGTACCTGATTGGATACCATGTATGATTTCCAATAAGAAATATTCAAATGATTTTTTTAATAAAATATATTTTGAAACACAGACAATTTTTTGGAATTAGGCTAATTTAGTTGTAAAATGATTCTACTAATTTAAATTAAATGTGCGAACTGAGCACCGTTAACAATCTGACAATAGCTAAGGCGATTAGCAAATGATTTTTGAACGCTGTCGATGACATATGCGGTAATATTTCTAATTTCTTTGCGAATTCGTGCTTTTAAATCTTCTAAATTGGCCGGTCGCGTCCCGTATACTTTACTCTTTGAGCATCCCGACAAGAAACAATCTAGAGGATTTGAATTTGGCGATTTGGCTGGTAAATCCATTGTCCCTTTTCTACCTATGTCGATTTGGAAAAATTTCATCCAAATAAACGCGAATAGGTAAAACATAGTGTAGTGGCGCTCCACCTTGTTGGAAAAAGAGGTCACGGTGGTGCATATCGGGCTCTTCTAAATGCGAATACAACGTTATTAGAATGGGGATGAGATCATTTTGAAGAAAATCTAAATATCTCGCACTAGTGAGAGTATCCTCGAAGAAGTAAGGAACAGATACTATTCCGGCAACTATACCGCACTAAACGTTCAATTGTTGAGGATTTTGGGTGTGATATTCCTTGAACCAACGGGAATTTCGGTTGCCCGATAACGACAATTTTGTCTGTTCACATGGTCGTTTAAAGCAAATGTTGTGTTGTCGGAAAAAAATATTCTTTTTATAAAATTGGCGTTGCCATAACGTAATTGTTGCATTTGTTCACAAAATTCATTTCGTCAATCAAAATCATCTTCCGACAGCGCGTGTAGTAAGCATATCTTGTAGGGATGGAACTTCTCTCTTTTCAACACTTTATGCACAGCAGATCGCTCCACACTAATATTATTAACCGTGTCCGTAATGGTGGTATTAGAATTACTTTGCACTGCTAAATTGTCGAAATTTCGCCTCAACCCCGCTTACCATGCTTTGGCTAGTGGGCGGTCGATCAGGGTGAATTGCATCAAACAACGCAACCACTTCTGATTGAGTGCGCTTAATTTCCTCATATTTCACAAAATAACGGTAAAGTAGTTACTAAATAAACTAACGATAACAATGCTATCAATTATTTGCTAACGTGCAAGTAATTAAAATAATTTTAACAAAATGTACAATTTAACGTTTTCTTACATTGACAATGAATTTTCTTCATTTTTAATGTTTACGATAATTTTTATTCAATATTTCCTTATGTAACCATCGTCCATATTTACCTTGTCGGACGTAAAAAGATGTACCCTTTCTAATTCTGCAATAAAAAATGGGGGTTGATATTTAAAAAATGTCGATCAATTCTAAATTGAGAGATTGAATGAGTAAAACAATGTATATACAGAAGTGTCTTGAGAGTTATTTGTATAATTTCTATATTTTGCTAATGTACAAAAAACGAAGAATATTTCATTCTGGTTAGTGTACGCTATATGATACATCCGAAGAAGAAAAATAGGAAAATACAAAATGTCGTTAATTTTAAAAATGACTATAGTGCAATTTTTAGCACTTATTACTTCATTACTTTTTTATAATTGCGTATACAGGATAAAGAATTCATATGTGATTACTAATAAACAAACATTAACTGAATCATCGCTGTCATTAATTGTTAAAATGCATCAATAAAGGTATATTTTTAACCATTTTTGGCTAATTACAACTTTTAAGTACACATACATCATTAAAATTAGCTATTACGCTCATGTATAAAATATTTTATATGATAAAAGTAGTATTATAACCCATGAAATAATGTTTTAACTGCGCACTACGTTTCAATGGTTCTATGGCTTACTTTTATCAAAAAAAAGACGGAGCCATTGCGTGATTGCTGTATTTACCATTCCAGATCATATTATTAAAAGGTAGAAAGTATTGTTAAATACCGTATTACACTGTGTCTTAACAATGTCGATGTCAAAAAATTATAAATTAACTTCCCCCATATTCACTTTGCGTTTGCGTACACATATGCCCAAAATTTTGTTTTGTTTCTGTTTGGAATCCGACAACTTGTTAAACTTAAATTATATAACATTAAACAATATGAACATATATCGCTTCCTATAACGAGGCAGGCCATAGTTGAATAATAAACATAACTTGAAGTAATTTAACAAAAATATTTACAAAAAACAATAACCTCTTTCTGAATTCTCAAGAAATGTTTGTAGCTGTTCTCTGTCTCTTTTGTGTAAGGCCTCGTTTTGTTAATACGATTAATCGATCAATCACTGACATGCAAGTTATTTGCTTGTGGTGACAGAACTCGGAGTGGTACAAACATTCACTGGTATGTATTTGATTTTTTTTTTAGATGTTGTCTTCATTTTTCTTCTGTTGATAATTTTCTTAGGAAATATTGAAATCAATAAGTTAAAAGATGAATCAAACTAATTTTAATTTTTATACAGTGTTGGTGAGCGATTAGGAGTTCCCACTTGCAGAGAATACGGTTTAAGGTCTGTTATAAGTTAGTACATAATGTATTTATAATTAGGCGTGTAGAGCTTATGTCATTCTGCCTGACGAAAAGTTGTTTGCGCGGGGGTCTAAGTGGGTTATCTTAAAGCATTTAGGCTGAGCGTAGTAATCCGCTCTCGTTTTACAAAAGTACAGAGGCGTAGGTACTGATATTCACTATTTTGATTTATACATTATTTGATCACAGCGAGCAACGCTTCTTACACCATCATAATTTTATTTTCAACTTCTGTTTACCTTTTATGTAATTACCTAGCTAGGGTTTTTCCAAAAACACAGGTTTTGGGAATTGAATAGTAAAAGGGTGTTATTGTGGTTACATAAGTGGGAAATCCAGAAAATAATTACTTTATATCAATGATTCGGGGAAAACCGTTAAGTACTTTATCTTGAATATATTTCTATGTTACTTTAAAATTGGGTTGTAATTGAAAATCTGTTTATGTATTTTGGTTTGATGTATTAGATTGATTGATTTCATTGAAATTGATTTGATTTTTCCCGAGCATGGGGGGGGGGGCGAAGACCCGAAACCAAGTTCCGGAGGGGGCCCGAACAGGAGGGGCGAAGACTCGATAGCAAGTTCCGGAGTCCTATAGCTGTTTTATAAAGCCCCGAGAACAATATCCGGAGCCCTATAGCTGTCTTACGAGATGGAATCGGGCCCCCATTATTAACACGAGGGCCCGTAATGGAGCGAAGGTACTAGAACAAGTTTGCGATAACAATTACAGAGATCTTCATCTACTTTAAAAATGTACCACTACGTGACGACACAATCAACCTCCATTCCAGAAAACATTCATTAGTTTTTAAAATAAATCATTAGATGACGACACAAACAAAACCAACCAATCAAAATACAGCACCTTAAATTTAGGAACCGTTTTATCGACGGAATACAGAAACCTCCTTTGCCGACAATTGGTTTGCGTATTGGCTAGAATGTAGAAACCTTCGTTACCGACAATTGCGCGTATTGACTGAAAGTACAAAATTTAAGAAACCTTCTTTATCGACAGAGTAGAGGAACCTTCTTTACCGGCAGTTGGTTCGCCTCTTGGCTAAAAGTGTCCTCATTCTACTAATTAGATATTAGAAAAACTATAGACAGATATTTTACGTAACTGGTACAAATTTTAATAGTTATTTAAGCCCTGGTTAAAAGTTAAACAGAAAAAACGATTGACATCTCTGCAACTTATAAATTTGGTACATTTTGGATACATTTTAAGTTAAAAAAATTGTCGGGCATGTCCAAATTATCTGCCAATGATTTAACTAATATCTAGTTTCATAAAATAATTGAGATTCTCTTTGTCTAAGTTTTGTCATATATTTTTGCAATTTAACACATATATTTTAAATGTTATGTTATGTTACCTTCATTACCTTCTAGCCTATTAACATAGTGTACCATACTATAATGCAACAGCTCTCGTAAGATTTTTTTTTTTAATTTAACACTTATTTAGCTTTGGTTTATGGCACTTTATAAAGAAAAGTTATGTAAAATTGAATTATCTTTAAAAAATATGTTTACACGTTTTCTGATAACGTTGATTGTTTCTCGGATATTGAAACACACGCCCCCCACCCCCACACATACATCATGGCCGATCTTGGCGAAACTTTATCAAACGTTGTAGAATGAGGTAATAAGTCTATTTAGCGATAGTGAAAAAATGTAGATTGCACAACCTTCTTTACGTACATATGTATATTATGTAGGTTACAGGGTAAAAAACTTTAATTTCATTTTAATATTTTCGGATTTTTCCAAAAGAGAAATACAAAATACATATTCTATTAAAAGATAAAATAAAATGTATGGGTTAGATGTATTTTCGAAAATAGTTTTACAACAAAATGTCTTTTGTTTTCATGTTAAGAAACTACACCACAAATTGCAAACGATTTAAACTGGGTTTTGAGTGTTAATCAACTAGGACCTGTAAAGCACAATAGTGATTTACTCATAAAGTTTAGACTAACTTAATAAACATATCGTTTTATGCATCTCCGTCTCAAATGTTTTACCTATTTTCCAACCGTTTCAAAAGTGCTTTAGAACATCTTCATTTGAGAGAATTAAAGGTATCGTTCTGAGCAGTACATCTATATACATTTAGTACATACATACAAATAATTGTTATTGTTATGTAAGCCACAATGGTTTGTTTTTAACCTAAGAACCACAGAAACGCAAATCCAATATCACTGATGAATTAATTAAATATTTCCCATTGAATTATCTAATACACTCGATCGAATCAATGAAATATAGTAGGTGTAATACTTAAGGAATCGTAATTTTATAGTAATGAACTGTAGATACATTAAATCATTCCTTTATTATTTATGGTGAAACATATTAAAAGAAATTTGTCTATTAGTTGAATTAGTTCCTTTTCTACAAATTTCATTCTAGTATTTCTGTGTATTTAATGAATACCTATATTGCAAATCCCAGGTTGTTAATAAACAAACTGACACATATATATATATATATATATATATATATATATATATATATATATATATATATATATATATATATATCAAGAGTAAATAATTAATAATCATTACACACCTTGTCATGAAAAACCCTGTTGCAATATAGCACAATAATTACAAAAAAAATTATTCCTAATTTTGAATCAACCAAAACATAAAATACATGATGATTAAACCTCAAACAATGATGTAATATGTCTAATTTATTAACAATACTAAGTCCGGATTATCTATAGTAACACGTTACAAACGTGGTGACCTAATCATTATCTAATATTGATTCATTAACAGATAACGTTCAGTTTGAATAAATCTAAGATATCATCCATTCCCTAGTAAAATCACAACCCAATATTATGTAGGGTTTTATTTTTTTGTGAAAACCATTGTAAGCTTAACGTTTTTAATTTATGGTAAAAAATAGCATATATACTAAGTATACAGTTACTTATTTTAACTTTGAGTAATTTATAGTTTTACTTCAGTTATCAGTAAGGTAGAAATAATTATTCCATTGTATTATAAACTTTAATTAAACGACATCTTAGACTTCTATTTAACATTCTTAACATTTCAGGTTAGTCATGTATCTTTAAACGTAGTGTATTAATGTGTCATAATAAATGTCAAATAATATTAATTACATGATAACACAAAACCATCCCTCATCGTGATAATTATGCACGTATGTGAATGACTGCTATCACGTATATAGCATGACTGGAATAACACTGATAACAATCACATTGTAGGTTGTAGGTAAAAAAAATTTAATTTCGAGGTATAATCCGTCAAAGTTTTAAATTTTTTTAAGTTTTTACTTTCTCGAAAAACCTCGATTTCGCTAAAAAAATTTCGTGTATGTCTGTCTGTGTGGTTCCGAGACTATTTGATCGATTTTAATGAGATTTGACATGGGCCGCTATATCTGAAAGTTATGTATAAAACTGGATTTTTGTAAAAATCAATTAGGGGAGACGAAATGAGGGACGTTTTTTGGTGGTGAATTTCCAAATCAGAGCCAGAAAGTCTATCTTTGGTGAAAAGTTAGTAACCCTAAACCCCGATTGAAAAAAATTTTTTAAAATTTTAAATTTAAAATGGCGGCTAATATGGCGATTTTAGTACATTTCTGCGCTTGCTGTCAATAAGAAATCATAAAAGCTACTTGCAATTTGAAAATCGCAACTTGTAAATAAAAGTACATTTTTTGGAACGGTTTGTAAATATTTTTGAAACAAATTAAATGTTGCCCTTAATTATGGGGTTAAAGTTGCCCTTTTATTTCAAAACTGATTTTCTCAAAAACGGCTCTGGTAATTTTTTTTTAAATTGACGTATTTTGTAGTCACATATAACGAAAATATAATGAGCTTTATGAGATTTTTCTAACTTATCCAGGAGCGGAGTTAGAAATTTTCAAATTTGAAAATTTCAGTCCCTCATAACTATGCTTCTGATAAAAATGAAAACTTGGAATTAAAGCTAATTTCTCATGCCATAAATCTCCACTTGTCGTACCAAACGGGCGCAATCCACATTTTTCTACACGGCTTCTAAACTCTGGAATGATCTCCCTAGTTCCTGTTTTCCTCTTACTTATGATATGAGAAAATTTAAGGTAGCTGTTCATAGGCATCTACTGGCAATTCATTATCCCTCTATCCATCCTCCTAAGTGTTCCTGAGTGCTTTAGCACTAGGCATAATTTAGCCTGTTCAGGTCCACAACCATAAAAAAAAAATTATAGTCAGGGCCGCGTTTTCGCCTAGGCACAATAGGCACATGGCTAGGGCCCGCTGACAATAGGGACCCGTAAAAGACTTCTATTGGCTATAAGATTAGATAAATAAACAAAATATTTGCATGGATTTCCGAACTGAAAAGCTAAAGTTGTTAATTTACAACAACTTTACATTCAAAACTCAAGTGCAAATGTTGCGTTGCTACTCGTATATTTGAATTAGCTCGCTTGCACTTGCAATTTAAGGTAATTTACTTATTCTAAGAAAAAGCAAATCTGGATAAAACAAAAGCGCCGGAAAAGTCTAGAAAGAATTAATCACCGACGATAAGGATTACATTACAAGCGGAAGTCTCGATCCTTCTATGAAATACTATGACGATCCGCTAACGCTGATCTTCTAGAGAAAACCGACACCTTCATGACGTTTTACATTTGCTTTATAAGCGGAATAAAGTCAGGAATAATATCGATGTTGTAATAAATTTGTTAATAAATTTCGCACTCGGTTTTAAGTGTTATAAATGCAATTGCGATTAAGTGATAAATAAATCCGAACTGTTATAAATAAATCTATTATAAATAATCACGTAAATAAGTTGATGTTACAATAGGTAATTGGTATTAGATTACATCTACTGGTACAAAGTAAATAGTAATGTCGTATAAACACGTCAGTGGTTGCGAAAAACGAAAAAGACGGGAGAAACGAGAATTTGAACAGAAGAAGATGAAATTAACCCTTTCATCGTTTTTGCTAACATCTAAAAAACAATGTACGAATAACGAAAGTGTGGGTAGTTCTAACTTATTTTCTGTTGCGCGTAATTGTGATTCAGAAACTTCTAAAGAAAATTTTGCGGATGACGAAAGTGTTTGTGGTTCAAATTCTGATGCATCCATACATAATACGTGTACTACAGAGACGGATGATACCTCAGTTATTAGCGAAATATAAGAAGAGGTTCATACCCATACCGATACCACGGATAGCGTTTGTGTATTCCCTAGAGACATTGCTCTTTGTCCCCAAACAATCGCCGCAGCCATGGAAAACTATTATGTACGATGTAAACCACCGGCAGTATTTGGGTAATTGGAATCCTTAAGAACGACATACAAAGAAGGATCACGAATAGTGCATAGGTCTTTAACTACAAATGCATGTATTAGGGTGAATAAGAATGGAGAAAAATTGCCTGGAGAATGTTTGTTTATAAAGAAACCAATAAAATGGCATATTGCTACATTTGCAAACTATTTTCACGAACAGAAACGAAATTATCAAGAGGCACAAATGACTGGAAAAATATTTCAAAAATATTAGCAGAACATGAAAATTCTGTGGATCACATTTCATCGATACGTGTAATTATTTCAAGAAGCAGGAGTGAAGGACGTATAGATACAGAAGTTATTGAAGCCGAAAAGTCGGAGCGATTCTATTGGAGACAAATTTTGAAGCGTGTTGTTGCTACCGTGAAGTATTTAGCATCCCATGGAGTGGCATTTCGTGGAAAAAGTCAAACGTTCAACAAAGAACACAGCGGCAACTATATTGGCGCACTACAGTATCTGGCTGAGATTGATCCTTTTTACGAAATCACTTAAATAAATGCGTAAACTTGGGAAAGGGGTCTACTATTTGTCATCTACTATTTGAGATGAGTTTATTACTCTCATTGGCGATCATATAAGAAATAAAATACTGGAAGAACTAAAAGAAGCGAAATATTTTGCTTTGATTGTAGACTCTACGCCTGACATTGCACACATAGATCAATTAACCGTTATTGTGAGATATGTATTGAAGGGTAAAATTAACGAACGTTTCCTTAACTTTATTCCCATCACATCCCATACAGCAAGAAATTTGGAACAGGTAATTTCAAGCTACTACAAAAATTGATATTCAAAATTGTCGAGGTCAGAGTTACGACAACGCGGCGAATATGGGCGGTTGTTATAATGGATTTCAAAACTTAATTAAAGAACAGTGTCCTTCTGCGGAATTTGTTCCATGAGCAGCCACTCGTTAAATTTGATTGGAAATACAGCAGCAGAAATCAGTATGGAGGTAACAGCGTTTTTCAATATTATTCAAGAACTCTATGTTTTTTTCTGCGCATCCACTCACAGGTGGAATATACTTAAAATCTGCATGACGAAAAAACACTTAACAATTAACCCTTTATCTAATACCAGATGGTCTGCGCGATCTGATGCTGTTAGAGCCCTAAAAGAAATTTTAATTGACATTAAAATAGCGTTGAAGGAACTTGCCACAACTCCAACCGAAAAATCAATTTCTCGAGTCGAAGCAGGCGCATTATTCAATAAAATTGACGGATTCGAATTTGTGCTATTAATGTGTATTTGGAACAGAATTTTAAGCAGAATGAACTCTGTTAGTAAATCACTGCAGTCCTCTAAGGATTCTATATCTACTGTAGTAGCACTGTATGATAGCATAAGCAACTTTATCTCAAATATGTGCAACCATTTTACTGACTTTGAAAACGAAGGTGGGAAAATTATTCCAATAGAGTATACAAAGAAATTACGGATTGGCCGAAAAATATTCTTTAATGAGAATAATGACAACAATTTGCAATTAGAAGGAAGGGAACCTTTTAGAGTGAATGTGTATTTGAATGTGTGTGATGCGATCATCTTCAATTTGTGTAAAAGATGTGACTTGTACAGAAATATAAATAATAAGTTTAAATTTATTGATAATTACAGTGATGCAACATTTGTACAATGTAAAGATAAGTGCAGTTTATAGTCAGGATGTGGATGTTGAGGAACTGGAAGTAGAAATGGAACAGTTTAGTTTGTTAAGTCAAGCCGAGAACTTACTTAGTGCATTTGATAAACTTAACTTTATAATTGAGAACAACATTGTATCAACATTTCCAAACGTTGAAACTATACTGAGACTTTACTTAACACTACCAATCAGCAATGCCCAAGGAGAGCACTCTTTTTCGGTATTGAAATTGGTAAAGAACTATTTGCGGAGCATTCTTTCGGAATAAAAACTTAATGATCTGTCCATGTTGTATTTTGAAAAAGATATACTCAACACGTTGTGTTACGATATTATTAATACATTTACTGACACTAAAATTAGAAAACAAAAAATATAAATTTCTTCATTTTAATTTCAAGTTTTATAATTTTAGTTTTTATTTTCTTTCGGAATAAGTAAGTCATTTATGTTTAGTTATATTAGTACATACGTCAAATAAACGAAGTTGAAACCGTATTTTTATTCTTGTTGGTTATAGAAATGCAGATCTGGTGGGGCCCCTAAACTACTTCTGTGTAGGGCCCGAAAAAAGGTAGACGCGACCCTGGTTATAGACTGGCCTATCAACGTATAGCTTTTAAATTTACATATTTTATGGTCACATATCACGAAAATATAATGAGCTTTATGAGATTTCTATCTTATCCAGGACCGAAGCTAGGAATTTTAAAATTTAAAAACTTCAACCCCTTATAACTGTTTCTAATAAAAGTGAAATGTCTAAATGAAGGTAGACATACATAGCTACTAAACTGCTATATTGGATTATTTTTAGCGCTTCCGGTTTTGCCGAAAATAACAAAAAAAATATTTTAATATTTTATATCAAAGTTCCAAAAACAAATCTAAAGTATTATCAAGTTAATTTCTGATGCTACCCAAATATGTAAAAATATACAGTGATTTGCAAAATACAGGGTGAATAAGAAAGAAATAATTTGCAGATAAGTATATCTTATTATATTGCAAGTTATACGGAGTTAGGAATTGCTGCGGCAACAGTTAGTTTCCTTATACGAGAAAGTGATGTGCCGAAATCCATCGGCCAAATTTTTTTCTAATAGCGCCACTTCGTTAAGGACGATATTTTCTAACCTATGTATTATGTAGGATGAGAACGCATTCATCTCTAAAAGTCCAGAAAATATGTTTGAAATAAAAATCTTGTAATTCGTAATAATTATGCATCTATGTGACACAGATACATATACCCGGTGTTTCACAGTAAGACAGACGACGTTGAACTACAGATTGAAAAAGTATTTGAAGAATATAAATTATTTCGTACACAATTTATTTTATTTAAAATGTCAAGAGGAGTTTTCCTTTGCAAATTAAATTTACTTTTATATACAACTACCCGCATTTAAAAATGTTGATTTATAGAGAAACTGTACACTTTTAAAGATGCGTGTGTTTCCATCAACTCTGTTTTATATCCTACTTATTACGTCGATATTATGAGAAGATAAAGATCTTAACAGAGTAAACATACCTGCTAAATTTGATTGAAAACGTTTGAGTTGTTACTATCCGCCAGGATTATATAAATCCTGGAATTCAGAAGTATGATTGGTATAAAAATCTGTCAATTCCGCCAATGGGATTAAAACAAGGCTGACTTAACCCACCTTTGTGCATCCTTCCCTCTGTGTAGTTAAACATGTGTATATATTATATATATATATATATAT
This sequence comes from Vesta saturnalis, assembly GCA_036346205.1. NCBI lineage: Eukaryota > Metazoa > Arthropoda > Insecta > Coleoptera > Lampyridae > Vesta > Vesta saturnalis. The sequence goes on from JARFJB010002115.1 coordinate 715,262, forward strand.
ATATATATATATATATATATATATATATATATATCATATATATATATGATATGTATATTTGTTTGCGTTATGTTGTTTGTATCGTTGTTTGTGTGCGTTTGTGTCGTTTGCGTTTGTGTGCGTTTGCGTTTGTATGCGTTTGCGTTTCTGTGCATTTGCGTTTATGTGCGTTTGCGTTTATGTGCGTTTGCGTTTGTGTGCGTTTGTGTTTGTGTGCGTTTGTGTTTGTGTGCGTTTGCGTTTGTGTTTTGCGTTTGTGTGCGTTTGCGTTTGTGTGCGTTTGCGTTTGTGTGCGTTTGCGTTTGTGTGCGTTTGCGTTTGTGTGCATTTGCGTTTGCGTTTGTGTGCGTTTGCGTTTGTGTGCGTTTGCGTTTGTGTGCGTTTGCGTTTGTTGCGTTTGTGCGTTTGTCGTTTGTGGGTTTGCGTTTGTGTGCGTTTGCGTTTGTGTGCGTTTGCGTTTATGTTTGCGTTTGTCGTGCGTTGTGTGGCGTTTTGCGTTGCTGTTTGCGTTTGCGTTTGTCTTTGCGTTTTGTGCTTTGTTTTGCGTTTGCGTTTGTGCTTTGGTTTGTGTGCGTTTTGTGTGCTGTTGCGTTTGGTTGTGTGGTTTGCGTTTGTGTGCGTTTGCGTTTGTGTGCGTTTGCGTTTGTGTGCGTTTGCGTTTGTGTGCGTTTGCGTTTGTGTGCGTTTGCGTTTGTGTGCATTTGCGTTTGTGTGCTTTTGCGTTTGTGTGCGTTCGCGTTTGTGTTGCGTTGTGTCGTTGCGTTGTGCGTTTGCGTTTGTGTGCGTTTGTGTGCTTTTGCGTATGTGTGCGTTTGCGTTTGTGTGCGTTGTGCGTTTGTGTGTGGCGTTTGCGTGTTCGTTTGCGTGTGTGCGTTTGTGTTGTGGCGTGTGTCGCGTTTGTGTGCGTGTGTGCGTGTGTGCGTACGTGTGTGTGCTGGCGTGTGTGCGCGTGTGTCGTGTGTCGCTGGCGTCTGTGCGTTGCTGCGCTGATGACGGCGCCGTACGGTGCTGCTTGTGCTTGTGCGCGTGTGCGTGCGTGTGTGCGTGTGAGGTATGTAGAGGTACGTAAGTCGATAAGAACTACATTTTAAAAATATTTTTAAATATACTGGGTGTTCCAAAAAAACTAACGTCAAAATTATGCTTTTTAAATGACACACCCCGTATATAATTACATTTTCAAATTACACTTTAAAAAATAATGTCTGTTTCTTGAAGATTACCTATGCTTATCTTTTACGGTTGTCGAGATATCTCGGTTTTTCACGAAGTGTATTACGTAAAAAAAGAAAAATAACGATAAACGGGATTTGGAAGAATGGATCCGAAACCCTGAGACAACTATTTGGTATATTTACTTTCATGTCAAAATGCACAGGGTGTTCCAAAAAGTGCGGAATCTTACGGACTTCTCAAAATGTAAATTGCTTCATTTAAATGGAACACTGTATTTTTTTACTCTGTCAGATATTTTAAGTTATTATCTTTCAAATGGTATTTATTTTTTATTTTATTTATTATTTTTCGCATAATCAATAGATTGCTTGTTTTGGTGCGATCTATATCTTGTTTGTTGTAAAGGTTGGAATAGGCCGGGCCTTCTAAAAAATACTTGAAATGTCAAATTTTATGTCTAGTTGTCATAAAAATTTCTTTGTTAGTTATTAAATTTGACATTAGACTATTAAAAATTAATTCAAAATGAAAACATATTCTGTTCAAGAGAGAATTGATATGATTTTAGTAATAGGTGAGTCTCAAAAAAATTGCCTTTTAGCTTCCCGTCTATGAGCACAAAAATAGCCAAATAGAAACCATCTGAAAAAGGATTCAAAAATGACTTAAAACATTTCGAAATTCTGAAAGTGTCGCTTATCCAAAATCCAATAGATTAAGTAGTATGCAACAAAGATATCGAATTTCAAGTAATTGGTTCAGTTGTCGAAAATCCTCACACAAGGCAAAGAGAAATTAGTAAAGAAGTAGTAATAAGTAGAAAAAGCTTTTCCAAGATCATTAAAAAATACAAATTTTATCCATATCACATACAGATGCACCAGTAACTTTACGATAAAGATTTTGATAAAGTGAATTTGTTTATGGGTACAGAACAGGTGGCACAACTGAACATTTTAGTAACGGTATGGTAAACAGGCATAATTTCCACTAGTATAGCGATGAAAATCCCCTCTACTTTCGGACACTCGATCATCCAAAACGATGGTCATTGAATGTATGGGGCGGAATAGTCGTATCTAATGTGATAGGTCCTTATTTTTTTTATGGAAATTTAAATGCTTCAAAATTTCGTAAATTCTTGCTTCGGCACCTTCCCGAACTTTTAGAAGATATTCCGTTACGCGCCAGACACAGAATATGGTTCCAACTGGATAGTGGTTCATTACAGTTTGAGGGTAAGAAATTGTTTAAATAGATTATTCCCAAGAAAATGGATTGGTAGAGGTAGTACTCATAAATGGCCAGCGAGATGTCCAGACTTAACACTTATCGACTTTTTCCTATGGGGTTACATTAAAAGAATTGTTTACAATACCAAACCGACAACTCCAGATGACATCAAAGAAAGAGAAAATTGTCTCTAGGCGCCAACAGAGCCTCAAACTTTGCTAAAATAAATAGACTTAGGCGGGATGGTCAATTAATCATATCTGACTATTGAAGACAGGATTGCAGCCTACTCAGTAAAACCATTCACAATTCAAATTCAATTACACTTCAAAATAAATTGATCCAAAAGCTTAAGAAAAATTCTAAAATACACTAGTTGTCGTAAACTTATTGAACACACCCTGAACAAATGAAAATTCCCAAATCGTAAAACGTTAGTTTGAATACTTTTTAAGTATCCGTCGTATACCTGTAAATTTATATTTCTAACTGTCATAAAACTTTGAATTAAATAAATATTCCCCATTTAGAAAATTCTAAATAAAATAAACGAAATCGGTTTAACAATGAATTGTTATCTCAAAAAAAATGTTTGTTAACTCCTGAATAATTCAAACTTAGAGCGGTTGGTGCTTGTATCATCAATAATATCTATATATTTTATTAATGGTTTATCTTTAAAATCGTATTTAGACATTCATTAACAGGTTTAAACTTTACTACTTCAAAACTGTAATTTATGCCGAATAAGAAAAAGAATAAGCACTTTGTTAGTAGTGTCCTGCATTAATATTTCAAAGTTAAAATGCAATTTTGTGATCGATCTGGCTCATTACGCAATTTCCAATCGATACCTTAAATTTGAAAATATGCAAAGACTAATTTCACTTATCAGAAGGTGTAACTAGGTAGGTACACAATTGACACAAATAAACAACAAAATAAATTAAACAGTGGATATATCTTGACAAATTCCACATGTAAATAGATACAACGGCGTGGTTTAAAAAAACCAAACATAAATACGCTGAGACTAAAATTACCCAATACCTAAAACTAAAAACAACAAAATAATTAAAGTTCAATTACCTTTTTTTTTCTTTGAATGAACCGTAATTAACGCAACATTAAAAAAAGTGTCCTTAAAAGATAATCGCACTTGTTATGGTTCAATAAAATTTAAATCTAATTCTTACGTATTACATTAATTAATACTTTTTCGGTGCGGTAGTTGTAGTCCATATGATCTGCTTCGGTAATCCTTTTTTTTAATTCTTAGATGCACTATGCAAAAACACAAGAGGTAGCCGTATAATCGCCCTACGCACTCGTCTGTAGAACTCACTAACGCAGTGTCTATGGTTTGTTCACTCGCATACCGGGTATAGAGGCTCTTTAGCCTAACATCATATCACCTTATACTGTGATGTTTGCCCTTCAAAACGTTTACTACAATGGAAAAATGGTTACTTCTATATACACATTAAAGTTCTTATTTGCTTTCATACAATCAATTGGGTATTGCTAATGATTGTACATATTCAATGTCAATAATGATGGTCACCAGTATCTTAACTAAATTTTAGAAACTTTTATTTCGGTGACTTAAATAGTTACCTTCACTTTTCTTTATAATAATATTACGTCGCGCGTCCCACAATTGAACACTAATAACTAAATATTTGCTGTGTTAACTTCGACTCTGCCTAAGAACTTTTTATTTTTTGAAGAAAATTACCAATGTTTTCCTTCAACTCACAATATATTACATTACATTAAAGTGCAACACTAACCATTCTAATGGTTATAACGTGCGCGCGATCCTTACTCAGAGTAAAATCTCTAATCAACTAACCCACCAACAACTAACTCCTCAAATTTGACACTCGCTTACATACGTTCTGCCCGCCATATTGCCAATACGTCACAATAAATTCGCGCTAAGATCAAAATTCACCTATCACAACTGAGTATTTTGTGCGTTTCATTGCCGCTTCGAAGGTTCCAACGTGGAAGAAGACGCTAACGATGCGAAATAAACGTAGCCATCTTGAATTACTTTGTAAATTCAATAAAAACTTTCCGAAGAAATCATCAATTGCAATTACATTCACTCTGTAGATTAACCAGATTATCCCACAACATTCTATGCAAATCTCGCATGTGGGTGATTTCTATTTCCGCACAATTTAGCGGACTCCCTCACATTCTATCACTTCATTCTTGAACCTGCATTAAATTTTCCTATTGTACAATATTACAAAATTTCTACAAACAAAAATATGCATACATATTCCTTACTGCACGTTACTAAAATATGAATATATCATAAACTCACTCACTGATACGTCTACAACCATTTCTTTAGTCCAAATTCCTCCGTACACAGTAGCAAAAAGACCTGTAGTTTTACCAGTGCCGTATCAATAAAAATTTACTCAAAAAATTATTATTTCTCAACCAAATTTAACGCTATCAACACGAAAATCTTTCTACAGCATTCAAATATTTCTTCACACGATAACCAATGCCTCACTAAATTCCAGTGGTGCATCAATTACACCAACTTACGCTACGCATACACAAAAAATTTATTTCATGCAAACTCACTTCAGCTACATTCAAAACACGTTACTTACGTTATCAAAAAACTACACATACACGATGCATCAAAATAACCTTACACCTCCCCCACAAGGAGATGTTCTTCCAGAAAAGCATTATGCGACGCTACCGTTTTCCTAAAAAGTTCATTCAGAAATTGTGATCCGTTATCACATAACACATATAAAGGTACTCCAAACAATAAGAACACATTCTCTTCAATATTCTTCACAACACTCGCGGCCGTAGCCGTACGTAACGGGAAAAGTAACACAAACTTCGTAAAGTAATCTGACACTACTAAAACAAAACGATAGCCAGTTTTAGACCTAGGAAGAGGTCCACTATATCTGTCGAAATCATCTGCCACGGTTTGTCAATAACTGGATGCTGGGTCATAAGTCTGGTCGATAATATAATTTCGCTACACGCTCATATGTCTTAAATATCGCATGCCCTGCAGTAAACTAAACATATATTTTTTTACATCTCCCATTTTCCAGTTTTAAGGTATCGTTTAACAACATTTATTCAACTTAACAAAACACTACTTTTAACATACCATTCATACGCTGTACACAATTGCTAACTAACAAAAACTGGAATTAATACATAATACTTAATTATCTAATTACCATTTAGTTATAGCTTCATAATAAGCAGGTTTCTTCTAAACCTAGTGATATAATTTTGTTTCAACACATTTAAGTTGTTCAATATCTAATTTTTAATCAACATACTTTTTATATGGCTTGTTTCGTCCTGTCAATGCATTTATTTGGAATATTTCTTCAAATAAATTATAACATTTTGAATTATCTTCGAATAATGAATTTAGTATAGGTTTTAAGAATTTTCGATTTCTGACTATCTTCTTGGTTTGTATTTTTACTGTATCAGGTTTATTGTTTTGGTTTTAAACCATAACTACTTGTTGCAGCTTTAAGTTTGACAAATATTTAGTGTTTTTGTTACAATGACATTTATGATTGGATTTTACTTTGTTCCTAATCAGAACATATAATTTGGGATCTATTCTTCAGGGGAAGGAATTTTATGACTAGTTAAATTAGTACTGTACTTCATTAAAGCAAGATATGCACCTATCATTTGAATGAGTTGTTGTGGAAACTATTCATTTACATTTTAATTTATCTGGTTAGTAGAAACGGGGCACCTTTCGCCGCCATTTTGCTTTTGTGACGTCACAAGGCCACCCACATGGCTGATCTCGGGTTTGACCATTGGGAATTCCCAATGACGCCATAAGGCCGCGCACGTGGCTGGCCTCGGGTTTGACGGCGTAATTTAACTTTAGGCCTGGCCTTGTAATTGGCCTTGGGTATCCAAGGTCAGAGCCAAAAATCTACTCTAATAAGGGGGCCTTAAAGCTAACATCTAAGGCAGGTGTAGGGGTTTGTTCTCGGGCCTGCGCCCCTTGTCGCGGCCCCCGTGCCTGGAAATAGTATTGTAATAAGGGACTCTAATGCTAACTTGTAAGACAGCTATAGGAACTTGTGTTAAGGTCAGCGCCCGCCTATTCTGGTCTCCTTTGGCTGGAAATAGTATTATAATAAGGGGGCCCTAATTCTAACTTGTGAGACAGGTGTAGGGGCTTGTGTTAGAGTCTGCGCCCTCCTGTCGTGGTCCCTTTAGCGCCATCTAGTGGTGTATGGACTAATTAATGTTTTCTGTAATAGAGGTGGCCCCACCTAGCGGTATATTTCTGTGCAAAATTTAAATTTGTTTGTAGTGCCATCTAGTGGTGTATTTCCAGGACTAATGAATGTTTTCTGTAATAGAGATTGAATCTCTCTGTTATGTAATAACAATAACAAACAAGTAAACCTCCGCTAACATATCAGAGAAAAACCCATTTATCACGTGAAAGATAAAAGAAGCTGATGTTCATATCCAATCTTGATAATATGCTACATATTTTATATAAACTTTGTTTGAGAAACTGTGGCGGAATTTGAAATAGTTTCGGCATAGGGATTCTGAACCACATCAATACCAAACTGTTATCTTGTTGTCTGTATCTATCTACCTCCAGCTAAAACAAGTTTCATGCTAGAATCACATGTTGCAGTCTTAATTAAACAATTAAAGTACTAAAAACTCTTTTTTATTTGTCAAAAGGGCTTAGATTTATTTATAAACATTTACTTCTTATCCCCAAACGGTCAAGGGTCAAGGTTTTTAATCCTTCGTCGTTTAGAGTAATTTATTTTATACTGTTTACATTCGGGTCTACTTAATACATTGTAACACTCGTCTCTAACTATTTTCCTATCGTTATATTCAATCACCATATCTTTCATCGATTCAAAGTTTATAACACGAGAGTTCTTATAGTTTAAGGTAATGCTCTTCAGTTTACACGTTGATTTAAGTGCCTGATCACTATTTGAAAACACACTATAACTGTAATTTTTCGGGCCCGCACTAACAAACTCAGCTACATAACTTCCTTCACCGTACGCCTCCAGCTCGTCGGTCATCTGGCTAAGGAACTCTCCACAAGTTAAATTCCAGTCATTCAGTTTTCTTAATGTTCTTTTCGTCTAGTTCAATTCCCTTTTTATTGTAATATTCCGTTACTTTTCGGCTTCTGACGTATAATGGCTAGGCCACCCGGAACATTCTTGTTTGAGTTTCACTCCATTCTGTTTCGTGGTTTTGTCATATGCGGTTATCTCATACTCCCAAATCTCAAAAACATTCAAAACTTTATAGTTTTTAGCGATAGCCTTACACAATTAGTCCACTACAAACGTTCCAACGAAACAGCGTTCGGTTTCACTATGCCCACATTCTCCTACATTTAGCTCTGCTCCATAAGTCCGACATAGTAGAAACAACTTGCCATGCATTTTTAGAAGTAAAACAGGGTGTTACAGGTCAGAGGGCGGTAGTACTCGGCATTTAACTAAACCTCCACCGTTTGCAATGAAATGTTCTTACAATCTAGACCTACGTGAATTTTCGGATAACCTACAGGGTATTTACAGTATTTATTTACATAAGGGTATAATGGTCACACATCATAATACATTATTTTCTCACTAACGCCGTCACACTTATGGTAGAGTTTGCTGGCATTATTGCGACCACCGTAAAAAGCGTCTAGGTTCGTCATCTTGACGGCCTAGATTCTGTATAAATCGTTTGCAAGTATGTCTTTTAAAATCGCATTCACGTATTTCCACTAGATTATAACCGCGCTCGCGTAGAAACTGAGATCGTGCAGCCGTGTTCTCGTTTCGGATAAACATGGATGTAGTTACAACCAACTTTGAGTCAATATTTGCGTGGTTGGGATAACACTCGTCGCAACTGTGCCAATAGCATCCAGGAAACTCGTAAATGATATTTTATTCAGTGCAATAACCGTCGACCTTAAGACCTTCAGGGCACTTGTTCGAAATGTTCTACCCAGCGTAACCACTGTATTGCGACTTTTGACTGTTTGTCGGCATGCCTGTAACCGTCTCTTGGAATGACGTCGATTGCGTTCGCTTTGAGGAAAAGCCTGCGAAACACTTTTGCGTCGCTCGCAATTGTGGCTGACTCCTGATACGGATCGACTTTATTTTGGGTTGTGAAAGTCAACCAGAAACTAACGCAACCTTTAATGAGAATCTTAACATCCATCAGGCAATACTTCACGATCTCTTCATTCATGTCAAAAACATAATTACTTTGGGTCTCAGTCGCATGCCAATCTAAAAGTTTTTGCCACTCTTTCACCGATATCTGTTCTGTACAATAATATTCAAGTACAGGCAGACCCTCATAATTCTGATTCGCGGATGTGTTAAACAGAAATGGAAAATATCTCTTGGATTCGGGAAAATCGAAAGGTTTCGGAAATGCCGAGAGTGATGACGGAATCAAATTAAGAGAGTCGATAAATTTGATATCGTCGCATTGAATGGAGATTAGTTTTAGACCGCTGGAGATGACTTTAGGTCTCCATCGGTCATTATTAGCTAGTATGAATCTAAGCACAAAACATCCATCGTAACCCTTTATGTTGCGTGCAATGCATGTAACTTTAAATTTTCGCGCTTTCTGGGCAACATACGACAGAAACGATTGAACAAGATCTTACCTGAAAATATGCACTCTTTCGCTACACATCGGACATCGCTCATCCAAACTGTCGATGCATTGGATACAAACGGAGCAAACATTCGCGGTCACGTATAGATTGGGCTCAGGCAGAAATCTGTCATTCGCCCCCTCACTCACCTTCTCTTGCATGCATTCCAAATAGGAAAAGATAAACATAGATGCTTTACAATCACCGGTGTCACCTCGAGCCTTGGTAATGGGCATATAGCAAAGATGTCCAATAGGTTTTTGGTTCTTGTACGTGGTGCAATAGCTGTAACCACATCTATGTTTAACCTTTACTCCAATGGTTTTGAGACACTTTAAACATCTACGTAATTTTTCACATAGTTCAGTATCCTTGTGGTTTTTAAGACATTGTCGACTATAGAAATCTCTCTCGCAATCATTGCAAACAATTTTCGGAATTTGAATGGAAAAGGTCGGCTTTTGACAGTAACAAGGACACTGATACACATCTCACGTGCCGTTTTTTGTCATTACAGTTTTTTGCACTTTTCGCAGTAATAACTACAAGTAAATGCAGCTGGTAATGACATTGTAGTGCTAGCCTTCTAGTAACAAATTTAAAACTAATCTACCCGACTCCCTAGGACCCTCAAAGTAAGCCGAATTACCTATTCGCGAATTATAAACCACGATAGTATGTGAAGTTAAATGATTTTCGAATGATTAAATATGCTCGTAACTACCACCCTGACTAAAGTCTACACCATTGTTTTGGCAAAATTGCATACTTCGCTCTTGAAATAAGGAATAACCCATCGCCATACTATGACACGTTGTATCGTTATTTCTAGACGCTATTGCTAAGACTAGTGCGCGAACTAAACAACTGTCTTCATTCATTGTCGCCAGTACAACATTAATACCTTGTCTTTTGGATTTACAAGTCTTCAAACTTTAAACCCGTCAAGTTTTTGCATCCATAGCCAACCGATACCGTCACACTATCCACGTTTAAAACTGACTGACTCTAGAAAGGGCTAGCATTGCATTGCATTGCCTTTTCCAATAACGACATTATCGCCCTCACCGACAACTGGTCCACTCTTCTAAATGATACGGCAATTGGTTTATCTGGGTAATTTGGGTTCCTTAATGTGATACCAATGCGATCTGACAGGACCACATCCTTAACAATGTATGTCTGCAGTTCCTCGAATGCACTCTGAAAAATATGTGTTAAATAAATAACATTTAGGAAGACATATATTTTACCTTCAGCCATGTTAAGGGATTATCCTTGCATGTCTCGTCATCCAAGGTAAATCTCAACGATTTACATGTAGTGTTAATTCTTTTTATAAATCTAGTATTTGATGCACCAATTACATTAATATGATTGAATATCATTTCAGAAGAGGATGATCCAGCCTCTTGTTGCTGAGTTGATGGACCTGAACTTAAATCCCATTGGTCCTGCTGCTGTAGCCCCTGTAATGTACTCACTCATGAAACGAAAATAACAATAGAAAATTAAAAGTCATGCGGTTATCATACACGAATCCTCCGCTGCTGCTGAAGTTTCCAACACCTCCTCCAGGTTTACTTGAGCGGCGATGCAATTAAAATAATTAAAAATACTTAAAAATAAAACAAACATATTGTTACATTCCTCCAGCCTCCACAAAATCATCGTACTCTTCCAGCGAATCGATATTATCATTTTCAAACACTACCTTGTAATGAATCATATTGTATACGTTTATCAGCAGTTCGTCGGTTAATAATATTCCATCACGAAACAACCCCAAAATCTGGTTAGCTGTTAAAAATTCTATGACGATGATGATATGCTCTTCCAACAGAACTAAATTAACTAAACTCAAATGTACGTATTTATAGTATCTTTTCCAAGGTCAAATTACGCCTTCCACGTGACCGTCAAGGTCAACTCTTTTTTGAATGTATGTATACACAATATAAATACTACTGCTGAAGGAAGTATGTGTAAATAAATTCATACAAACAAGATCGCGCTAACGACCCTGAAGGATGCATCTCAAAACCATGATGATAGTGACGAATCAAGGTCGACGAAGAAGACCGATAAAAATGTAACTAAATAAATGATGTATTGTTTTTAAAATATATTTTCAAACGCTAAGTTTTTCTTAAATTTTTTATTAATAAGCTTGTTGTCCGAATGGATGTTCGAACCTGTTTTATAAATCTAAAATCCTTTTTGACAGATGTGTTTCAATTAAGAGAGAGAGAGAGGGGTATCTCCGCTTAATCAAATCTTGCATGTAAAATAGAAGACTAATTTCATGTTTAGTAGACGCACATCCTAACTTAAATATCAGATGAAAAAATCTGCGTTCACTGGAATATTCTACTTTTTATCGTGCTTGTCTTTTAATGTTAAAACTGAGATTTATTTTCTAGACTGTAAACATCGAAAACTGAAAATTCTTTTTTCTTTTTTTAAATATCTACTAAAGCCAGCCAGCACGTATTTAAAATCGTGCATTAACCATAATAGTTATACATTTTGATGTATGTCTACGATAATTCTTAATTAATTACTCATTTATTTTTCAAGTAATTTTGTGTGTATACACGATATAAATACTGTTGAAGGCTGACTTTTTACAATCTCAAGGTGAAGTTTTGTATGTATGTATACATTAGATAAAATACGACTGAAGGTTGGCTTTACTTTTTGCTATCAAGGTGAAATTTTGTTTGTATGTATACACAATATAAATACTGCTGAAGGTTGACTTTACTTTACTAGCTCAAAACCATTTTAAAGTGTGTGTAAATAAAAATTCATATAAGCAGGCAAGGTCGTATTTACGATGCTACAGTTGATACGAAAGGACAGTTAGATGGAAAATTACAATAAGGTGAGAGAGAATTAGGTTTTTGCTATTCTAATCTAATTTCAACTTTAGTTATATTTGTTATTGCGTTGTATTGTATAAGTATTTAGGTGATTGAGCATTTTCAATGACGACGTAGGACGAGTCTTGTTTACAAATCTAGAGCCGTTTATGTGACGCTGATTTTGGCAAGCTGTATGATTTGATTGATTAAGATTGAATTGGTTGATTGATTGAGATTAATCTGCTTAATTGATTTGTTTGTTTGAGAAAGAGTCGAGAGGCACGAGAGAGACGAGAGTAACGAGAGAAACGAGAGAGAGAGAGCGAGAGAGCGAGAGCGAGAGAGAGAGAGAGAGAGAGAGAGAGAGAGAGAGAGAGAGAGAGAGAGACGAGCACGATCAACTTCTATTACAGAAACACTATTTCAAATTCCCTCCATAACGATTACAGGGACCTGTATGTACTCTTAAAATATACCACTAAGTGGAGCCATCTTTATTACAGACAATATTCATTAGTCCATACACAACTAGATGGCGCTACAAACAATTTCAAATTTCGCGCAAAAATATACCGCTAAGTGGAACCACATCTATTACAGAAAACATTCGCTAGTTTAAAAATACACCCCTAGATGGCGACACAAACTAATTCAAATTTCGCGTCAAGGGGGCCACGACAGGAAGGCGCAGACCCTAACACCAATTCCTATACGTCTTACAAGTTAGCATTAGAGCCCCCTTATTAGAATACTATTTACCGTTAAGGGGGCCAATACAAGGGGGCGCAGACCCTAACACAAGTTCCTATACCTGTCTTACAAGTTAGCGTTAGGTTAGGTTAGAATACTATTTTTACCCATGCGGGCCGCGGCAAGGGGCGCAGGTCCGAGAACAAGCCCCATACTTGTCTTACAAGTTAGCATTATTCAAATTCAAAGTTCGCGCTGAGTAGATTTTTTGCTCTGACCTTGGCTCCTCCATGGCCATCTCCACGAGACCGTCAAGGTCAAACCCGAGGTCAGTCAAGTGGGCGGCCTTGTAACGTCATCGGGAATTTCCAAGAGCAAACCTGAGGTCAGCCACGTGGGCGGCCTTGTGACGTGACAAAAACAAAATGGCGGCGAAAGGTGAACCGTTTCTATTCTTGTTAGAAAGAATTTCTAACGGTTTGCGATTGCCTTCAATAATAAATTTTCTACCGTAAAGATATTGAGGAAATGTTGGCATCCAAATACAATTACTATAGTTTCTGTCTCGATCAGAGCATAAGATCTCTACGTTTCAGATAAAAATTAGATGCGTACGCAATAGGAATTTCATCTTGAAGTACGAGTCTAACAGCCCTAATCCGTTTTTGCTACTGTGTACTAATAGTGCTTTATAGTGTCATCAAATTTTAAAACTAGACTTTCCATTAAACATTTTTTTTAATTAATAAATTCTAAAGAAGCTCGTCTTCCCAATCCTAAATTACCTTTTTACCTTCCAAGAAGGTTATCAAATATTTTTGAAACACCTGTATATTTCAAAGACAAAAAATAACGGCATATAAATCTTGACCATATCGATAAATTATGTTCTAAGCAATTTTTTTTATACGACGCGTAGTTTAGCGCCAAAAAAGTTAATTTTACAAAATTTCTTTACAAAGCTTCCTAATATACAGCCAAATAAGTCTAAAAATTAATTAAATATGATTGAAATTAGTTAAAGTGTATTATCGAAATTTTTATAGAAGCGGCGGCTTTGGAATTTTTTTTTCTGTATGTTTATTAACCTCCGACTGACGTAGATTATTGATTTTGTTTTTACAATATTGCCTATCTTCGTTATGAACGTCTTAAAAAAGAAGTTGCATAATTATTATTTATAATAATTTATAATTATTTCATTTCTTTTAATTTCCCGTGTAGGTTGGAACTTCTTTTACCCTAAATTAATATTTTTTTACATTTGGTGAACTCTACATTGTACGTGGCTCATTCGCTCTAAACAAGTAGTAATGGTATCTTAGTAGGCTAGATTAGTATTACCATAGTTTTTCCTATTTATGAAAACAGAAATTAATTGTAATAATTGTACGAAACATTAATAGTTATTAGTCATAAGGCCGATATGTAGCAAATAACGGACGCAGTTGAAGTTTGTAAGCCGAGGCAAAGGCTGAGGTTTACAACCAACCAAGCCAGTTATTTGGATATTGTGCGAGTGTCGTTCGTATTTTCGTCATACCGTAATAATACAAAAAATTGTGGAATTTATTATCTTAATGTTATTTTAATTCCGGAAAAAATAAACTAAATTTGGCAATCCATGCAATTTATTGTCTTTATTGTCCACGTATTGTTAACGACCAAGGTCGTTAATAAGGATCATCATCGATAGTTGTATCGAGGGGAGAGTACTGTTGTTGAATTATAACACATACGTATTATGAAAAAGTCTTTGTAACAGAAATCTAATTAAATCCATATTGTTCAAACACAAAAAAAGAAATTTTATGTTTTATTACATTATCCAGAAACCAAGGTTTGACCAGTAACTAAAGCACCTAGCAGTATATTAAAAGCAAACATAGGAAATCAGTATGTAAATATTTTAGAAAAATAGTAATAATTCTTAATCTTTATGGTCGATTGTATGATATCCATCTTTTATTTTAAAGATCAAGTACTCTGCGCTATCTTCCCCATGCTCTCCATAAAGTTTTCAATGTTCAAGTATGTATGATTTATTTATATCTGTATCATGCAGAATGGCAAAGATTAGTTAGTTATATGAGTAATTGTTGGGATTATGGTGATATAAGTTGTAGTTCCCAATTCCCGTCAAATATATTTTACCGGTAATTTATTTTAGATTGTTAAAAAAATAAATTTTAAACTTAAGTAATTAATAGATTTTCTTTAATTAGGAATAGCCGACGTGCGCTTCAATTGTTTAATTTCTATTGCATCTTAGTATATCCCATTCAACTAACCGTATGACTACCTTCTTATGCTAAGTCTTGCTTCTGTAAGAAAAAATTGGTCCTCACATGACTATCTCATACTTCTGTCCGTTTTGCGTTAGCAAAGAGCATGCTTGTGTCCGTTTTTCGCAAAGAGTATATATCAAAGAGGGATGAATAATTTTTATTTATTCATACTATCGCTTATATGACATGTACAGCTTGTTTCTTTCTTACATCCACCTTGGTAAACACAATGCAAAGTACGAACATTGTGTTTCCGTCAATACTAACACAAACACAAACACAAACACAAACACAAATACAAACACAAACACAAACACAAACACAAACACAATTTCAAACACAAACACAAACACAAACAACAAAACACAAACACAAACAAAACAAAACAACAAAACAAACACAAACAAACAACAAAACAACAAAAACAAACAAAACACAAAAACACAAAACATAACAAAAACACAAACACAAAATACACAAACAAAAAACACAAAACAAAACAAACACAACAAACACAACAACAAACACAAAAACAAACACAAACAAAACAAAAAAACAAATACAAACAAAACACAACACAAACAAACACAACAACACAAACACAAACAAAACACAAACAAACACAAAACACAAACACAAACAACAAAACAAACATAAACAAAAACAACAAAACACAAACAAACAAACAACAAACACAAAACAAAAAACAAAACACAAAAACACAACAAAACACAAAAAACAAACAAACACAAACACAAACACAAACACAACAAAACAACAACAAACAAACACAAAAAACACAAACACAAACACAACACAAACACAAACACAAACACAAACACAAACACAAACACAAACACAAACACAACACAAACACAAACACAACACAACAGAAACAAACACAAACACAAACGCAAACGCCAGCGCAAGCACACGCGCATGCGCACGCACACTCAAACGCAAACGTTCATGCACACGTACACGCAAACGCACACGCACACACACAGCCACATTTAGCACATCCTATTGTATAGTATGTTTGAAGTGAATAAATTATATAGTTCCGGTTATCAACATGGAGCGTTAAGCTTTTTTCCAATAAAAAAATTTGCGTATTTTAAATTGATAGGTGAATATGTAAGAGACAAATCTAAACTTTGAAATTTGTATATTTGATATAAGTGGAAATATGAATATATTAAACATAGCCTGACGACACCATCTCGAATGCGGAACGCGTCCTGTCATCAATGTTAGTAGTACGGACGCACCTTGGCCGCCATCTTGGATTTTGACGTCACAAGGATGCCCCACGTGGGAGTTACGGTTTCTTTTCAGAGGTCTTTTTCAACCGTTGATGGAATTTTCATCCCTAATTAATGCCTTTTTGTTTTAACTCGCTTACTTGAGAGGCGTATTTTTCACCCTTATTTTATGGCCGCCCACGTGGGAGACCGTATTTTCCACCCTTATTTTGTATGGTTTTTTTTCAGAGGTCTTTTTCGACCCTTGATGGGATTTTAATCCCTAATTAAGGCCTTTTTTGTTTTTACTCGCTTACTTGAGGGGGCGTATTTTCCACCCTTATTTTTTATGGTTTCTTTTCGGTGGTCTTTTTCAATCCTTGATGGGAATTTCAACCCTAATTATGGTCTTTTTGACATCAATTTTTTTTGTCGGTCTTATTTTATGGTTTCTTTTTGGAGACTTTTTTCAACCCTTGATGGAATTTTCAACCCTTTTTGTTTGTATTAAGTGCCTTTTGCTGGTCGTTTTTTCGACCCTTTTGTACTTGCTCACGTGAGAAGCGTATTTAGGTCTTGAGCTTGGTGTTGGACTTGGGTTGGTCTTGGACTTGGGGTTGGTCTTGGGCTTGGGGGGAAGGCTAAGGGTGACGGTTATTTTTGGGTAATTATAGGCCATTTTTAACCCGGTGATTGGAAGGCTAGCATTCTGATTGTGGTGAATTTGAAACAAGGAAACCCTAATCTTATAAGACAAGTGTAGGCCTTCGCCCCCTGTCGTTACCCCTGGTTGGAAATGGTATTTGTGTTGTAGGCTTTGACTGATAATTTGAATTTGTATTCTAATAAGGAGGCCCTATTACTATCTTGTAAGACAGGTGTATGAACTTGTGTTAGGGTTTGATCTTGCGTGGGGAATTTGAATGACAGTAAAATTTAATTATAGAACACTTATTTTTATTGTAACTATCATAATTAAAAAAGCCTCGGTGAGTTATAAAAAAAAATTACTGACATTCAGATTATTCTCTAATGAAACAAAAATTTTTATTTTCATCCCTAATTGAGGCCTTTTTGTTTTTACTCGCTTACTTGAGAGGCGTATTTTTCACCCTTATTCTATGGCCGCCCACGTGGGAGAGCGTATTTTCCACCCTTATTTTTTATGTTTTCTTTTCAGAGGTCTTTCTCAACCCTTGATGGGATTTTCATCCATAATTAAGGCCTTTTTTGTTTTTACTCGCTTACTTGAGGGGGCGTATTTTCCACTCCTATTTTTTATGGTTTCTTTTCGGTGGTCTTTTTTCAATCCTTGACGGGAATTTCAACCCTAATTATGGTCTTTTTGACATCAATTTTTTTTTTGTCGGTCTTATTTTATGGTTTCTTTTTGGAGACTTTTTTCAACCCTTGATGGAATTTTCAACCCTTTTTGTTTGTATTAAGTGACTTTTTGCTGGTCGTTTTTGTCGGACCTTTTTGTACTTGCTCACGTGAGAAGCGTATTTAGGTCTTGAGCTTGGTGTTGGACTTTGGTTGGTCTTAGACTTGGGGTTGGTCTTGGGCTTGGGGTGGGGGGAAGGCTAAGGGTGACGGTTATTTTTGGGTAATTATAGGCCATTTTTGATCCGGTGATTGGAGGGCTAGCATTCTGATTGTGGTCAGTGAGTTATAAAAAAAAAATTACTGACATTCAGATTCTTCTCTAATGAAACAAAAATTTTTATTAAGTTAATTAATTACATAATAGTTATTACAATATTGTTTTCTAAACGAATATTAAAACTGATTGTTTTACCTGCATTGATTGCATTGAAATATGTTTAATATCCATCCGCTCGTTAAATTGTTGTATATTGTTCACACCTTAATATTTTTAAAGAAACTTGTTACATATAACTTAGATGTGTTTTATAACTGTAATTAAAAATCTGTACAAGTAAATAAAATAAATAAAAGGTTAACAGCACGCTTACCAGCTCTGTATTGAAAGAACATTTTTGAGGGACTGATTCACGAGTGATCGTCACTACTTTGTGTTACTCGTCTAATCAAACTAAAGCACTTTCTATGTTTTACGTTTATGAATAGTTGATGTAAAACTAGCTATTGATTTCCCCATAATTTATTTTTAGAGTGTAAATATACAAACAACCTAATTATCTTTATCACACTTACTGCAACTCGTATTTACCTTTCCCTTAAAGTAATTAATAACAAAGCGGTTTGAACAAAATGTTATATGTTGGCCATACATACATACACACGCAAATTGTTTTTTCTAAAAAACCACATTAAAAGTTTGGAATGTAATAATTACATGTTTTAAATTCCACAACAACAATATGTAGTTAGAAACCACTGTTCATGTTTACTTTTAGCTAATTACAGTGTAATTATATAAACCTGTCAATTTTAATAATCTACCAACCGAGTAACACACTTTTCGTAAAACACTAGTCATAAATTTTTTAACACGATTTTTAAAAACACACATGCTGAATTAAAAAGAAAGAAAAACAATAGACTCATCTGATATTACGCAATTCTTAATTAAAAAAAGTAAGGTACTAAAAAATCTCTTTATTTATCAGAATAGAATGGTTGGGTAACAGGTGTTAAACAGTAATTTGATTATCTCGTCATTTACAATTAAACATGTACTAAAACAGTTTTTTTACAAAATCAAACATAGGTAAATTATTATTATTATTATTTTTAACGTATAAAGTCCACACACATTCGAATTTTTGCAGTATTGTTTTATTGTATAGGAAGCATCTGGGATTTTTCTCTAGGAAACGTAAATGATATCCTTGCGGTGCTCGTTCAAAGGAATCAATATATTCCCATTACCATTCTCGTCAATGTAGATAGCGGTCCAATGCTGACCTGGTTTGTTTGCAGGATCCGTGTTTACGATAATTGCACACGGTCTAGGTGCGTGCCTCGGTTGTTGATTAGAAGCAAATACAAGCCGAAACACATTCTTTTTGTGGCTGGGAATCGATTTCAAGCATCTCAACACTTGGAATTTGTATGCACCTAGGATTTATTATAAACAGGTTGCATAATTATCCTCTGTCATAAAAATTGTATTCTAATAAAGGACAAAGACATGTAAAGGTAATGAGAAGTGTTTTATAATAAAAGATTTTATTTAATTAATTTAACCTGTTAACATGTGTCAAGATTATTTTTATTTTATAGAAGCGGTCGGTCTTGGATTTTTTTTAAGTTAACATGTATCATATACGTAAAATTTCGCGACGCGAGGATTTCGGCGAAGGCTGTCGCAACTTGTTCTCGGTTCTTTGCCCCTTGTCGTAATCGCAACTTGTTCGTAGGCCTTTGCGTATTGTCGTGGTACCCTTGCCGGAAAATTTGAATTTCTATTATAATAATAAGGAGCCTAATGCTAACTTGTAAGACAGGTGTAGGGCTGCGCAACTTGCTCTCGGGGCTTTGTCCCTTGTGGCCCCAATGGCGGAAAATTTGAATTTGTATTTGTATTTAAGTCTCTGCAGGTTATGGCTAGAAATATGAATCTGTATTATAATAAAGGGTATAATGCTAACTTGTAAGGCAGATGTAGGGCTTAGCAACTTACTTTCAGGCCCTCGCCCCTCGACAAAAGTTTGAATTTGTTTGTGACGCCATCTATGAGGAGAAATCTGAACTTGTTGCTAGACGTTTCTTATGGTTGTCGCATCTTGATGGTATGAATATAAGTAAGTTGACTTTTTTACGGCGATATCGATGGCGGTGAGTGCGGGCAGCGTATGATCTGGCGTGCCTTCGATAAGGTTTGTTTCTCGTTTCACGTTGGTAGAGGCATAAGTGGTATTCCGTTTGTCAAATGAATAATCCACGTCAATTGTGAATTTTGGCAAGAAGAATGACAAACGTTGATCATTTAGGCGGTCGAGTCATAGCAGTGTTTAAAAGAGGATATCTACAAGTTGTGGTGGTAAAATATTACAAAGATGCTTTATTGGAGTGAATGCTAGTCGATATCTGAGTTGCCTGGCTAGAATCTGCTAATAGCACTTTCCGAGGCAGTTTAAAAGAGAACTAGGTCTGTAGGAGGCGAAAATGGTATGATCGGAGTGCGGTGTGGCTATGATGACGTGAAAGCAGTTTTCCAATCCATCCGATTTATTGAAAAAGTCTGTCGCAATATTTTGCGGTTTAGGCCGTCTTGACTTGAGGCGGGATTGCGTGCTTTTTTGAAGTATGTGGTGACTTGGTCGGTGATAATAGGGACCTAGAAAGGATTCCCGTTGTCCAATTGAACTTTGGGAAAGTGTATGTTCTGGAATTGCTCAAGGTAACTCTCCAGAAGTTCTTTGAGCGGTATGCCAAATTAAGGATCGTCCGAGGATCGGAAGATGGATTGTAGGTGAAGAGGGAACAGGTCAGTCTTTCCTTCGTCAGTGCAGATGAAATTGCCCTGGGGGCCTGTAGGATGTGAGTTTGAGCTAGCTTTTCTTCTTGTCAATTGTTGAACTGTTACCGTTACAGTAGTCTAATTCGGAGATGACTTTCGTCCAGTAATTTTCGGTGTTTGATGGTTTTCCGTGTGATCCAGGCGTTGAGGCGGTTATATTCCGTATTGAGAGCCGTATCATGGTTCTTAAGAATTAACGATAGATTCAACTTTTCTATTTGATCCAATTTACCGTAGGAGTACTTTGGGGGATAGGTCGATAGTGTTTAGTGCTGCTAAGGTTTCCACCGCTTCCGTAATAACGGAAATTAAGTCGTTGAAGGCTGTCTCGAGATTTTGGGTAGTTGGATAGTTGGGAGTGGAGTTGTGGGTAAAGAAGTGTTTGGAGGACACATTCCAGGAAAAGCCTTTATTACTGTATGGATAGGAGGTGCTGCTAATTTTGCGTTCCAGGGTACCTGTCACGCTTGGTGTCGTCTTTATGGGTGGTTCGGCTCGAAAGCATATGTGACGTCACCCGATCTATTGGGTAGATTTAGAGTAAGAATACCCTTTCTACCAATTTTCTGAAATTAAAATCCATTGTAGTAATCTATGAAGAGCAGATCTTTTAAGATTAAGAAGATCAGCATCATTATTATCAGTAACAAGAATTGTATTCATAGTTGGAGGGGCATTATGTAAAAAAATATGCATTTTGTGTGGCATTAGAGATTGTAAGTTTTCGTGCTATGTATAAATCCGATCGTTTATTTGAACACCTTTACATTTTTTAGTTTTTGGAAACATGAAATTAGGCCATTTTGTTCTACAGGTACGTTTAGAACAACAAATAGCTTTGGTAGCATCTTGAATTGAAACATCAGTGCTAATATTTGTGTTAAAATTATTGAATGTATATAATTAAACGTTTTTCTTCACGACTAAAAGTTTACCTTTTTTATCACGTGGTGTCAACTTCGATGGCTTCCGTTAAGAAACACAATTTTTTAATTACTTCATTTATATTAAAAATTACATTAAAAACAAATTTTAAAGATGTTCCGAAAATAACGGTTTATAAACAATAAATAAATTAACAACAAAATCATATGCACGCAAAATATCATTATTGTAATTTGATTTTTGACAATTAGAGATTATTAGCAATTATTTATTCTACCAAACGTAAGAAACGTATATATCGCATTTAACTTCATACTGCGCAATTGGTTTATGAATTAAATGAATTAAATCTTGATATTGCTTATTTAGTTATGAAACTTGAAAATTGCAATTGGAAGCAACGTTAAATTGGATATTTCCACCTTAACTTTTCAATAACGCAATACATAATTCAATTATAATAAATCACCACTTAAAGCAGCGAATTTCCACCCGTCGCAAGATTTTGATCAATAACTTTGAGTATTATCACATCCAGTCAACCGTTGCTCAGAGCAGAGGTGAACAAAAGAAAGTAATTAAATAAAAATTGAATTAGTGATTCTCGTAACGGGGACGCCCGGGCGACTTCATCGCTACGTGTAAGTCAAACAAACAGATTCGCATGCCAGACAAGAAGTCCGTAGAGCCCCAGGAAGAAATGAAGACCGTGCGACAGGAACACAATTAACGGATTTCCAATACTAACAGTAGGTCGAAGATTCCACAAGAAGAAGATGAGGTCAGGGATTGACATCGTGAGAGGTAATGGTTTTTACTGTGTTAACTATTTTTACTAACCTATAATCGACTCTCTATATATCCCTTTACTGACAACCACGGTAAAACATGGAAAGATGTTCCCCTGGGCTACACTATTCCTCTTTGTCTCACCGTCGTTGACGAAACCCATGACATCGAAAACGAGCAAAAACATCTTCAATTGTCTTAATCTCTTCCTCACATTTCCCACCTTCGGCAAATCACAGACGTCTGAATTATTGCAATAATCATTCTACTCGTGGTGTTACTAATGATGATTGTAATTGTAATGTTTCATTGCGCTTTCAATTGTGTCTGGAATTAATTGCTATTGGTTTTAGTCCAATATTAACGATATTGTTTTTTTCCTACTTTTATCTGGAGAAATAATGCCCTCTTATTCAAATCTTCGAATGTTCAATTTGTAAATCGGAATTGCAAACACGTTTGGGCTTGGAATAAAGATATATTGTCATTCAATTCTGCAGGAGACATTTAGTGAAGATTTAACATACTGCTTTATATTGTACTTGAAAATAATTTAAACACAAATAAAATAATCTTAAAAGATTTATTTTTTGTAAACTCATAGCTCTACACCCATTATTGTATGCAAAATACAATACGAAAATATTCAATGTAAATGCTGACTAACGCTCATGACGATAAAATTTAGCTGATGGTCATCGAGTGAATCAATTTTCCCCTAACCAAATTGATGTTTAACATAAATTTTAGGTGAGTTCAGCCGAAAGGCTGACCAAAACTAGTGGGTTACATAATCTGGCTCTTGATCATCGATACAATCAGTTTTGAAAGACTACCAGAATTCATTTTGCCTCATTCATTGGTGTATAAACGCGGATTATGGGCTTTCGCCCCAAATACTGACCAACACTCATGGGTCACAGAGTCTCGCGTATCGAGATAATTAATTCTGCCGCAATCCTAATCAAACCGATGCGCAAATATAGATTTTGTGCAACATTCGGCCCCAATACTGACCAGTACTCAACCATCACGGTACTTAGCTCTTGGTCAACCAGAGATTCTATTTTGCAGTATCCCCAGGAAATTTGATGAATAAATATCGATTTTGAGCAGAATTTTTTACCCTGATTTCCTCATTTTGGAAAGGCTGAGGTACTTTGGAGAATTAGAGTACGTATGGTATCATATAACGGAAACCTGAAGTCGGTAGGTAGTCCAGGGGACGAATTATATTGTGCAAAACTCTTTAGATATTGTGCATGCGCCATAACGGCCTTAGGTTTAAATTTCTACTTATTTTCTTTTTACATAATGCTTTGGCACGTAATCAGAGTGAGAAACAACAAAGAGAATATTTTTAGAAGCGACATAATAGGGAGCACAGTTAAACATTTTCACTCTCTGTACACAAAAGTGTACGCACCTTATGTTTCAATTTTTACATTCTTTTTTTTATAAAATGCTTTAGGACATTAGGCACAATGAACGGAGAGATTTTTTACTTTTGTATAAGCGATGTGATAGAAAAACAAAGTTCGCGAAGATATAAAATATTACATTGGTGCTTTAACTTCTTATGAGCAAATTTAATCACGGGCGGACAGACAGGTAGAAAATCGCGCATAATAGTGACTTCTTCTTTAAAAAAAATTCGCCTACGTGCGTACACAATATACAGGGTCCCAACGATTTGGGGATGGAAGATTACGCCTATACTGTTCATTTACAAAAAATATTATTTATTATTATTAGTCAACAACCAGGAGCATCTTGTAAAAATATTTTTGTGTATACAGGATATCCCATTTTCGAGCACTACACAAAACTTGTGTTTTTTTTAATAGAACACCCTATATATTTTTTTATATTTGAATTCTCTGTTAAATGCTGAGCATGATATAAGGTACTACGTCTAACGGTTCCTAAGTTATTGCCATTTTTATGTAAAAAACTTAGTTAATTAAGTAGGTTCCTGCTGCGCCATCTTGAAAGATATTGGAGTGAAATTTTTGGATTTGTTTTTGCAATGTGTCTTGTTTTAACTCATACATTCAAATTGCAGACTCGTTTCTCTATATATACAGAGTGGTCCATTTTGCTCAATGTTATTTAAATGACACACTGTATTGTATTACACATTTGAATAGCATTTTTTACGAGCTTTAAATATATACGCAATTCTACTACGTATTCCTAAGTGTTTTTGAATTATTTAGTGATAAAGTTGATGGTTTATAATAATAGTGGAGATGGTAATCGTATAAAAATGTGTTTTAAATAATATAATAAATAAATAAGTGTAAAATAAATGAGTGTAAAAATGTTCTCCAAATACAAATCGTTAAACTAACTGGAGATACAAACCATTCACAAAAAATAATGCCTTTGATTCAGTCGGTAGATTAACGTAGGGTGGTTCATTCTTTTGATTTGCTTAATTACCACAATTTCTGCTGTGTTATTTTCACTTAACATAAATAATAAAAATGCAATGTAACACTAATAAAATGATCTCGGACACCAAGTTATTTTTTAATAATGCTCGGAATAACTAAACCGAGGTTTACAATAAAAATTTTATCGAAATGTAAAAAATAAAAAAACATACACTATGTTTATTAACAGTTAAAATGATAGGCTTAAATAAAATATATCTTAAAAATAGCCTTAAATTCTAAAAAATCATTAAACATTAAATACCTATTCGTAAAATTTTGTACACAAACTTTTTAATAACCGCTGGTATCTAAACGATTACGGAATTGTCAACTAAGGTGATGTCATCTTTGCACCAATATTGCGCAATACCTTGAAATACTGCTTTACGTGGTAAACCACACCCATAAATGGAATTTTCCTTCTTATAAATTTATCTTCATGAAATTGAATAATCCATTTAATGCATTTTCTTGAAATTTTCAAATAAAAATTGCAATCATAAAATGAAAGCGTACGCAACAGTAAAATTAAATGCGTACTTAAAATGTAATTAAAGTAGAAAAGTAAAAGTAATAAAAGTATAAATCAAAGTAAAAAAGAAAAATGCCTGAAAAGAGCAAATGTTTTAATTTTTAGTATAATGCGTTAAAATATATCTTACCATTAAATCAATGGCACTTTCACAAAATTTAGGTGGAAACCCAAAAATATGACTTCCTACTCAACATAAGTTTCATTAGGTACTAAAATGGACGCCTAGAATATCAGACGATGTAGCCGTGCGCGAAAAGATTTGCGCAAAGAATTAAGTCAACGATGACGCGTTGCGCGATAATATTTGAGCAAAACATAATTTAAAGAGGTGGAAGTATAGACCTTTAGGAAGATATGCACTCTAAACCCCTAAAAAGATATGCAACTTAAGTTACACCAAAATGCAAATTAAGTTGCCTACCACATATTATAAATCATTAATAATTAAAATTTTTCTTATATTCGCAACTAAATGAACGAAGAACCTAAATTACAGTATATTTTAATACAACTCAAAATGGGTTGTTACAGGTTGTAAAATGTTACTTTTTGTGTCTATCACAATAGGGCCTATAAAATGAATTAAGACAATGTCATAATTCACAGAAAAACAAAAATGAAACAATGTTAATTGCAATAAAACTATGAAGACATAGGTTTAGTGACATGATACAACATTTTGGACTCGTAGAACAGCATAACTATGAACTTTAAAATGGGACTAAAGAAAGCACTGAATCATAGTAGCTCGGTATTCGCTTGTCTCTTTCTGTTTCTTAACAACTTAACAAATGAAGGTCTTATTATAAATAATTGGTGAAGAATTTTCAGATATTTATCTGCATAGTAACTTCGATAATAACTGGTTATTTCCTTAGTGTGCGATGAATTTCTCAAAAGAAGAGCTGATTGGTATGATCTATGCCTTGGTAAAAGTTGAAAGTAACTGTTTGCTGGGATCCAGGATTTATGAACAAAGGTACCCTTTAGCTAGATATACAAGACCTGAATCGTTTCAACTACTTCGAGAACGATTTGAAGACACAGGAAATGTCAAGATGTAGAAAAATGTACAGTTACAAACGAAAAAAACGAATTGACAGTTTTATTAAGTTAGAAGAAAATCCTCACGTAAGTGTTGGTCAGATTGCGGTACAAGTAGATCTGAGCCAAAGTTCAATACAAAGAATTATAAGCAAACATAAATATCACCCATGCCATTTGTGCTTGCATCAAAGCCTACGACCACAAGATTTGGCATGGAATAATAAAATTTGTAATTCATTGTGTTCTTTAATTCCATTTTAAAGTTTATAGTTATGCTGCTCTACGAGTAAATAATAATTATTAAGCGTTGCTCTTTTATAATCTAAATAAAACCTATAGCTTCACAGTTTTATTACAGTTAGCATTGTTTTATTTTTGTTTTTCTGTGGGTTATGACATTGTCTTATTTTATTTTATAGGCCCTATTGTCACAAATACAGAAAAGTAACTAAATTTTACAATTTTCAACTTTTTCACTAAATAATTCAAAAACACGTAGTAAAGTGAGTATCTATTGAAATCTTGTGAAAAATTAGCAATTAGTCGTAGACACATAGTACCTTATATCATTTTGTTCAGCACAACAGAGAATTCAAATATATAAAAATATATATGGTGTTCCTTTAAAAAAAATACAAGTTTAGTGTAGTGCTCGAAAATGGTCTATCCTATATATGCAAAAATTTGTTTACAAGATGCTCCTCATTGTTGACTACAATAATCTGTTATAAGATTTTGTTTAAGTTAACACTATAGACGTAATTTTCCACCCCCAAATCGTTGGGACACCCTTTATAGACCTTAAACATATCGGTTAATTATGTTCTATGCAATTTTCTGATATGACGCGTAATTTAGCGAAAAAAAAATTCCTAAGGTGGAATTTAAGTGTTTGTTCAATTTTTTTCAATATGTGAATAACGGTTAATTTCGTAGGAAAATATGAAAACATATTCTTTAAAGATAATTTAATTTCACATAACTTTTCTTTATCAAGTATTTTAATATGAAATCTAAACGTATTAAAAATTAATATAACATTAAAACGACACAAAAAATTTACTTTTAAAACTTTTAAAAAGTAAACAAATTTTCTTGAAGTCTCGATCAAGTCACCTTTCAAACAAAAAAAAATAAATCAAAACCTTTAATAAAAAGTAAATAATCATCAACTAGAACAGAGCTGATGATCTTCAAACAGCTGAACATATTTTTTTGGACCATAAATAACTACGAACACCCTCGATTAAGTCACCTTTTCAACAAAAAAAAAACTAAATCAAAGTCGATTCCTCTGTTTGGGAGCAACGTTGCACAGACAGATACACACGTTAAACTTATAGGTAACCGCTCTTTTTTTGTCAGGGGTTAAAAATAAGATTGAAAATGCTTAAAAAGTTATCGGTATTTTTATAGAAACAGGAGGCTTTGGAATTTTTATTTTCAGGTTAGCATCTAGATGTCTCACTCTGTTATAGATTATTGTTTTTGTTTTTACAATGTTGCCTATTTTCGTTATGAAGTATTAAGAAAGAGGTTGTATAATTATCCTAAAAATTATTACATTTATTTCAATTTCCACTTTGTAGGTTGGAAAGTCTTGTGTTGCTCCAGACCAGACATTTATGTGTTGCAAAATAGTGAGTTTGATAACCACAGATACAGCGGTGAGAATAATTAACATTACGACCTACTAGCAAACGCCCCACTTTTTTATCGTATTATTAGTTTTGCTTTTCAGTATTTGCGTGCTATATGAGACGATTTTCTTAGATCTTTCAATTGACAAAAATATAACCGACGACCATTGGGAAAATACATAAAATACTGATGATCGTGGTCCTAACATTTCCACTGGAGATGGAAATTATATTAATCATGTTATGAATGGTTCAAACGCCTACATACTTTTATTACTTATTGATGATAGCATATATACGAATAGTTTTGTAAATTGAGACAAAATCATTTAGAATCCTGATTTTACTCAAAACTACTTGACATAAATCGAATATTATTTTTTACAAGAATGAGGTCACGGTCCCCACTCATTAATCAAGTTCATTAACGCAGAAACCACATCACTAATGCAATGTGTTGTTTATACATAAAACATTAATTTATTGAACTGATCGACTATATGGTAGATGAAAAAGTAAACGGGATTTTTTATTAAAAAAATATATACCATTTCGTGCTTTAAGGTACATTTCACCTGATTTTCCATTGACGTCTAAAATAACAATAGAGTTAATTACAATCAGTTTAAATAGAAAAGGTGTAATGGTGTTGCGTAATTAAATGTAACTTAGTTGTGTAGTAAATTTTTCATAATTAATTATTTTATGTGAAGAGAATTTTATGACGAGATTTTGATCGGCATAATAAAATTTGACGTTTGAGAAATTAGGTCGTAAAACCGCAAGGCGTACGCACCTACATTAAACAGATGAATGAATCAACGAACTTGCACATGTGCAGACTGATTAATTTATTGCATTACAAATTTGCAATTTGTTATTATTACCTACATAAAACTTTTTTTTTAATATGTATGACTTTTTGACAATTTCGTTTATAGTAATTTTTTGTTCACATAAATATTTGAAACACAAAAAGTAACAATAATACAAATTTTCAAAAAATAAATAACAGTGAAAGTTCTTAGAGCATGCTTATAGAAATTCACCTGGAATTAGAACGACAATTCCAAAGTGTTAAGAAATAATGTTAAAAGTTACATTATATTAAAATTGTCAGATTGTAAGATTAACCTTCAACGATTAACATATTTGTTTACTTTATAAAAGTACTTCAAAACCAATTTAAATTTTCTGAAATATTTGTCCCAAGGCGCTTGTACATTACTTGAATATTATAAGGGATGAGTATGAGCACATTAAAATATTTGAACAAGTTGCAATATTGAAATACCTTTCAATGTCGCATGTTATTGTTATTACTCACACTTGTGCAACAGTGCATTTACAGATAAAATTAAACCGCAATCTATAACTTATATAGATATACAACGTGCCCAAGATAAGGATGAACAGCATATAATTTACGGCATGTTCACATGTAGTTTGTAAAAGTTCATTATTGTTTATCGTTTCCGAGGTTTAAAAGAAAATGCGATTTTTGGGTTTTTCTTTTTTCGTAATTCCTTCATCTATTTTAAAAGATTTTTAACAACCAAAGGTCATTGTCACTTTTTGAATTCTATTAGATGGCGTTATCAAATTTTTTATTCGACGCTTCGTCTCCGAGAAACCATCACCAACTTTATTTTTTGTATCGCCGCAATCAACGAAATACCAAGCATTCGATAGTATTTTTCATTACGAATTTAACCATGTGTTACACATTATGGTTTTGAAGCTAATTATTAAGAAAAATTCAGATTAATATTAGTGTTTCATAATATTTTTTTATATATAAATTTAACAACTCCATTCTTTTAAACCTATTTAAATAAAGTTAAATAATTACAATAACTGCTCAAATAGGTTGCCATTATCTTCTAGACACAGGTAAGCTTTCTTTACGTATGAATTTAAAACACGATCTAGCATTTCTGGCGAAATTGCATTGACTGCTGCCGTAACCGATACTAGCAGCTGCTCTTCATATTCAAAACTCCCATCATACACGTGGTTTTTCAGGTAACCCCACAGACAAAAATTCAACGGCTGATCGGGCTGGCCAAGCTACTGCACTGTAACTTCCAATCAATTTTCCTGTAAACCGCAATGACAGATAGTCTTGTACATTTCTTGAATTATGTGCTGGGGCACCATCTTGCTGAAATCAACATTTGTTAACAAGTGCTAGAGGTAATTCATCCAAGGCTTTTCCAAATCAGTCCTTAGTAAGTTCAGATATCGTTCGGCATTTAAATTGTTGTGGCAAATAAAAAGTCCTATTATTCATCCCAAAATGCCTATCCACATATTAAATCCAAATATGTGTTGATGTCTTGATTCTTTTTTTAAATAAGGATTTTGTTTTTCGTTTTTCCATATATACACTTATTGATTAATGAACTTAACTTAACCTTCACGCCATTCCCTTGCGGGGTAGGCAAAACAATCCCTGGTTCTTATTTCTTTCAAATTCACAATCTGTCTCCATGCTTTCCTATCTCCACATACCTCCCTAGTTTCCGTAAGGTTCATACATTGTCTCTGCCATGCCCTTTTATTTTTAGAACTCCTTATCTTTCTTTTGTTTATCATACATTTTACTACATTCAACCAAGTTTTACACGGCCTACCAATCCCGTTAATCTTGAATTGTTCATTCTCTCAATGAAACCAAACCAACGTAATGTACTACTTTCTATCCATCATCGTCTTTTCCGCGCCACACTTCTTCATTATGCACTCATTCTTTATTTTGTCCCTTCTCGTTTTACCACATGCGCTTCTCAGGAATTTCATACCCACGTCTTTATTTTTCTTTCGTGCTTTTTCTGACATACCCATGTCTCACTTCCATACAGTACTGATGTGACAAACACGCCATTATAGATTGCTCGTTTCGCAGCTAGGCTCATGCTTTCGTTCCTCATTATCGTCCACATACTTCCAATCACTTTCCTTCCAGCAATGACCCTTCATCCAGTCTCGCCCCCATTGTAACAAATCGCCGGTTAATGCGGAAGTTCGCCTTTATAATAAACTGTCAATGAGCTTGATTGGTTGTAAAAGTGATAGAGATTTCAAGCGAGAGCTGAAGTATATTCTTGCAAATAATTGTTTTTGCACCCTCAATCAATTTGAAATGTTCCTTATGTAAATTTCTAGGAAAATATTGGTACTCCACATATTCAGTTTATATTAATCTATGTTCTTTACAGGTATTAAATTTTAAGCTAAATTTGTCACTACTCGTTGGGATGTATTTTTAAATTGACTGGATCAATACCGCGTTGTCATAGTTCTATGATCTAATAAAGTTATTATTATTGTACCACCTGCAGTAAAAATTCTACCCAGATATACCAGCTCGTCCACTTGCTCCACAATTTCATCTTGCAGAGTAAATAGTCTACTCTCCTTTCCAACTTCCCGATTGAACACCACAATCTCTCAGTTTTGTTCACGTTTACCTTTAGGTCCATGCTCTCACCTGTATCAAATTTCCTCAGAACAGTGTGTAGCTTATCCGCGCTGTCATCTACAAACACCAGAAGTCGTACATTTACGTCACCAACCATTACACCACTTGTGTCGGTACATACTTGCCTAACACATTTATCCATGTATACATTGAACAACTACGGTGACATCACACAGCCATGTCGCACTCCTTGCTCAATATTAAAGTATTCACTCACACCTCCTCTCACCCTAACACATGCCCGACTACCGTTGTATACAGCCCTTATTCCGTTTATTAGACCTTTATTTATGCCATATTCATTTAATTTTTCCCACATCTTCTCCCTATTCACTCTGTCGTGTGCTTTCTCCAGATCTACAAACGCACGCGTGCGTTTGATTAATTATAATTATAAATTAACTAAACAAAACCAAAAAAACAACCCACGAAGTAATGGTAATGAAAGCAACCTAAAATACGTACAATTCAAATAACAATAATGATCTCAACGCAATAAAACTAAGTTAAACAGTTTTCATCAAAATGTTAAACAAGTGTTATTTTATCAAAGCCTTCTAACAATAACTGATATCATATGAAAAATGTAAAAATGAAAATCCGAATTTTTTCTCGGAGACGAAACATCGAATGAAAAAATTTGAAAACGCAATCTAATAGAATTCAAGAAGTAACAATGAAGCAGTACCTTTGTTTTTTAAAAATCTTTTCAAATAATTGAAGGAATTGCGAAAAAAGAAAACCCAAAAATCGCATTTTGTTTTAAATCTCGGAAACATGCCCTAAATTATACGACTTTTCTCTAATTTAAGCGCCTTCGTATCTCTTACCGTTTTCAAGATCCCCATGCAGTTCATTCTTATCTTGGGCACGCTGTATATTACAGGGTGGTAATTTTTGTGTATTAAATTATTACAATTTTTGCAATAAGCTGTACATTTCCGGAGTAACTGTAGGTTCTTCTAGAAGCTCTGTTGATCCAATTGCCGTTGTGGATAAGACCATATATTCTGTTTGTGTTCATTCTTTTCCGACAGGTCCTGGTGTGTTTTAGCGTGATTTACTTTTTTTTTCCCATTCTTTTCTATTCTTAGTTAGATTTTTCCAGTTTTGTCTTTATTACTCTTATATCCCTTTCCATCTTGCCTTTGGTCTTCCTTTCGGTTTTCCTTCTGTCGGGCCCCATTCTTTTAGTATCCTTACCGGTTCTTCCGTGTTCTTTCTGTAAACATGGCAATACCATCGTATTCCTTGTGCTTTGAATATCCTAACTATATTTTCTTCTCTTAGCAACGTACCTATTTCATAACTCATCAGCTGTCTTATTTCATCTCCTGTCTTTTTCGGACCCACTATTATTCTTACAATTTTCCTTTCGAATATTTTAAGTTGTTCTGCTTTTTTCTTTGTTAGGTTTGCCGTTTTCGCTGCATATGTTACAATGGGTCCGATGATTGTTTTATAGATGCTCAATTTTGTGTTTTTACTCAGTGTCTTATCTTTCAACAGTTGTTTATTGGTATAAAAAGCTTTGAATCCTGCCTGTATTCTCTCTTTAATCTTCTATGTATTGACAGTCCTTGATATTTAAATATCTACACTTCTTCAAAGTTATCCTGCCTAATTCTTAGTCCTGCGGACATTATTTTCTTTTGTCTACTACAATGCATGTATTTTGTTTTCTTTTCATTAATTTCCAGTCGTTTTTTCTTCTGCTTCTTCTTCTAATACTGTAAATTCCTCTTCTAGGTCTCTTCGGCTCCTTGCTACAGTTGTTACATCATCCGCGTATGCATTAGTCTGAACGGATTTCACGTTGATTGTTCCGCTACTTCTCACCTTTTTCAGTATATCATCTAACGATGTTATAAATAATAGCGCACCTTGTCGTACTCCTCTGTTTACTTCAGAACTGCCTAAATTATTCTTCCCTACTATTACCATTGCTCTTGACTTTTGCATTGTCATTCTAATCAGTTTTATCAGCTTTTGGGGTGTATTATTTCTAGATATTTTGCTCTTCTCAGTTGGTCAAATGCCTGCTTGAAATCTATAAATAGTATGAGCACGTCTATGTCATATTCAAAGCATGTTTCTGTATTTTGTTTCATTATATGCAATGCGTCAATTGTGGACTTGCCTTTACTGAAGCCCCTGCTGATAGTCTCCGTTTCAGTGCGTTGGGTAACAGTGATGTTAAAAATTTTATATGTACCATTTAACAATGTTATTCCTCTATAATTTATACATTTTATTAAGTCGCCTTGCTTGGAAACGGGCATTATCATTCCAACTGTCCAATCCTCTGGCATTTTTTTCTTCATTTCAAATTTTAAGTGTCAAATTGTGTATTGTCTTATGTAATTCTATTCCTATTTTTTGATCAGTTCTGCACTTATTCGATCTGTGCCTGTCGCTTTGTTATTTTTAAGTTTATTTATAATTTCTACTATATCTTCATAGCTCGGTATTTGCTCCAGTTTTTCTGCTTTATGTTCTGTTTCTACCTCTTGTTCTTCATCTGCTAGTGGTTCAGCTATGTATAATTCTTCATAGTGTTTTATCCATTGTACTTCCTCCATTATCAGTGTATTACGTGATTTCTTTTTTTGTTTTAAGTGTCATACATTGGCCCTGTATCATTTCTTCTGGTCTCTATTTCAATTTCTGCCAACGTGCTCTCTACGCATTCTTTTTCTTCTTTTTACATAGTTTGTTTACTTTCCGTCTTTTTTAATTATAAACATCTTCTGGTTGTCCAGTTTTTAACCATTGTCGTCTTGCATTCTTCTTGTTCTCATCCTGTTCGCATTCTCCATCATACGAATTATAGTTCCCTCTATTCTCTTTGTATCCTATTGTACATTCACCTGCTTTTACCACAGTTTCTTTTATTAGCCTCCATTCATCCCCTACATTAGTTTCTTCTTGCCAGTTTTTTTCTACTTTCTTCATTTTACAAACCTTTTGTATTCCATTTTCTGTCTTTCTTTGTCTTTTTTACTGTTTTGCTTTTCTTTAATTTACATTTTGCAATGACAAGGTGGTGGTCCGTATCCATGCCAACACATGGTCAATTTGATTACCATCTGTTGTTCCAGGCAGCACCCATGTGCGTTTGTAATTCTTTTTGTGTTTGAATTTTGTGCTCATTATGAACATATTTGTTGCTGCGGCAAAATTGCAGATCATTTCTCGATTCTCATTAGATACCTCATGTATTGTATAAATATCTGCTACTTCTCCGTAACATGTTTCGCGCCCGACTTGAACGTTAAAATCTCCAAGTATTATCAACATGTCTCTTTTGGGAACCTTGCCATGTAGATTTTCTAGTTCATCATAAAATTCTTGTTTACTTTCTTGTTCTGCTTGTTCCGTTGGGCCGCAAACGTTTATTATTGAAAGATTCGAGTCTAATATATGATATTCGCTCATTTATTGCCTTAAACTGTAATAGGTTGTCTATTAGTTTACCCTGTACTAAAAACATTGTTCCCCCATAACCTTGTTTGTTCTTTCCTCCAACCAAGTAGCATATTCTCTTTTGTCAATTTTTCCTTCTCCACTCCATCTTATCTCTTGTAGACCAGCTACATCTACCTGATATCTTTTCAATTCTTTGGCTACTTCTTGCATTTTTCCAGGCATTAAAAGAGTATTAACATTCAATGTACCAATTCTCACTATTTATTTCTTTATTTCCTGTCGCTTTTGTTTCTGCTTTTTCTTTTTTATTAATGTTTGGTTCTTGTCTAAAAGTCGAGTGTGAGAAAATATCGCATTTTCAGTTAGCCAACGTTAGACGTCAACTTTACGTCAGAGTGGGTTATTGTTTAGCAGTATAGGGTGATGTATTTGAACATTTGTTACAATTTGTTAATTTGTCTGAATTTACATTATGTTTGTATCTATGTTTTGTTATCGTGTTATTAATTAAATTCTCCTTCAATTCAATTTCTTTGAATATTCAAGCCACCCTCTCCATGTCAACTATCAACCAATTACAATTTAGTATTTTTTATATTTGGACCAATCAGAGCAAAATTGTGCGACAACTCCGCTAGCGGAATATTCTCGACAATTCCTGTGAAATTTAATTGCCTTCCAGTAAAATGTCAAATTGACATAAACTTTGACTTGTTCGTCAAAGTAATTCCGACTCTGACTACCATCGAAACCACTATATAATTTCGCATGGCGACGCTGTGCCTTACAACTAGATGTAAATTAAATATAATTCATGACTGGTCAATTGCCCGTCAATTTTGTTCGTTGAATAGTCTTTTAAATACCACTCGTGGCCGACGAATTGCATAAATTCTTGTGAAAGTGCTTAATCGTGTTTATTGCTTCAAATTTGGTCTTGTGCTAACGCACTCGACCAATTTATATCGAAGCGATAAACACTCATACACTTTGGCAAAAATTTTTGGCGATTCATCGGCCACTTGAAGTATCGTATACGATTATTCTGGTTCCGGAAAATCATAACTATAGTATCTGCCGATGCATTATTAGCTTAACCACCTTATTATTTCTACTCTTTCTTGCGTCGGATATGTTTTAGCCGAAACAGAATTAATTACATGTAAAAATCAGTGGACGTCAAGTAACAATGACAAATAATGCGGATACGCATGTTGTTTGTTTATATGATTCCAAAGCATCACCTATTCTTAACAAAATGTAATTATTTATTTTGTCGATTTTTACGGTTAAGAAAAAGGGAAAATTATAATTAATAGTATGTACAGATGCACTATCTTTTTCTCTACAAGAAACTTTTAGTCTAAAATAATTAAGGGAGCATATAATTGAATATACAAAATTACAATATATATATATATATATATATATATATATATATATTATTATATATATATATATATATATATATATATATATATATATATATATATATATATATATATATATATGCTGTATACATAAAAATAAACACAATCTTTTAAAGAACACTAATTTAAGATATAGTTACAAGTCACAGCAATTATATTTCTAACCAAACTAGTTTATATACACGGTGTCTCACTAACCACAGTTTCTAAACTTAAAAATAAAATACGTGTCTTACACTAAAATAAAGCGGAAAGGCATATTAACAACATACAACAAGCAATTGCTTTGCAAAACCTAAATATGTAAAATGGGCAGGTAATCACATTACAGCTGATTGCACCAAATAAAAAGATCTATCAGCGAAATGTACAAACTGTCGACGCAAGTGCGAAGTTGATAAACAAACAATAAAAATTAAATCGCAGAGCAAAGATGTACACAAATACTCCCAAAACCACTTCCCGGCACTAAAACTCCACTTCCTCCTACCAATCAGGGACATATACAAAGAAAACCAACGACCGGCAAACCACATCCCAATAGTACAAATATCACACCCGAAGAAACGCAACAAACCCCAATAGATCAACAAAAACAGCAGCAAGAATTGAACAAACTGATACAAGCAGTGTCTCAGGGAAAAAAACCTAGATTCATTAGAAAAGTAATTAGTAGGTGAGCCAGCGATTGTTTCTAGGTCATTATGTAATGCAGTTACGTGAAAATTTCCCTTTGTAGTGCCACGTAATGAGTGGAAGCTAACAGTTGCTTTCAATCTTAACGTAACGTTCCCATGAGGGGCTGTCGTGAAACTTGGAGAAAACGCAGATGACGTAGTGCTGCGATGCGTCATGTGAAAGATGAGTAAGCCTTATAATTAGCGTAGTTGTCAATTTATAGCTAATTTGTAAAACATGGACCCGCTCGTCAAGAATTCTTGTTTTGACTTGGTAATTCACAGCAATAATCCACGACCTTCGGTCTCGGATTTTTATTTCGATGGGTAGATTACTATAGACACTGACTAGTTAAAAAATCCTATTACTAAGTCACAAGTTATACGGGGTTAGTTAAGATTTTGAAACTTAGTTGGTGTATCAATCACACACAATCTACTTAGCATCCATGAGGTAATGGGTTTGATTCCCGTTACTGTTTATTTTGTGTAAGCTTTTTTCAGGGGGTTGTTTCCTACATATATAAACGGTGTGATTTGTGTGGCTGTGACCATAACTTTCCTTTCACAACCATAACTCTACCTTCCGATTCTATCCTGACTGCACATTATGTGTTTCAATTGCAATTTTCCTAGTCCCTGTGATTGTGTCCCCATATTCAGGCATTATTTACGCCCTGAGGACATTGTCCATTTTTGCGATAGCGTGACATAATTTTTATATTATAAGTAACATTGTAATTATACAACTTCCTTAGTTTAGTGGGTTAAGCGCCTTACTTCAAAAAACTTACAGATTTAGACAAAGTTGTATGCCTGGCACTGGAATTCTACACACTAAGAGAAATTGACAAGTTATGAAATGTCTAAACGGGAACAGGATCCAATCATCCAAACGAATGTAAAAAATGCTGAGAGCGTAGGAAAATCCTAGTTACAAACACAAGGGCCTTATTAAAAAAATTTAAATATCTGAAACACTGTCACACGTTAAGCACTCCCCCACCCCCGCCCAGACACACTACACGCATGCGCACACGCACGCACACACAGACGCACACACCCAGCCACCCACTCACACGCGCCGCGCACTCGCGTGCACACACATGGGCACACGCGCACGCACATGCACACATGGGCGATCTTGACGAAACTTTCTCAAATATTATAAAATGAGGTAGTAAGTCGATTTGGCGTTAGTGGAAAAACAGTTGATTGAATAACCTTCTATACCTACATATGTACATGTAGGCTGGAGCGTAAAAATACACTAGTGTACTTATGAAAAATGCAAATAGTCAAAGAAAAGAGTACACCTACCATGGGTTAAGCGTAGCAAAAATAATCAGAACATGAAGTGGCTATTATGAAGAAGACAGGCGTCATGAACAATGTTGTTGTTCTGAAGAATCTCTGATAGTGACCATTGCAAACATGGGTGGGCGTTATGGTAGTGGCTTTTGGCAATAGGCGTCTAATACAATAATTAATGCTAACAAAGCAAACAATATTTAAAATTATGTGGTTTGAACTCACTATACATAGTTAAACAAGTAGAAACTGGTACATTACATATCCAGAACACTTACGTAATTCTAAGTACATGTACAAACCTTCAGATAACCCAAATAACTAAAGCTTTCAAATTGATAAACGAATAAACTTGTATGAAATACCATATACCGAAATGAATGAGCAAGCTTGATCTCTTGGAAACTCTAGAAGTTTTGAACGACGCTTAATAATATTTAATCTATTAAACATCTGGTTGTCACTCGTTGCAAAATGTGAAAGTTTTTGAAATGATACGTAACCGGTTGTATAATTAAATATAAATAAATACATTTCTGAATCTAATAGAGCTTTTTTTCTAGTTTAATAATGATTGAGTGAGATATATCTTCGAAAATGAAAGTTTATTCACAAATTACTTGTATACATTTCATGTTATTAAATATCATTAACTACTAATGGTCTCTCATACATTGAATTGACTTACATGTTTTCTTACATAATGAATAATCAATTAGGAAACCTCCTTGAAATCAAGTGTCTGAAGGAAATTTTGAGGGAGTGTTTATTGAAATTTTTTTCAACTGTTTAATGTAGCTTATGGACAAAATTAAATGCTTTAATGTAACGTATTACGGGCCCGCCAAATTCCAAAAAGTGATTCAGTAACGTCATTGTTCTGTAAAACTGATATAATAGCATCAATATTTCCTGTATATATTATTTAAATCATTTCAAATCCAGTAAGATTTAATCACTATTTTATAGCTGTATTACAAAGTAAAAAACGTAATGATAGCAACGTGTTCTGAAACTTCGCTTTAGTTGGTAATTAGGTGCTATATAAATTATCATGATTCAACTAATTTGCAATATAATTGTCATTCCCGTAATGAGATTTTAAAAACGTAATAGTTACAAAAAGTTTAAATAACTTAATCATTATAAAGTATACAAGTATTATGAATGCTACAGTTGGAATGTGATTTTTGGGAGATCAATTCGTCGTTTTTTTGTAAAAATACAGCACGAATTAATACCCTTCATACGCCAATCAAATTAAATTTAAATTATGTATGGAATCATTAATATTTTAAAACAATTTTTCCTGTCTCATTGTATTGCCCTGTGAGCGGCATATTAATAACGTTTTACTTTTAGGCCTTCCACAAGTAAACGTACGCCACTGATCCCGTGATGTACGGCACGCTTACTTCAACCACATATCACCTGCTATAGAAATCTTTGTAACGGTTAAGAGTGACATTGAGACCCACGGACATTAATTATTAATTTTTCAAACAAGTAATTGTAGATGTAGGCTTGTTCAATTGACTTGTCACGTGATTGTGCACTAATGCAATTTCATTGATAGTTATAAATGTTCATTCAAGGAAATAAATGTATTCTTTTATTACTTATAAACAACATAATTGGAGTCAAGTGACATATAGGATAAAAATGAGTATTAGCAGAAAATACATTGTTATTTCAGTTTATTGGTTTACAAGAGTTCATTTTTGTCATTTGATTCATTAAATAAAGCACTAAAATAGTTTGTAGTTATAAATAAAATTAATTGTTTAATATTTTTATGAATGAAAATCAAGTTTCCGCAAGCGAGTTTAATATTCGGAAGTACTGGTTAACCACAAAAATTTATTATTTTGTTTATTATCTTGGTAGGAATTTTCTATCAATTCAATATCAAATATAAGCAAATAATTAAGATGATTACCTGAAGTTTATGATTAGTACTTATAAGTTACCAATGCAATCTATAAGGAACAAAATCAATTGCAAACCTTTTTTAGCGATAATGTGTTTATCTTCATTAACTATTTATAAATGTTAAAACCAATATTTTGAAATTTAGGTATTGTTACGCAAACATATACATATGCATGAATTTTCTTCATACAAAAGATCTTCACCAATGTTTTATCTCTTAAAAAATTTTGTTTGATTCCGAATTTCTTGTTTGTGCAAAAACAATATTACAGGAAAAATTATTTTTATACAATTAAATGATTGTAAATCCTTTCAAAGATCTTACTCGTTATAGTATTAATTCTTTTTGATTTAAGCCGAATCTAAATTGAGTTCATCCTATCATATAAATATCACGCCTCTAATGCAACATCGACTTAAATTGTTAAAATTTATCATTACAAACATGTTTATATCTTATTAGATTAACTAACATCTGGTGTGGAACACCACACAACCTTCCAACCTACAAAATGGAAATTAAAAGAAATGAACTAATTTTGATAACATTTTTTAGGATTATTATGCAACCTCTTTTAGAATAAGTTAATTACGAAAATATGCAACATTGTAAAAAGAAAAACAGTAATCTATGTCAGAATGACATTTAAAACTTCATGTCAGATAAAGAATAATGTACATTACACATGTTAACTTAAAAAAATTCCAAAACCGCGTGCTTCTATAAGATATCAAT
The DNA here is from genome assembly GCA_036346205.1 of Vesta saturnalis. Classification (NCBI taxonomy): domain Eukaryota; kingdom Metazoa; phylum Arthropoda; class Insecta; order Coleoptera; family Lampyridae; genus Vesta; species Vesta saturnalis. The sequence goes on from JARFJB010002115.1 coordinate 756,258, forward strand.
AATACAGTTTAACCATTGTCATTCATATTTAATTAATTTTTAGACCTTGCATTATATTAAGAAACTTTATAAAGAAAAGGTATGTAAAATTAAATTTTCTTTAAAAAATATGTATACACTTTTTCTTATAAAATTAATCGTTATTCGGATATTGACAAAAATTGAACCAACACTTAAATACTGCTTTAGGAATTTTTTTATCGCTAAATTACGCATAGAACATAATTAATCGGTATGTTTAAAGTCTATATCTAGGTATTTTTATATCTTTGAAATATGCAGCTGTTTTAGAAATATTTGATAAAAACAAAAAACTGACTAATAAACCCCCCCTCTCCGCCGTTGAATTTCTCCCAAAATCTAAACAGATCCAAGCCAAATGAAAACAAGTTTAAATACAAAATTTTAAGTACGTAGGTATTTTCGTTCTGGAGTTATCATGGATACTAACCTACATCCACACACACAGACATAGACATCGTGCTCGATCTTGGCGAAATTTGGCCAAAAGTTGTAAAATGAGCGTATTGTTATGTTATCACCTAACCATGAAAGGTACATAAAGGAACAAAAAAATATTTTTCATCACTCCCTTCAACACTAATACACTTATTCCATCTTTTTTTCAAACGCCCCATACCCTCAGAAAAAAATTCCTTCGGTAACCGTGTAAAATATTCTTCAACATCTGAGTTCTTCAACAGAAGCAAAACGCTTTCCACTGAGATGCTTTTCTAAATTTTTGAATAAGAAGAAGTCTGACGGAGCTAGGTCGGAGCTATAAACCCAGTCATTGATTATCTGCTGAACATTGATTGCCTTATGAATCCTCCAGAGCAGATTTTAAATTTTTAATTGTGTTTCCGTAGGCCTCCATTTATGTTTTTTTTCAGAAAATTGTGTCTTGGCCTTTTTTGGTGGTGGAGAGCCCTTATGAACCCACTGCATGGATTCTTGTTTAGTAGGAAGCTCCCAGTGATGTACCCAAGTCTCATCCCCGGTGATAATTCGAGAAAAAAAAATTGTGTCCCACATTTTGTTGAAAAACTTCTTTTCTGTACAGTTTTTGTTCAGTTGTAAGCAATTTGGGTATCCACCGTGTAGACACCTTCTTCATACCTAAATACTCATGCACAATTTTGAGGATATACTGACTTCATTGGAAATGACAGAGATATTTCAGTACCAAATTTTCGACTTTTCGCAGAATGTCTTCAGTTCGAGCTTCAATGAGTCGTCCGGACTTTGGGTCATCATTGATTGATTCTCGACCCCATCAAAAGAGTTTAGACCAATATTTTACTTGGAAATAAGATGGTACATCTTCCCCACACACAGCAACCATTCTATCATGAATTGCTTTTGGACCATTGCCTTCTTTTGTCAGGAACTTTATTACGCTGCGATGTTCAATCTTAGTTTCACTCATTTTAACGACAAATAGACTGTCTCAAATCTCTGTAAACGGCACAAACTAAACACTACTTAGCACGTGTAGTTCTAACAGTGACAGAAATTTTGTAATAATAAGTTTGACCTTATCACTTTTTTGTTTCATGGCTAGGTCGATAACATAAAAATACGCCCTCGTATAAGAAAATATTTGAACAAAGTTCATGGATTATACAAATTGTATGTAAATTAAAATTTAAAAATCCATAAAGAAAAAGAATTCCTCTACTTGGATTTGAAACCATGATCTGTTCATTGCTGGAGAACTGCGTTACCAGCTACACTACGGAGGGTGCAAATCCCACTTGATTTAAACTTAATTTGTATGTATTTTTTATTAGTACTGATGTACAGTAACTTTATTTATTAATGATCACAGTCAACTTCTTGTACTTTTACTTGTCATGACTGTTGCTTTCGCAAATAAATTTAAAATCATTTATGTACTATGTCATGTGTGAAACCTTGTGAATTGCGGGCTCTCATGACATAAGTACAAAACGTTGACTGTGACCATTAATAAATAAAATTAGTGTACATCAGTACTAATAAAAAAATATATACAAATTAAGTTTAAATCGAGTGGGATTTGCTCCTCGGTAGTGTAGTTGGTAACGCAGTTATCTAGTAGAACAGATCGTGGGTTCAAATCCCACTCGAGGAATTCTTTTTCTGTACGTATTTGTAAATTTTAATTTACATACCATATATATATATATATATATATATATATATATATATATATATATATATATATATATATATATATATATATATATATATATGTCCTTGGTTTCTCGGTGTTGGGCCGCGTATTACTTTTAGTCTCTATGACACTGTTCTTTCGTCTTTCGTAGTATTGAACGTATGGTCGAGTGGTGCAACTTAATAGTCTGGCTGCCAAATGCCTAATTGTAGGGTAACCTTGTTTTGAGGTATGAATAAAATGTTTTCACTGTTTTTGAATGTTTATAATCTGTAGATTTCAGATCCGATTGATGCCACTCTGCCAGAGTTGATCATTTTGAGTAATTCAAGATGGCTGCCAAAATATTGATCTACGTTTTTCTAAGCAATATTGTCATGTGATATATCATTTTATGTGTGTTTTTAGGTCTAGGAATCCAAAAACAACGTTAGTTTGGGTGAAAATAAATAATAGCGGGGTTACTTACAAACCTTTATTGAAAAAACTTGAAAAAGTAATATTTTTTTTTTACATTATGGATAATATAGTTAAAACAATAGTTAAATTTCACGTTGTTATCTAAGATCAAGATAAAATAGTTGAGTACGAATCACACTAAAATTCATCTTCACTGTCACTGTCATTTAATGATTGAGTTATTTTGGTAGTTGGATTACAGCACTTTTCTCCTTCATATAAGCATTGACACATTAAGCTACATGAAATGTTATTTGCCCAACAGCTACATCTCATTGTTATGCAGGGTTGATCAGATCGGCATGAACACTTTGTCATTGCTATTATGTAGTCTGGTGTAATTGGAATATTTTGTGGAATGGCAATGGGAATAAGCTCTTTGTTCGCTTCATCCCTTTGCCAGCCTAATGATGTTGGATCTGGGCCAAGTGATAATGGACTGTTTGCAGATAACCACAAAATACTTTGAAGGTGTGCTCGCTTTACATTTTCGGCAAAGCATTCCTTAGTGGGTGGTAATGAAGCAAATGAAGGAACTCGTAGTTGCGCTTGACCAATTTTTTTTGCCCAAAGAGAAATTCTCACTTCTGTCATATCAATAGCACCTTCAATTCCATAACAAGAAGCAATAAATGTTGTGCATTCATCTATTATCTCTGCCATACAGCTGCCTTCATGGCCCAATTTCCATAACTGTTTACCAGCCTGAAGACACTTAAGAACTGTTTTCTTTCCTATGCCATGGATTGGGGCTACAGAATCACAGCCAGACAGGGCATGAGCAGCTGGCAAACTTGTAATTATATCTTTGTACTTTGAAACTGTATCTTTGATATAAACTGACGACCTTCCTGGTTTTAGCGATACCATGCAGACTTCATTTTTCATTTCCAGCAGATGTTAGTAGTACAACAGTAAAACGAATACGTCTGTATCATCACATATAACATGAACAGTTTCACTTTCTTTTCGTGTAATTTCAGTTATTAACTGTTGAACCATTATAATGTCTGCTTCTTCTTGTTCTGTTTTCAAATCAGTTCTATGAGTAGGGTTGCCCCTATGTATTTGAACTGGTGTGACATCTTTTCCAGTAACAACCAGACGGTTCTCACATGGGACATTGCATACGTGTGCAGAAATATAGTTGGATAAGAGCTGTATCAATTAGCGTTTGTGTTCGTTGTTTGACAGCGTTATATTTTGTGGCGGAAGTGGTATCGTTTCAGTAAGAATAAACTTTCTTGACACTTTCTTTCCGCGACTCGCTCTTGTTGCACTCTTAATGCTATAGTCATAGTATCTGTCAAACACCAGGTGGACATGGGCATCTTTTAGCTTGTCAATGTTCTTTTCCAGGAAGTTATTTAGGAAGTCACTCACAGACCCTCCTACTGGCCAATGCACAACCCACAGTAATGCACAATCGTCAATAATTATTAGTGAAGGTGGATTACTTCTTCTGACTGACTGCGACACACTCATAGTGTTCATTAAAACAGACTTACCAACAGCCTCTCTCATGTTTCCATCGTATTTGAACATAGATGGGGGCACAGAAGCAAGTTCATATTTTAACACATCAGTCATTTTTATGCCTCTGTTTGCTTGGAGCGCAATGATTTTAGAGTACTAAAGTGAAGGGTCCACCTGCATTGGTGTTTTAATTTTACCCCGTTCTTTATCCTCACTCATGAACACAACAAATTTATTAAGAGTATCATGTAATCCACTTGGGAGGCTTTCTTGAAACTCATGCACAATTAATTACTTTAGCCATTTCATAAGCTTTGTCCACATTAATTGCTTTGGCTGATACTACCTTCCCAGATACAATGTTTACCAATCCTTGAGGATGCTCTGATGGATTTAAGGGCTGAATACATAGTTCTAGTTTTTTCCTTAGCTTGTCCCTTTCTACAGCATTACGACTAATTCTTCTGTTGCTTTCTTCTTTGTGTACATGTATTGTGTCAGGTTCCCTGTGTTCCCTCATTTTACAAAGTTCACTTGCAGGTTGGCTGGTCACATGCATACTTAATGCCCAACGTTTTACTCCTGCTGTATGTTCTTTGGTCCTTTGTATCTTTCAATTGTAACGTCGGGCTCTGGAGAAACAGTAACTTCATTTTTTGGAATTCTGGTTATTGTCATTACTTCCTGTTCTGTATTTACAATGTATTTTTGACTCTTTGTGAGGATCATTCCCATTGCATGAGTTTGCTGTAGTCCATTTTCTGAGCAAATAGCTGCCTCAAAATTGTCTCCACAACTTGTATAAGACCCTTTCCTTCTTGAATACCTCTTTGTGAAAAGTTGGCACTACAAGCTTTCGCCACAGATGCTCGGAAGCGCTTAAATTCATCATAGGTCGTTGTGATCATGAAATGGCTAAGTTCTTCAATGAGTGACTTTTTCTTTAGAAGGTTGGAGAACGCAAGTTGAAGTTGAACTGGGGCTTTTTTAAGGAACTTGCAACAATACTACCTATAGCAAGTGCTGCTAGGTTGGGTATTTTTAATTCATTAAGGAGATGCATGAGTGTTTCACTATATTCACGACTAACTGTGGTAGTGGCGATTTTAACATGGTACTTAGATTTATCTGCCTTCAAAGTTTCCTTTCTTATCATGGATGCCAATGGTTTCACGTGTTCAGATAATTCCGTCATTTTCTGTGCTTATCAGGGTTGTCGTACAATGTTTTCGAAATAAAACAAGACTCGCAATTCCTGGTGATGACAAAACAAGTAACTCTTTCCAGAAATAATCTTGCAGCTTTTCAACAAATGTCCTTCTAGAAAGAGTACTCCCGCCGAGACTCAAATATAAGTTGTGCAGTTCAACGCTATTCCATGTTTGAGCACTGTTTTTAACCATTTCTTGTGTGACTTCATTAACAGCAATATCATCATCTTTTAACTCATCAGAAGATTTCTTTTTTGCAGCCTTTATGTTACGGTCACTTGTAAACAATTTGTGGCATTTCCAGTGATACATTGCATCTGCTGCATGTAAATCACTTGTGGCTCCCGAAACCCTTAACTGTACCTCCTCAGCCCATTTCTCTTATTGCACGTCCAAACTCCACATAAAGAGCAGTTTCTTCTAAAATTAAAACATTCTGGTTCTGAGCGCAACACTCTTTTACTTTGTAGCGAGCATTCTTCTTTAGGAAGACTTCGTTTTACGGCATGGTTTATGTGCGTTTTTGAAGTATAGGTTGACACACATGTCCGGTGGCAGTGTACTACTAGGTTGGGGTTGGATGTAAAACACTGTTCCAATGACTCATGATACACATCTTTTCGCAGTTTGCTTGCTGATATTATCGACTCGATCCTTTTAGTAGAACATTTGTCAGTTTTTCCTGGTTTACCACACTTGAAAAAACATTCCTCTTCTTCTTCGTCAGTTAACATCTTGCATAGTTTATCTCAGAATCTGCAACAAGAAAAAAAAGGTGAACACAGTCGTAATTTAGAAACAAAATTTTTTACATCCTTTGTAGATGAAATTTGACTTTATATTCATATTCCTCGACCTAAAAAACATATAAAATGATATATCACATGTCAATATTGCTTAGAAAAACGTAGATCAATATTTTGGCAGCCATCTTGGACGCCATCTTGAATTTATCAAAATGCTCAACTCTGGCAGAGTGGCATCAATCGGATCTGAAATCTACATATCATAAGCTACCAAAAACAGTCAAAACATTTTATTCATACCTCAAAAGAAGCTTTTCAAGATGGCACCCAAACTATAAACAAACTGAAGGTTAACAAGTCAAAATCCGTAGTTATATCTTTCACTCGTAAACAAGACAACATCAGGTTTCAATACAATACAGATAACTTCATCTTCGCTACATCTAACACGATAACTGACCTCGGTGTAGTTTTTTTGATATGAAATTATCATTTCACACATATTGAAAAAACTGTAAACTCGGCATATCAAAGCCTTGGTTTTATTATAGTAGCGTGCTCAACGCTTTGAAAGATGCTTAGAAATCGTTTCTGTGGGGGCCTGGGGGTTACAACTTGAAACCTTCACAGAATCAAAACTTAGGTTGTGGTATGTAATAATCCAAAATCGTTGTAAAATTTCATAGATTTTGACCGTTTTTTACGTTTAACTCACCGTAATTCGCGGCACTGAATCGAAAAATCGTATTCTTTAAAAAAGTTGCACTTGACTTTTACTAACCTGACGAACAAGAATTATAATTTTTGAGCCTTTTACAAATGAGATCTGTAATTCATTGTATGCACCTGTTAGAATTGGGGCATTAAAGACGCTCGCCGAGTTAGCTTTCCTACTGTGGTTCGCCGTCTCGTATCTCACTTTTCACCGCAGCTCCATTTCACTCTCACTTGTTACGAGTCGTATAAAAAATCTTATATGCATGATTATTTCCCTTGCCTGTCAAATTTGAATTTTTGACCAATCGCGCGCTTGGAAACTGCTTTGATATGACCAATCAAAATAATATAAAGCGACTTAAAGATGTGTATTTTATGTTAAACTGTAAGATTCTGTATTATTGGTTTATTAAAAAAGTTTGTGGATAATTAATTGCCACAATATACATACAAAAATAAAAGCTGTAACATTTAATTATTTATTATTCTGTCCTACAAATGATATCAAATATTTTGCTATATCTGATAAAGTCGTAGTAAGATTTTTTGCAGTAGGTACCTATTCTAAACTGATACAAAGTCGCGAAAAACTTAAAACTGGTACCTACCTATTTACAGGTATCCATTTCCGCGGTTGGGAGCGAAGGATTTTGGCCCGTCATTTCATTTTAGCAGGCTTGTTGGCCCATATAACCCATTCGCTTTTTTTTGCAAGTGAAAGATTTGCTTCCGCGGTTTGAAAACCGTGATGTGATCAGATTAATGAATAGGAAAATTGTTATTATAAAAGTACCTTTCTTACTCCCATACGATGTTAAGACGGGGAAAACCGGAAGAGTACATAGTACCGGTGTAATACTGCCTTCCAAATTTACTTTCCAGCCAAAATCAGACACTTCAGATAATTGTGAGCGTGGCTGCAAAGAATTCAGTCACACTTTAACCTGATAATATGTCCTCAAACAATTTTGTTTGAGAGCGTCGTCAGTCTGTGGTAATTTTGTAATTGTTGTAGAAGTAGCCCTTATTCCTCGAAGTACATGTACAGACGATACATCTACGTTTTGCGTGTAGTCTTATAAAAAATTTCTGCATATTTTGAAACATTTCCTTCGAAAATGCGTCAATTCCAATTTTGTTATATATGCATAGTTTTCCGTGTAAGTTTTTTGCCATATCCTGTTATTTGACTCGTACGACAACCTGTAAAAGCAGGATTATCAGGCTTATTAATTTCATAGACGGGTATATAACGCGTGGTGTCCCCCTTTCCAATTATTAACCACAATTCTTGTGTTAAAAGTTGTTTGAAATATACTAGAAGGACTAGAACATTCGTATCATTACATTCTATGCAACAGTCACAACCAGAGATTTTTCCCAAAAGAACATGCAAAAGAATTTTTGTATCTGCTTACTCCTGATCAGGCTGTAATATTTCTTCGTTTGCTATTTCAAAGTTAGCTTTATACTGCAGGATATTCTTGAACCCATCACTGTTAACGAATTGAAATCATATTGAAAGTCTTGGGGAACAGTGCCGTCGCATTATTAACAAAATTCTTATTAACTTTCTCCCCTGAACAAATGATATTGTCCTTCTTTCTACATAGCTCAAATTATCATTGTCATACTTTCATGGTGTTCTACAGATATTTATTCTTCAAAATGTTACTTTTTAGTATAGGGAATTATTGAACCTCCTTTCATTTTTTTAAGTTTAAAAACAATGACAACAAAATCTGGAGTATAAAGTCGGAACCACTAGAGGAGTCTTATGATTTATAACATGATACATGAAAAAAAGGAATTATAATATATACTTACTTCTGTTCCTCATAAATAATATACGTATCGAAAAGAGTAGGGAGATGGTAACGAACGTATGTCGTTTAAATATTGAAAGTGCTGAAAACGTATATCTCACATAAATCAGTACCTTAAAATCTTTGAAAGGTTAAAACCAGGATATGTTAATCAATGTTCTTGGGTATTTTGAAACGGAGCGTGATCGAAGTGGACCGAATTTGGCTCTAACGTCGAATATACAGGTTAGTATTGTAATTAAAAATCTGACATACCATTGTTTATAGAGAACTGCCGAACCATGTGGAGTTACAGAAAAAACTGTGACACGTACTAAAACACGAATTGCTACAAGTCAAGAAGCTGGTGAAGGTGTACGTAGTACACCTCAGAAGAAAACTCAACGTCAAAAGAAACGCACATTGTTGTAGATGACTAGGTACATAAAAAACGTGGTTAAGAGGAAAATCTCTGATATGCATTTGAACTGTAAGAAACACGTAAAATACTTATTACACAAACTGACTTAAGTTATTTTAGTGTTGTCAGTTACAGTAAAAAGCTTAATGTACGAGTTAAAGTAGGACAACATTTATTTATTTAGTGCAACAAGCTTAAAGCGACTTTTAGAATGGATGATCCCAGAGGAGGTTTATTCGAACAGGATTATATCGCTGCTGCCAGAGCCACATGTTAAAGTAGTGACAATGAATGTAATGATTAAATATGTACCCAGATATGGAATGTATTTCACATAAAAACTTTTATTGAACTTATAACTTTATTTATTTTGTTCAAATTTTAGTGGGTTATATTAGTGCCAGTTTGGGATTTCTTACATAAAAAAAACAATATAGCCGATTTGCGGTTTCACCAGAAATGACAAAAGCTGAAAATTTAAATGGAGCACCTTCATATTTTTACATATTTGGATTCTAGGGCTTCAAATACATACAGTTCATCTGTAAAATGTCAACTCAGGCGCTATTTTAATTTTATTTTTTTAAACATTTTTTTAATTTTAGATCACTATGACGTCATCTAAATGATAGATAATTGACGTGCAATTACCCCCACATTATTATTTTTCCTAATAATTAATTTTTGTGAGGTTTGTTACCGATCAAATTTAAAAATTACGGTTTTTTTTAACTAAAACACTGTTCCCAATAAACAAATACAAGGGCCACCCTGTATATTAAATAGCCCTTTCAAGTACTAGTAAAACGATATGCATAGTAATTTCTTTAGTTCCTAAATAACTAAAGCAGTAATTTTATGTAAAAAAATCCCAAACGTGTTCTAATATAACCCACCAAAACTTGAACAAAATCTAACCAGCCAAAAGTTATAGGGTACCCATTTGATTTACACCGTACACACAAACCACACGACAAGACACAGCACAAGCACAACGACACCCACAGCACAACGACAACGCAACGACAGACACAGCAACAGACAGCAACGAACAGCACAACAACGACACACGACAAGAACAGCAACGAAAGCACAGACAACACGACAGACAAGCAACAGCAAGACAACGACACAACGCAACAGAAAGCAAACGAACCAACGACAGACACAGACACACGCAACGACAAGCACAACGACACAACACACGCAAGCACAGCAACGCACACAGACAAGACAAGACAAGCAACGACACGCACAGCGAACAGAACAGCACAGACACAGACAAGAAAGAAACACGCAACAGAACAGACAACGCAAACAGAACAGACAAGAACAGAACCACAACGCAACAGACACGAAAGACACAGCAAGACAAGAACAGACACAGACAGACAGCAACACACGACAGCACACACAGCACACGAACAGCAACACGCACACACGCACACCGCACAGCACACGCACACAGCAACACGCAACGCACACGCAAACGCAACGCAACACGCAAACGCAACGCAACACCAACGCACACGAAACACGAAACGCACACGCAAACCAACGAAACGACACGACACGCAACGCAAACGAAACGAACAGCAAACGAAACGCAAACGCACAACCGACAACCGACACCGCACACCGACCGCACAAACCGCACACCGCACACCGCAACCGCAACGCCAACGAAAACCCAACGCCAAAACGAAAACGAAAACGCCAACGAAACGAAAACGAAAACCGACGCAAAACCGACACCGCACACGCAACCGCAACACGCAACCGCACACGCAAACGCACACGCAACCGCAACCGCAACACGCAAACACGCACCCACCGCACACGCAACCGCACACCGCAACCGCACACGCCAACCGCACACGCAACCGCAACCGCACACGCAACCGCACACGCAACACGCCAACACGCCAACCGCACACGCAACAAACCGCAACCGCAACCGCACACGCCAACACGCCAACACGCCAACACGCAACCGCAACCGCAAACGCCAACACGCAACCGCACACACGCCAACCGCAACACGCACACCGCAACCGCAACGCCAACACGCCAACACGACACGCCAACCGCACACGCCAACACGCAACCGCACCGCAACCGCAACCGCCCCACACGCACACGCCCACGCACACGCCAACACGAAACGCCAAACACGCAACCGCACACCACACGCCACAACGCAACGACAGCAACGAACGCAACGCAAGAAGCAACGACACGCAACGCAAC
>JARFJB010002115.1:772500-822500 GCA_036346205.1 Vesta saturnalis
AAGTTATGTCTTGTAATTCTGGAAATATGGTCGGGTGTTAGAGAATTAAAAGCAAGTAAGACTCTCTGCATCATATCTTCCTTTGTCGTAACATTTTCCGCTATATTTTTTTAAGCCAATTCGTTTGGTATCGGTATTCCTATACCTAAATCCAACCACTTTTGAGATATTTCATTATCTTAGTTAAAACATAACAACACTTAATTATTTCAACATTAGTAAAGGGTAGGCCATGGCTGTCAAAGATTTCATAGTTAGAACGTTAATTGTTTATGTTGTTTCGACAGTTTTCTTTACCAGTTTGTATTTTATAGTAAATAATGGCAAATGTTGGATTTACTAATGATGATTTTTTAAATCCTATTATTATTTACGGCGGTGTAATAGAATTGTTGAACGGACGTGCCGTGTTTTTACAGAAAGATATCCAAATCGACCAAATGCAACTGGTGATACTGTAAGAAGATTGCTTAAAAACTGCCGTCAGTTTGGTCAATTTAAGACAAAAATTAATAAAAATAAACCACTAGTGGACAGTGACATACACGAAATTAATGTTTTGGGTTATTTTACGGCCTATCGTGATTGTGGGAGAGCTCTTACTTTGTCGACGAGAACAATTCATCGCATTTAAAAAAAAACACAAATGGAAACCATTTTCATATCATTTGGTGCAACACTTACAATTAGGTGATCTTCCTCGAAGGGTAGAATTTGAATGGTTTTAATGAAGACCCAAGAGGGCGAAAACTTCATTAAAAAAGTTATATGGTGTGATGAAGCAAAGTTTAGCAGAAATGGATTATTTAATCGACATAATTCCCATTCTTGGTCTAATGAAAATCCACTTGTTAGTAGAGAACGTTATTTCCAAGATAGTTGGAGTTTTAAGGTTTTTTGTGCAATAAAAGACGATAAAATTTTATGATGAAAATTTGAATGGTACAAGATATTGCCACATTTTAGAAGAAGCCATACGATCGGCGTTACATACTTTAAGAAATGGAGAGGCGGCTTCAGCTTGGTATCAGCAAGATGGAGCACCTCCTCATAACTTTGGGCCTGCTGCTCAGCATCTTTACGACATGTTTGATGATAGATCGATTGCCAATCAGGGTCCGTTTCGTCGGCCAGCTCGCTCTCCTGATTTGGCTCCTCTAGATTTTGGTATTTGGGGTTACATTAAAAATCAGGTATTTTCCAAACCTGTTACGACAAAGGAAGATATGATGCAGAGGGTCTTACTTGCTTTTAATTCTCTAACACCGGACCATATTTGCGGAATTACAAGACATAACTTAATGAAAAGGATTCATAAATGTTTAGAAGTAGATGGTGCTAATTTTGAACACTCATCATAAAACTTTATTTGTTTAATATTACATTTAGTTATTTTTGTTTGTAAGTTATCTAATTAAATTAATACAAAATACCTAGTCAGCGTTTTTAATGATATCCACAATTAATAATCCTTTCCGGCTATTGGTTACTTTTCAGAATTAATAACTTATGAAAAAATAACAAAATATCACCTTAAATAATGGAAATCATGGCCCACCCTATACTAATGTTGAAATAATTAAGTGTTGTTATGTTTTAACTAAGATAATGAAATATCTCAAAAGTGGTTGGATTTAGGTATAGGGAATACTGATACCAAACGAATTGGCTTAAAAAAATACAGCGGAAAATGTAATAAAATACAGGGTGTTCTATTTAAGGTAAGCAACTTATAAATGATTTAAATTGTGCATGTTGGCGGCTAAGTTTAAAACACCCTGTATGAAATATCAATGAGATGGATATATGGAGTTAACAGGCAAGCGCTTGTTGTTTATTGTTTACAATTTCACGTCACTAGCTTCGTTATTAATGGAGATATCGTTATTCAATGTGGACTAGAATTTTTTCAAAATTTTTAAAAAAATCGAAATATCTCGAAAATACTTCATTTTTGCTATATCCAAAACCTACTGCTTCGTAATTTCAGATTTTTAACATAACCGTATCCCCCATTACTTTTAATCAAAACTCTTCGCGCCACACCCTGCATAACATCCGTTAGTATTGCATTCATACAATATGGTAAAAAAGTCTGGGCTACCCCTAATAATTTGATAGTTTTCAGGTTTTATGGAAAACGCTCGAACACGTCAATTTAGTTTTTCAGTTTCCCACATTCTGAATTGATTCGCTTATTATGGACATCTGTCAAAAATATGACGTCATCGAAATTTTTGTTAAATGACAATATATGGTATGTGATACATCATTTGAAAGCTCTTTTTTCACTCAGTACGTTTTTAGATTTTTGTACGTTTCACAATGTGAAAATTATCTTAAATTTACTCCCAGTAAAATAATAAGTGTTTCTTGTTTTATCAGAGAAAAATAGAACTATTAAACATGGTTTTATTATCAATCAAACTAGAACAACGCGTAATATTAAAAAAAAAGCAAGAACAATCAAATAACCATAAAAAAAAATAATAAGAATGGCGCGTTAAGGATAAAACACATAAATAGAAAAAACTTAGTTAGGTAAATGCTGAAAGTGATGACCGTTCACATCTGGACAGTGCCCTAATCTAAAACCACATACTATTTTTACATTTCGTATCATTTCTGGTGAAATTTTTCGTATTTCCGCTTTTATGCGGCACTTTAGATTAACAGTATAACTTGGTTTATTAAAAACAAATTAAATTTCAAATAACGTCACAAAAAGAAGCCCAAGTCACGTGACCTAGCTGGCCATTCAACAGGGCCCGTCGGCTAATCCATTTTCCTGGAAACATCATCTTGCATAGTGGGGTGGAGCTCCTTCTTGTTGAAGCCAAATTTCGGGACTGGGCAAGTCGCGATTATCGTGGTCAGGCTAAATAGTGACTAAAAGCTGCCGAAAATAGGCTTCAACTATGTTTTTCTTCAAAGAAAAATAGTCACTCTACCTTTCAATATGCCGGCTCATACATTAACTTTCTGAGGTGATAGACAATGAGCTTCTTAAATTCAATGTGAATTTTCTTTGGGACATCATGGACAGTTCTGCCTGCTTACAGTACCGTTGAAGTAAGTAAGATTTGCGGCAATGTTTTCATCTTGATTACAAATCGATTCCGTGATTTCGCAGAATTGCAGTCTTCGGTTGAAATCATCCTCACTTAATTCTTGTACCCGACAGACTTTGTACGGGTGCACAAACGTATGACTTATTGTCCTACCAACTGCTATTTGCCTACTGGTACTATGCAGATTTTCTTCAACAGTCAATAGGACATCAAACTGCATATTTTAATCTACCTTCGGCCTTCTATTTTTAAGTAAATTTTTAACATGGCCATGTTCTTCATATTTTCTTAAAATCTTGCAAACGGTGGATTGCGAAATGTCTTCGATTTGGATGAATTTGGTCGAAAAGTTGACTTACCTCGTTAGTAGATCTGCGACGATTTCTGTAACCAACCAGCATAAGAATTTCAATACGCTCTTTTACTGAGCGACATTTTTGGCTTATTAAAAAAGGAATGTTTGAATTACAATGTACAGTAGTGTGCGAATTAATGTGAATAACCAATAAATTTTCATATTTTTTATGCTGGTAGCATTAAGTTGTTTTATCACTATTCCGTTGCACGTGTTATTGCACTACATAAACACATTATAACCTATAAAATTAACCAATTTATAAATTTTGAAAAGTTGTGTAAATTTTTTAGTTTTTTTTTACCGTTACTGGATATGGATATAACTCCCAGAAAGCGAGAAAGAATTATAACCTTAAGTGAGCACACTTCTATGGCACAGAGGGAAATTTCAATTAAATGTTCTGTAAGTTTAGGAGCTGTAAACAAAATTCTGAGATAACTGGTTCGGTCGAAGCGCAAAGAAAAGGCCGTTATGGAAGAAAAAGGAAAACAACGTAAAGAGATGATACTTTTTTGGTGCGAAATAGTGAACTAGTTTCGACTTGTATCGAGACTAGCGTAAATACATGACTCCACTGTTCGAAAGAGGTTAATAGAATATGGCAAAAAGGTATTCGTCCTCAAAACTTCTTACTAAAGTTATGATGAAAAAAAGGCCGATATGGGCGAAAAAGTACGTTAGTTGGACTAAAGAAAAATGGAGGGTTTTGTTCTCTAACGAGTCTCACTTGGTAGTTCAAGCGCAACGATCAAGATACGTTAGAAAAAATGAAAATGAAAACTTGACTGCGGATCTTATTGACCAAACTGTAAAACATCCTCAAAAGATGTTCTGGGGATATTTTTCCTATAATGGTACCGGATCCTTGATTCCGATTGACGGCATGATGATGAAAGTGTTTAAAGACAATAAAATTGCACTTCTAGAATGGCCTGGAAATTCTCCAGATATAAACCAGATTAAAAACTTATGGGCGACTTGTAAAGCCAGGCTCCGTAAATTAGATTGTACTACAAAACAAAAGTTGATAGAATCATTAATTCAGATTTAGTACAGGGATGAACAAATTATTAAAAATTGTAAAAAAATTGGTTGATTAAATGCCCACAACACTGCAGAAGGTTATAGAAGCTAAATGATGACATACATCATACTAAAATATCAATTGCAATAATTAGGTAACTCTGATTTACATTCTTTTGCTTAGCTGTACAACTAATCATTATGTTCACATACTACTGTGATAACAATAAAATCTTACTATTATTTAACCCTACCACTTGTCAATACTGACGTTAATAAATACTGACGTTAATTTTTGATTGTGTTTGGTTTGTCTAAGCACACTGACCAAAACCACTATCGCAACGACACTGAGATATCCAATTTCTTTTTCCACCATTGATTTAAAAACAAGTTCTGGTCAAAAAACTGATATAAGCTTTCAAATGATGGATCACATGCCTTATACAGGGTCCGCCTTTGGGAGCTGAAAATTTGGTGACAGGGTAATGATGTTAGGGCTAAGTCATCTAAAATATTTTCACGTTCGTACCACTTCCGGTTATATCGGAAGTCGAATTTTAAGGTAAGTTTGTTAAATAAACTAGATACGAAATTTCAGTCGTTTAAAAAAAAACATTTTTCTGAAAAAATTGACAGATGAGTCTTAGTAATAACTCGTTAATTGTTCTGTTCCTGTCAAACAATTTGAATAAAACTTTGAGGTGTTGTAGGCAAAGGTTTATTGCAACAGTCTGCAAAAATGACATTGGATTTTTCATAAAATAAAATTATGAATGTCTAAACTTGACTATCAAAAATGCAAGTTACTCAAAAAATCAAATGGAAACCCCTATTTTTATTACTCAGATCGATTTAACGTCAAAAATTAAGGTAAGTTTGTGTAAAACTTTATTTGCCTAAACGTAACAGTTTCACACTTATTATCAAAAAAGTCCCAATTTTAAAATTTGTGATAAAAATGAGCTACATACTTAAATCTAGTATTCCTTGTTCGTGGTCACCATGGAAACCAAATAATTGAGAATTGAAATAAAGAAAAATATTTGAATAAGTTACTGAAAAAAATTATAAAAATTGATAATTTTGTGATTCAAAAGTCATTTTTGCCAAATAGAAACTTTCTAAGTAATTTTTTTCAAATTCGATATACAACATAAGTGTAAAAATTTAATACTTTATGAGTAAATCGAAAAAAATTACTTTTTACTGCGGAGGTAATACATACATATCAGCGCATCATTACACGATAAAGATGCTTATTTATTTTGTTTTTCTTTTGTAGTCAATAATTTAATAAAATTGTTGACAGTTTGTGTTTTTCTTGATGAAATGGCTCGACTTGAATATTCTAATACAGATTATTTGAATTTAACTTTAATTCACGGAGAATGTCATATAGTTGTAAAACGAACAGTAAGAACATTTATCGAGCGCCCCCGACCATCAGCAGATACAATAAGACGTGTGGTTCATTTAAACACTCTGCGCTTCGCAAAAAACTGCTGTTGATAACGAACAGAATGAAGTTATAACTTTAGGATATTTCCGTGCCAATCCTTGTAATTCCATAAACGACGCGAAAACAGATATTGGCTTAACACCAACTATCAGAAGAATTCTTAAGAAACATAAGTTTAGACCATACTGTTTACAATTAGTTCAACATTTGAAAAAAGCGGATTTCTTGAAACGTATCGAATTTTGTGAAACGATTTTGCTCAAAATACAAGAAATTCCTAATTTTTTGACTAATATCATATGGACGGACGAATCTAAATTTACGAAAAATGGCATATTTAATCGCCGAAACTCGCATTACTGGAATAGCGAAAATAGCAATCCAATTCGCGAATGCCATTTTCAGGAAATTTGGAATTTTAACGTATTTTGTGCTGTTCGGAATAACGAAATCTTTGACGTGTATTTTTACAACGAAAATTTGAGAGGTTTAAAATACTTGATTGTTGCGTTGTATGATTACAAATTTAATTTCTTGGAGTAAATTATCTTGAGATATTAAACACTCGAATTCAACCCCGAGTAAATCTAGAAAGGGAAAATTTATGGTACCAACAGGACGGTGCACCCCCTCACAACACCAACGCTGCTTCCATGAAACTTTATGAAATTTTTAAAGATCGTTGGTTTGCCAATAATGGTCCCTTTCCATGGCCACCTAGGTCACCTGATCTTACACCACTAACGACTAAAGAAGATTGCATTGCAAGAGTGCAAAATGCCTTCAATTCTCTTTCTCCACAAGAAATTCAAAGGGCTACAAATGAAGCCGTTATAAGACGGGTTCAACAATGTCTTGCGTCTAACGGGCAACATTTTGAACATTTATTGTAAATTAATTTACATTTGATCACGAGCAAGAAATACTAAATAAGCGACTTTATCGTGTAAGAATGCACTGATAAGTATGTAGTTACTACCACCGCAGTAAAAAGTGGTTTTTTCGATTTACTCATAAAGTATTAAATTTTACACTTATGTTGTGTATCGAATTTGAAAAAAATGACTTAGAAAATTTCTATTTGGCAAAAATGACTTTTGAATCACAAAATTATCAATTTTTATAATTTTTGCAGTAACTTATTCAAATATTTTTCTTTATTTCAATTCTCAAATATTTGGTTTCCATGGTGACCACGAACAAGGAATACTAGATTTAAGTATGTAGCTCATTTTTATCACAAATTTTAAAATTGGGACTTTTTTGATAATAAGTATGAAACTGTTACGTTTAGGCAAATAAAGTTTTAAACAAACTTACCTTAATTTTGACGTTAAATCGATCTGAGTAATAAAAATAGGGTTTCCATTTGATTTTTTGAGTAACTTTTTGATAGTCAAGTTTAGACATTCATAATTTTATTTTTATGAAAAATACAAATGTTATTTTTTGCAGACTGTTGCAATAAACCTTTGCCTACAACACCTCAAAGTTTTATTCAAATTGTTTGACAGGAACAGAACAATTAACGAGTTATTACTAAGACCGCATCTGTCAATTTTTTTAGAAAAATGTTTTTTTTAAAACGACTGAAATTTCGTATCTAGTTCCCAAAGTCACCAAATTTTCAAAATTATAGTAAGTTTGGTTTAGTAGATCCTCATAGAATCAGCTCCCAAAGGCGGACCCTGTATTGTCAGTTAAGAAAAATGTTGATGACGTCATATTTTTGACAGATGTCAATAAAAAAACAAATGACTTCTATCAGAATGTGAGTAATTAAACAACTAAATTGACGTGTTCGAGCGTTTTCAATAAAACCTAAAAACTATCAAATTATTAGAGGTAGTCCATACTTTTTTCCACGTATTTCAAATATAACTTATAATTATTAACAATTTCTGATAAAATTTAATTTCTCAAAGCCGTAATAATTTCCATGTGGTATACAGTGTGATCAATTTTTTAGTTCAAACTCAAAAAGTTTAGAATTATTTCTACCATGTATTTTAAACAAGTCTAAATTATATAATCAATCCACAATATAACATTTTTTGGATCAAAATAATTTCTATTGTTTGTAGGTGTAAATAGTTTGGTTTCGTTTTACATATTATGGAAAAATCAGTGAAGTTTGCATAAAACACTTACACTGCATACCAATTAGACAGGTTCTTCTGCAATGCTACACATTAACGGTTTTCATAAGTTTGTCAGAAAAAAGTGAAATGGGTGCAAGCAAGTACATGCACTATAAATTCAATTTTTTTCAGTCCATTCATATTACACCACATTTGAAAATTATTAATAATATCTAAATTTTCCATTTCTTTAATTATCGACGGTTTTATGAAAAGATTAACAAAATAATAAAACCCAGACATGCTTGATCACGAAACAAAAAACATATATTTGACAAAATAGTTAAAGGTATTGCTGAGATCGCTGTTCTTGACAATCAAGCCACTGTACACTGCTCAATGATTATCGATCCATGGGCTCACGCTCGTCAATTACACCGTAGCGTAAATCTAAAAGCTCTCGTATTGAGATAATAAAGCCTTTGGATTTATGCCAGAACAGAAGTGTAATGGCAGGTTGAATGACAGGTAATACCACGTAATTCAAAAAGGTGTCCGAGATTTATATTCCGTGCGTTGCAAAAACACCTTTTTGGCATATTACGACGACAAATATATCTCACTCTTAAGTTTCATTTTCTTACAATTAGTATATTCCTCCACTATTTTGAATCACCCGTTAGTGTAAATATCTCTCAAATCTGTCAAAAATTGGCCAATCATATTTCTTAATCCGGGATTAACATTAAACCTGGCTGATTCACCATTATATAATGAAACCTTAGGAAGGAATACCTGGCGAACGAATATGGCATTCAAATGGGGTACGTCGCCCGAGTCATTTACCGTAATGCAGATTGTCAGGATGTATGACATTCTCCAAGAATATACCGGTTTCTTAAATCAGATATGGTTCTATTATGTATTCCTATATACACATTTAACTTCTGAGATTATACTGTCTGGATTGCATTCCGTTAACTTTAATTGGCAACTCTTAGGAGAGATCGTGAGCATACATGGTGTATTAAGGTAACCTAGAACGTGCAACTATCTAGGATTCGTCACCATTTCCGATATTCGATGATTTTTTATTCGCGATAAGTAATGATCTTCCTGCTTGTTTTTGATTGTTGTCGGAATTTCGAAATTAGTTCTCTGCAGATACAAAAACAAAACATACTAACTAAAGGAATCATTTAACACAGACGAACGAAAATTGGAATTTCAATGGCTCAAATGAGATTTAAGCTGTAAATAACAAAAAATTACGTTTTAATAGAGAATTTGTAATATTGATTAAGATACGAAAAAGCAACAAGAATGAGTGCTAACTTTCTTGTGCTTGTGTCATGATATATTAGTAAATAGGGACAGCTACGATACACCTGTATTGTAACTGGTTAACTGGTTTTAACTTATTCATATTTCCTGTTATATTAAATCTACAATACATATGTAATTAGTTACACATATACACGTATGCAAATTTCTGTATTGTAAAAAAGTAATAAATATTAATACGTCCTATATAGCTAATTTACTTATTTATTGAACATTTTCCTCTTTATTATATATGATTATATATATATATATATATATATATATATATATATATATATATATATATTGTGTTTGGTACATCGATGCAAATATTTAAAGGGTGACAGAATACGAGATTTTGAGTCGATTTAAGCAAAATACCTATATATATATATATATATATATATATATATATATATATATATATATATATATATATATGTTGATTTTACCGTGTTTTTCTGCAGATATCGAAGTGTACAAGAGTAACAAGTGTCTTATCGCAAACTTATACTAAGTTTTTTTTATTCCTTATTAAGTGATAGTTCATATTATTTTGTCAGAAAAGCCTAAAATGTCTTTGGTTTTTACCTAGAACTTCTTAAACATGAAAGTTTTAATTTGTAAAAAAGCAATCACTAAAATTCAAACGTGGATTTAGTCTAAAATCTTTCGTTAATTTTTTTTCCAATTTCAGTAAAACTTCCTTGGGCAATGGTCTTTAAGATAGCATGATTATATTTACAAAATTTTTTTTACAAATTTGAAACATTTAATTTAATTACCAAAGTACCCCATAGGCGCATTCGCCAAAACGTAAAATAGCCCTTCATTATTTAGTTTAGATAGTTTAAAAAAAGCAGATTTTTAGAAAATGTCCGATTTATTAAAACATTAATAGTATTATTATTGGTGTTCAAAAAGACATCCATCGTTTCGAATACAATTTCCAGCCCGTTTTCTTATTTCCCTCGTTGTAATTAATTATAAATTAATCTCTCTCTTCATTTGAATGAAAGTGTCGTTTATTCTTTCGATTAAGTGTTCCCGATTAAGAATTTCGACTTTGTAAACTAATTATTTTGCTCTTCCCCAAACATAATAATCAACGGGGGTTACGTCAGGTGACCTAGATGGCCATAATATTGGACCGTTGCTTGCTATCCAACGATTAGGGGAAATTCTGTTCCAAAAATATTCCCTTACTGCTACGGTATTGTGCACGGGGCATCTATCGCTTTGAAACACAATTCTATCCCTCGCATTTAGTGGTACGTCATCCAAAATATCGATAAGATTATCTCTTAAAAACTGCAAATAATTCTGACCATTTAAAGTGTTCGGTAAAAAGAAAGGTCCAACTAATGTTTTGCCAATAACCCCTGCCCAAACGTTCACACTAAATTTGTACTGAAACCGTGATGGTTTTTTCATGTGGGGATTTTCATGACTGTTTGCCCAGAAATGCAAATTATGGAAATTAGTAATTCCCTCCCTTGTAAATTGTGGTTTGTCGGTCCACAGTATATTTTTCAAAAAGAGTCCATCTTCGATGTCTGAATTTAAAAGAAATCGACAAAAATTCAACCTCTGTAGAGGATCTCTGACTTCTAAGACCTATACTGATATGTAATGGAAAGGATGTTGGTTCGCATTTTTAAGAACGGTCCAAACTTTCCAAACAGACAAGTTTAGTTTCTGCGCTACCCTCTGATACTCCCTGTGGGATCAGCATTAAACCTTTAAGCGAAAAAAGGTAAATTCTAGTAGAGCACGAGTGGCAAGAATTCCTCAAACAGAAGAAAATATTTTAAATCCAGTTGTTGCGGATCCTACGATAAGTGTAAGAAATGTGGCAAGGGCAGGTAACGCAGGTGTTTCTAGTGTACATGTGTATTAAAACAACAATTATTGCTCCCGTTTCACTACAGACAAGTACAAGAATTATTGCCTGAAGGTCTTTTTTTGAGAAGAGACTTTTGCGAATTATTACAAGATAGAATGAGACAGAACCCTGATTTTTTACAAAATATTGTTTTCACCGATTAATCAACTTTTACTAGACATGGTATGTTTAATAGTCATTACAGTTACTTCTTGGCAGAGGAAAATCCAAAGGTTAAACGTGTAACGCATTATCAACATAATTTTAAGTTGAATGTATGGACTGCTTCAATTAGCAACCGCCTCGTTGCATACCATATTTTTGATGGAAATTTAAATGGTGATGTTTACTATGAATTTTTGGATAATCGTTTATTTCCTCTATTAGAAGTGTTGCCTCTTGATCTACGAAGAAATATGGTTCTTCATGCATGATAGTGCTCCATCTCATTTCAGTAGACAACCTAGAAGATGGTTCAACGAACATTTTCCAAATCGTTGGATTGGTCGAGGTTCTGATGCTCTTATCCACTGGCCACCAAGGTCCCCTGACCTAAATCCCTTGGATTTTGATGGGTGGAGTTTAGTTAAAAGTTAAAAGTATATTCAACCGAAATAAATTCTATTGAAGAACTTCAAACGAGAGTTGAAAATAATTTAAGAACCACCGCCACTCCAAAGGATTATGTTTTCACTAGAAAAACGTTTACGATTATGTATTCGTGAAAATGGTGGGCATTTCGAACATTTAATGTAAAAACCCGTACCTACTTATTCAATTTTTTTTCTGGTTGTTTTGTTTTATTCTTTGTTTTTTTTTAATTGTTTCCTTTGTCTGTTCTGTGTTAAATTATTAATTGTTTTATTTTAAAATAAGTTATTAATTCGGTCTGCATTGCTTGTTAAAACCTCAAATAAATCCAAAAGTAGCCATTTTTTTGACTTTCAACAAGAGTACCTTTTTTGTGGCAAATTGTTTAAAAAATACTATTTCTGTCCAAAAAATTAAAAAGATCACCAATAAAAAAAGTTTGGGGGTAAAGTAAGTGGCACCCCCCTTTAGCGACGCTCCTATACAAAATTTTAAAATTTGTTAACACTATCTTTTAAGACCTAATCAAAGGTATTTGTGGTCTAAATTTCATTTAGGTATCTTAAACCGTTTCAGAGGTAATAAAAAAAAAGGATTTTGCGGCCACTTTTACAGGGCCGTATCTTCTTAAGGAGGCATTTTCGGACACATTTTATTAACCAAACTAATGTTATTTTTTATTTATCCCTAAAAATTAGCGGATCGTTTTTGATACACCCTGTATATAGAAATTGTTTTTTTAATGAACGAACAGAAGTTCAATTGAATAATCATTAATTGTATTTTATTTAAAATTAACTTTAAAAAAAAGCTTAACTCGAATGGTACTTGAACCCACGACCTCCACTTTGCTAGAGTGGGGCTCTTCTGAGCTATCGAGGAAGCAAGTCATAATCGATTCAAACTTAAACTGTATGTACTTCCCTAGTTACCATGTATTATAATTTTTATACACGCAATGAAGGATCACAGTCAACTTTTGCGTATGTCCCGTGAGCCCGCAATTTACTAAGGTAATATCGATTGTGACTTGCCTTTTCGATAGCTCAGATGGAAGAGCCCCATTCTAGCAAAGTGGAGGTCGTGGGTTCAACTCCACTCCAGTTAACCTTTTACTGTATGTACTTTAAAAATTAATTTTAAATAAAATACAATTAATGATTATTAAATTGAACTTCTGTTAATTCATTAAAAAGTACTTTTCATAGTTATCGATTAAAATTATTTTTTATCTTAAAAAAGAAGTGATAGAATAATGAAACTCTACGGAAATATTACTATTATGAAAACACACTTTGTGCATATTTTTTCTCTTTTTTAGAAGGGGTTGAAATAGACTACCCGTATTATTCTTGTTAACTAAATTTACAGAAAAACTTACACAACAACTTGGAAAAATAAATTTGGAAAGTATGGTTTATTTAGAAACTTTTTTATTTCTTGTATTTTTTTCATAAAACCAGTTTGAAATAAAAAAATAAAATGTAAATCATTACGTGACGCAACAGGGAAATTTCTTTTAGAAAAAGAATCTAGTTAGCTGCTCTCAAACACAGTCTTATTTTGTACTAATTTTTTAGATTTTCTTCTGAACAATCACATTTTAAAAAGAATCATTGAGTCCCAAATACGCTGGAATATGCCAGGATTATTTCTTATAATATCACATGATGTTATTATGCGATTTCTCAGGTCTTCGATATCTTGTACTGGGGTAGTGTAAAAATATCCCCAGATAGATTAAAAAAAGAATCTAGTTGGCTGCTGTCACTTACTAGGTCGTTTCTAATATTGATTTATAATTTTGTTACATTATTATCCAAGATTAAATTAATTTTTAGTCACACAAATATAAGGCATTCCTAAAATTTGAAGAAAATTTTCGGAAAGTAATGAGTTTAATAGGGAATGCTTTATAACAATGAAATGATATGACAAATACAATTTTATGAGAAAATAAAATATGGGGGGTGCATTTAAAAATTTGAGAAAATCAATTCTCTTTTTTGGGCCACCTTGTATACAGACATTCGTCGATGATTTTTAACATATTGTTTACCTTATTATGTAAAACAAACAATTGTTTATGTATTACTTCTCCATATACATAGTGTTTATTTCATAGCGATTTCGAAAAAATGGTCATAACTCTTTAAATACCCTGTATGGTTATGTACAACCTCATATTGTAAGAACAGGGTTTATAAGAGGAATTTAAATACAAGGAAATATAATACAGGGTGTCCCATTCAAGAAATTGTTTGTTTGTGTTACCACGTAGTTATGCATCACCCTGTAGAGATCGGTATATTTTCCAAATAACGAGCATATCAATTCATACAATTTTTGTAAATAACTTTCTTTGATGTACTCTATCATAACGGAGTAATCGACTAATCCTGCATTTAATACTCACCCGGTATATATATATATATATATATATATATATATATATATATATATATATTTGTGTTTGTGTGTATAATTTTTTACGTACAATTCATTAGGAAATACCCAGTTTTATTTAATTTTTATTAATCAAATACTGACGTTACATCTTTATTTGTCAAATATGAAAGGCTATATTAAAATCTAATTTTTTATTATGTTTTGATATGACTACTTACATAAGATGTTCAAACTAATTTTTTAAGCTTATTTACCTTTATATTAAAATCTTTTGTAAGTGAAACTTATCTAAAATTGAATTACCTTTAAAAAAGTTTACACCACTATAGTTATTATCCTACAAAAAACTTTCAACTTATCTAAAGTTTAATTATCTTTAATAAATGTCTGTTCGCTTTTTTCGATAAAGTTAGCAGTTTTTATAATATTCACAAAATGTGCCTTCTATAGAATAGCTTTATTTTTATATGCTTACCAAAATTTGATCGAAATGAGACATTTTAAAAATAAATCTAAATGTAGATTTTCATTAAAATCGGTTTCGTATATTTTATGTAATCGTGACTACATCACATACGCGCACACAGGCATACACGCACCCACACCCCTAGCCCATCCGAACTCCAATCCGAATGAATGAGCTCGGTTTCGTTTGAATTTTATGTATATTTTTTTACAATATTTTTTACAATTTTAAATATTCATTTTTATTTTTGAGTGTTGATTTATGTGTAACCCACCGATATTTGTTCTGACATTTATTATCGTTATCAAGGGTACCTTTCTGTATTATAGCCATTGTAGTCTTTGATTTTTTTAATTAGGACTAACTGAAGCTAAACATCATATTATATATAAGCGGTTTGATTCCCATGGCAAGAATGACTAATCAAAATGGCCTTGTGTATAAAGAATTACTACCATCCTTCCCCACAATAATATCGTTATTGTGCGGAAGATTGAGAGTACTTTCCTACTTCTTCCTAATTATTTATTTATTAAAAAAATGTAAAATTATCCAATAGAGTTAAATCATAATTACGTCTTTAATAGGATATTCTACGATACGAGATTTTTGATATTAGCGAAAAGTTGTAAACCTAAATATTAGTGTCAGATAGAATCAACTTGTCAAGCACCTAACAACTGCTTCACCAAACGTCCTTGACATAGTTGTTTTGAAACAAGAGAATGATGAACCTATACGCCAAACTGTCTTAACCTTACATTTTTGAGCAGATATCTCCAATGCACGCGTAATATTTATTAGTAAATGTTAATAAAGTAAATAATGTCAATCTCTGCATTTAAAGTACTTGAAAGTACACCTACAATTCCTATTTCTTATCGCATCAGTACCATTTTTTATTTTGCATTCGCGAGATTTTCCTGAAACCTTAAACAAATGTAAGCAAAGTAACGACGCTTTTATTCAAAAAAATTAACAACTGTGATTGAATATGTTATGTTATGCTATGTTATGTTATGCTCTGTTATGTTATGTGTTACGTTATTTTATGTTACACTACCTTACTCGCTCTATATTATGTGGTGTCGTGTTATGACGTGTCGTATCACGACGTAGCATGCCACACGATGTCATATCATCCCGCGCCATGTCATGTCATGGCATACCATATCATACAATGTCTTGTCATTCCATGTTATGTTGCGCTATGTCATACGTTGCCGTGACGACATACTATATTATATCGTATTACTTCGTGTTACATCGAACTGGATTAGATTAGATTGCGTTATAGTATTTTATACTACTTAACAGTGCATTACATGGATAATACTCGTACAAGTTTTCACTTTCATAGCTTATTTAACTTTATTCCTTCTTGTTTAATTGTTTTTAAGCAACATTGTGAAAACAAAAACAATAATCTATGCCAAACAGATTTTTAAAACTTCATGTCAGATAGAGATTAATAGACATAAATAATGTTACATAAAACCAAAGCCGCCCGCTTCTATAAGATACCAATAATACAGTTTAACCATTTTCATTCATATTTAATTAATTTTTAGATTTGCCTTGCGTTATATTAAAAAACTTTAAAAAGAAAAGTTATGTAAAATTAAATTTTCTTTAAAAATATTTTTACACTTTTTCTTGTAAAATTAATCGTTAGTGTTGACATGTAAAATGACATAAATGATAGGGTTGTCTGCACCGTGGTGATGAAGAATGGATCCACTGTGATAACCCAAATAGGAATAAATCATGGGGACCACCTGGCCATGCTTCAACGTCTACACACAAGACAAATATTCTTGGAAAAAGCTCTTGTTGTGTATTTTGTAGCACCAGTTTAGTGTCGTTTATTATGAATTCCTCAAGCCGAACGAAACCATTACTTGGGCTCTCTACCGAACATGATGAGATTGAGTGGAGAGCACTAAAGGGAAAGCCCGCCGAATGCTACTCCAGACATAACAAAATTATACTCCTAGATGATAATGATCGCTCGCGTGTTGCACCGTAGGTTTAGAAACACTCAATTGGGAAGTTTTATCCCACCCCCCCGTATTCACCAATGTTTGCTATCTGGATTCCACTTGTTTTGATTGATCGCGCATGGCCTGTCTGAGCAACATTTCATATCAAATGAAGGTACCAAAAATTCGGTCGATTCGTGGATAGCTTCTTAAGGAACTAAAAATATCCGTATTGAAATCTTTAACGAAAGTGCTTTAACTCAAGTAATAAACCCTTTCTTAGAAAGCGATTTGAATGTAAAAAGGCAAGAAGAAGATAAAAAGCAAATTAAAATTACATGTTCAAGTCTGAGAAAATTTAATTCAATCAAAGCTTATTTAATATTTCATTTTTCAGTTTCTAAATACTTGCACCCATTTACTTTTAAAGCGGAAAAGTTTTTTAAGTCGGCATACCATTCATTATTTTCAACGAAAACAGTAAAAAAGTGTGTTATCGTTTACTTATGGTTCACAAAAGTGACAAAGATTTACACCACGATATCCATAATATTGTTTTGTCCACTATAGTATAATATTGTCGTTATATGTCTCGGCAGACAATACTAATATAGGTAATCCAGCGAAAAAAACCGATGTACGTCATTAATTTAAGTAAGTAGTTCCAACGTTCTAGATTGTTTGTATCTTTTTTTAAGTTATGTTGACATACGTAATAGTAACATTAATAATCAGTCGGAACTAGCTGAATAAATTTATAACGTGCATCGGTTTTTTTGCTATAGGTATACATTACACACTAATTTTCATTAATCACTGGTATTGTCATTAGCAACAGGATTAATAAAAATAAATCACTGTTATTTTATATATTATCATGGTATCCGTCAAATATATTCAATCAAGAGTGTCGGTTTGTCTTAGACGTTCACGCATTTGCGAATAATACTAACGTTTGACTAAAATCGAAGTGACTTGGCAATTCACATTTATTTGTTACCATGTAAACGTCGATGGAACAATCATGCATCATTTTTCTGTAATTTTTAATTAAATTTAGTTCACTCGCAAATCTATACTAAATACTAAATTTACTAAAAAAACTAAAGTAAAACGGATATTCCTTCTACTTCTAAAGAGCAGTTAACATTAACGAAACCCGATGTTCGGCAAGCAGCTGCATTAACATCCCGCAACTTATTACCAAGTAAGTCTAAAAAACTAAAAAAAGTGGAATCTACATCTGAATCTGCAATCCTTGCTTACTTTGCGGAGCTACATGTAAGATACCAATGCTCTACATTGTTCCACAATGCTGAAAAGTACAATAAGCCTAAATGAAAATATAAATATTTCTAAATAAGCTAAACTACAAGCATATTTAAAAACAGTCGGAGGGATATGTTCCAAAAAAAACAAACAATTTTACTCCAGAGGATATTAACAAATTTTTGAAACTTGCGTCAGATGATAAATATCTTCCAGCAAAAGTAAGCGTTAAATATTTTTACTAATGTGAACTCACCGTATATCTTTTCTAGATCGCATTAATAATGGGAATAATGGGTGCCTGCCGTTCAATTGAACTATATAACATGAAAATTAGCGAAATTCATGATTTGGGAACAACACTACTTGTCACAGTCCCTAATACAAAAACAAAAATTATACACAAATTAACAACAACTGACGAGTTTTACGAAATGTGTAAAGAGTATATATTTAAGCGAGAAGTGAAAAGTGACATAGTTCCTCTCCAGATGAGAAACGCAAAATTAACAAAACAAAAAATTCTCATTAATTCCTTTATAAAAATGGGTAGAGATACTGCTAATTTTTTGAAACTACCAAACCCAGAAAGCTACTCCGGACATAGTTTCCGGAGAACTTCCGCTACGATTTTAGTTGATGCGGGTGGTGATATTACTACCTTGAAGAGGCATGGGGGCTGGAAATCCACAACGGTAGTAGAAGGTTACATTAATGACTCCACACAAAATAAAGACAATACTGCTAACAAAATTTGTAATGCAATTACAAATATTAGCAGTAGTAATGTTATTACTGAAGCAAATATCGGTGAATTCCAGGATATTAAACTAAATGAGGTGCCAGCATTGAATATAAGAAATTGTTCTAAATTTACAATTAATATAAATGTTAATAAATAAAATTTCATTATAATTTATGGTTAATATTATAAATGTTAATTCCTCTAAAACTGGTGTGTTTTTGACGATAATTAGATTAATTAGTATTTTATCAAACAACTGAAAACAAATCATTTACATTTACATTTTCATTTTTCATTTAAATGAAATAAGTATTTGAATGAAATTAAAAATATTTCTAGTCGTGGACAAAGTATAGTATACAACTCTCATATAAGGGCTATTAATCACGAGAACGATGTTTGCGTAACGAGCCGCACATCGTTGTATAATATACTATTATCAACTACTAAAAATATCTATAGTCAGTAACATATATTACACACTCCACAATATTGCCTTAGCAATTGACTTCACACCTGAATATCCGACGTAACAGTAGTCGGACTTTGCTTAATACTTTAGACTTTAAACAAACTAATTTAGTAATGAGTTAAATAAATTTGACGTTATTTTCCGTGTTCATTCATTATTGACATATATTATAATTACACTTTAATCTATTACTACAAAGTAATTACTTGATAATACAAGTGTTCAATTAAATGTTTCATTCGGTGAATATTATGTATCCATCATCAAAATGGATGTTGACGAGTTTTGCGGACTCACTCCAAACTGAATGGCAATATCATGGGTAATTTAAAGACGTTTCAAATTTCACTAATTTGGTATTGTCAATCACGTGCGTAAATTAGAACATTGATAAAGTTGTTTTAAATTGGTGTTTATGTGGCAGGTGAAATCAATAAACTTCAATTATTAAAATGATTAAAATAGGTATAATAATAATACACCTGTATTGATTCACGAGATTTTCGTTTAACTTTATTTTATCTCTTGCATAATATTTTCATTGTATTTTAAAATACCTACATAAATGAATTAAAAAGAGTTCCAATTTTTCTATTATACCTAACGTTATACAATGCTATATTAATTACGAGTTATTAAATTACTTATTTTTACATACAGGGTGTCCCAACGATTTGGGGGTGGAAGATTACGCCTATACCGTTGATTTAATAAAAAATATTATAACAGATTATTGTAGTCAACAACTAGGAACATCATGTAAAAATATTTTTGTATATACAGGGTGTCCCATTTTGAGTACTGCACTAAACTTGTGTTTTTTTAACGGAACACCCTATATATTTTTATATATTTGAATTCTCTGTTAAATGCTGAGCAAAATGATATACGGTACTATGGGTCTACGACTAACGGTTCCTAAGTTATTGACATTTCTATGTAAAAAAAACTAGTCAATTAAATACGCGAGTAAATAATTATTAACCGTTGCTTTTTTATAGTACAAAATGTTGAATTGTGTCATAAACCTATAGGTTCACGGTTTTATAGCAATTAGCATTGTTTCATTTTTGTTTTTCTGTGAATTATGATATTATCTTTATTTATTTTATATTGTGACAAATTCAACAAAAATAAAAAATGTTTACAATTTTCAACTTTATCACTAAATAATTCAAAAACACTTAGAAATAGATAGTACGACGTTAGTATCTATTGAAAGCCCGTAAAAAATGCTATTCAAATCTGTAATAAAATGCAGGGTGTGCCATTTAAAAAAAATGAGAAAAATAACATTGAGCAAAATGGACCACCCTGTATATACAAAGAAAAGAGTCTGATTGGAAAAACAAATCCCAAAATTTCACTCCGATATCTTTCAAGATGGCGGAACAGGAGCCTATTTAATTGACTAATTTTTTTACATAGAAATGTCAATAACTTAGGAACCATTAGTCGTAGACCCATAGTACCTTACATCATTTTGCTCAGCATTTAACAGAGCATTCAAATATATAAAAATATATAGGGCGTTCCATTAAAAAAAACACAAGTTTAGTGTAGATGCTACGTTTGGTGGGCCAGATTTTGGAAGATCCTTGACATGACCTGTTTCCCTAAATTGAGTAATTGGTGCTCGATTTGAATAAACTTCATTAAAAAGCTCACAGACTTCTTTCTTTGCCCACTTACGGTCTCCATAACCGACCATTATTAAAATCTGCGTTTCTGATAAATGCACCATTTGTGAAAAAAGGATGTTTTATGTGCAAAAAGCTTAGTTAGTAGGTTTTGTACAAAAATTAGAATATTAAAGAGAGATTGACACTTCTCGGAATGTTACCTACTTGATTTGAGTTGTGTTTTTGTTGGTAATACAATTTATGTTTTTTAACTGTCAATAATTTTTTCTCAAAAATTTTCTCATGTAAGATATCAAATTTTTTATACTGTCATTTTGACAATTGAAAGAGGAATCAAGACATGAAACAAAATTATGGGTTACGATTTAAAAAAAACTGCCGACGACGTCATATCTCAAGATTGACAACCAAAATATTTTCACTTCTTTCCAGACAAAAGAAGCAGATGACAGAAAAAGATCCCCAGTACCCAAAAGCCAAATTTCATTATAGTTGGTTCACCTCTTTCCCGGTGTATGGATACCCCCCACTTTTTATTAATAAAAAGATAACGTCAAAACTATCCCCGTACTCAAAATCCCTTATATACTAAAATTTGTTAAAATTACTTCACCCCTTCCTCGATGTATCGATTACCCCTCTTTTTTCAGATCAAAAAATTGATAATGCAGGAATGTTAACAGGCGTACGAAAAACAACAACAATGGTTGAAAAATACATAAACAAAAAACAAACATGCACACATTACATTCATTTTATAAAATTAATCAAATGTATGGGATCATCTATATATATCGGTAACCACGTTTTCCGTTTTTCTGAAATTATTTCAAATGGAACACCCTGTAGATGCTTGTAACATTCGATAGAGAATTTTCCAACGAGTTCATTGATATACTATTAGATAATTTTATTTTCTAACAAGGATATTTTTAAAAAATGAAAAAACATTTCTGAATCATCTATTCTAACTAATAACAAAGAAAGGCTTCTGCTTAAAGTAGGTGTTCGAATTTCCGAAGGTAGCGTATTATTATTATTGACAAACGAATGGTTACTGAAATATTACATACATTTGATTAGCCCTGTATATAAAGTTAAACTTGCTTGTTCTGGTGGGATTATAGCTGAGGCGTTAGAATGAAATGTCATATACAATGTGTCCAGGACAAATGGGGTACATGAGAATATTGGATACGGTAATAGATACAAGATCACTCAAATGGGGAAAAGTTACCCATGTAGGTGCTCATTAACAATACTGTTTTACAATTACAGAAATTAATCCCGTTAGGCCGTTACTGAGGTACAGGGCGTGCGTTTTTAATAAACTTCATATTTTAGTTATTGTAAGCAATACATTCCCCTAGTTTTTAGGACAAGGGTAGTGGACAATCCAATGATTTTTAAACAATACGGTTTTGCACAACTGTATCCAACTTTTTTCTTATGTGGGCCATATTGAATTTTTACATTTCTGAAATCGTCATAAAAAGACACCCCTATATCCGGTAAAAAAAATGATCACGAGTAGCGATATTGCAACTTGACCGAAGTGGGCATTGATTTAGAACATTGTTCCAAAAATGGCATGTTGTTCGTTAAATTCTAAATCAAACGGAGTTTAACAGTTTTACGTCTTACAATACAAAACAAGTTGCTGAATTATAAGTTTGTAATGAATATTTTTTCGAATAATGATAAATATGGTATGTTGGAGTGTTTTATTTTCTATCGAGAAATGACGCAAGGGCTGCTGAAATGTAATTCAATAAATATCCGGAAAAACACCAGCCAGATAGAAATATTGCGAATTTATTTTTATGTGGCTAAAAAACCAGGCGTATTCAAGGTCTCGTGAAGATTTACGGCAGTGGAAAAGGCAATAAATGGAATTGAGTCTTACAAATTAAGATCTTGTGATTATGCAGACTGTGCACTTGAAAGAATAGTGGATTGTTTGAATCGCTACTTTAATTTGTTTTGTGGTTTGGTTTCATTTTAATTTATCAGTTTTAGATATGTTTCTAAAAAAATGATTCAAGGATACATGAAAACTGACTATTCGCACCCACTGATTACACCCAAATAAAATAAAAAATGGTAACGTTCTTCCCTCTAAATTTCAACTTGACCAATAATAAAATATATAAGACATCATGTCAGACGTATCAGATCCACGAACAAGCTCTTATATGCTTTTAGCTTTTGCTTTCACGCAGACATTTCTCTCGTACACCTGTCCCATAATAAGTGTTTACTTTCTCTAGTGGCATATTTACCATAACACAAGCGTCCATATACAATTTTATCAAACACCTCCACAAATCATTAAAAGTTAGGTACTTCAACCACTACCTCCCCAATTTCGTTGACAGCTCTGACGTTTCTACTTGACAAATTAATTTTATTGACCACGCGGAAATGAAGTGAGTGTGTAATAAATTATAATTCAAAATAATTATTAAATTGCCATGTTACAGCTTCGCATTTTTGTCTCGCAAAAACAGCAATTGAAACACCCAATGCCGTTCCTATAATCTTTATCTTTGACAATTTTTACGCTTGTATGTAGCAGACAAAATTAAAAAAAAATTGGAATTGTTACCGCGAAAGAAAAGATAATTAAAGGGTTTTAATATCTTGCAATAGGTCGTAATATTTGATGATGTTTTTCGGCGTATTTTTCATTTTATGTATTTTATGTCATTAAGAGGTGAAAAAAAACAAAAAGGGCAAATATAGAATTCAAGCCTTACACATGTCGGCGTTCTTTCACACGGACCAAAACTGCGTTATTCGAGTACATTGCATGAAATTTGGTAAAATGTCACCGATTCGGTTATTAATTACATTGGAGCATACGGCAAAATCAAAAGATAGGTCACTGTTTGTTACGTTGAAATTTGATACATATAGTTTGTTGCGGACGAGTGAATATTTTAAAAATGAGCATTTTTTTTATTGGAAAATGTAAGGGGCAGAATGTTCCCACGTAATCTGTTTTCCTTTATAATTTAATAGCTATTGAAAACGGAGATGGATCACGAAAAAACTAAGTTGGAGGATCGATTATGAGAGATTATAGCATTGTTACAGATAATAATTATAAACCGTTGTGGCCATAAATATATTATGGTTTCCGTTTTAGTAAAAACCAAAATCCGTTTTTTGTTGATTTTAATGTAAGTTTTCCATAATAATAAAGTGGTCTTGTAAACAAACTTATATCGATAAATAATCATACCGTCCGACCGACTAAATTAAAGGATTATTATATTTTTACAATGTAAAAAAGTTACACAAACAATTCAATTAGAAAAGTTGGTCATTCCCTTGCAAGTTTATATTAATGATAACGATGTTTAACAGAAATGTGTACAGATTTCATTGCGAAAAGCCTTGATTTAGGTCTGATTCTACAATTGGGATAGCTACTGCCGGCTTTAGCTGTTCAAACTAACCCGTTCTAACTTATTTTAGATGTAGAGCGAGGTAGGTATAAGGTATGAAAAAGAGATGCTGTAGGCCTTAGCGCAGTCACTCAAACGTTTTTCTTCATTGCTGGCGGGTAGATTTTCATGTTCACTTTGTTACCTTAACTGTTTTATTTCTACTTTACTTTTGCAAGGGTTTATTTTAATAATTTTCAAGTGTACTTCATTCCGGCGGCTTATTTAGAATTGTTTGTTTACGATCTATTTTCTTTATATGTGTAATTCATTGTGATTATTACGATAGAATGGTGTATGTGTAAATGCTTTGTCTGCTTTTTTTGTTCTTGCCTAGGTGTAATTTAAACTGCATTTTATTATTACTGTTACCTTATTGGTGTCTAATTAATTTTACTGTTCGTTTTATTTTATGTATAACTTGGCCTGGATTATTAGTTTCCTTTTTTACTGTATGGTTAATTTAACTGTCAGCATTATTGATGGGATAACGGCCACGTGTCATGTCACGATTTTAAATCTGTCTTATTTTACACAATTGTAGGTGTAATTACACGGCCAGTATTTTTATTGTGTCTATGTGTATTTAAACTTCTCTTCGTCTCTAATTAACTGGTTGAATCTTCACTGTGCAAACCTCGTAAATTCTAATTTCAAAAATTTCTTTGTTTACCTGTCCCACTATGATGCAACGCTTACTCAACCATTCCTATCTTATTCAAGCGGTGCCTACCACTAGACGGCAAAATTATTTTTATACCTTGGAACACTACACACTAAAATTCTTTTTATATTTACATGTTTCCTTTTTTACAGATTCATATACCAAGCACATTGCTAACAGTGTGTCTCAAGCACATCCACGCACTTCCAATGTCACCGTTCTTCATTTGATTGTTAATTCTTAAACGTCTACTCGAAGATTCTATTTACCTCGTTATTATCATTGTCAGCTAAATGTTTTTCAACTGGACCTTCGTGCTACGTTCAACTTCTTTCTCTGTCCCTACTTTAATCCTGTAGGTAGCGGACCGCGAAAATTTTATTATTGTAATAAACGTTTGCCAAATCGCCAATTGTTACCGCGATAGAAAACATAAGTAGTGGATTTTTAATATGTTAATAATACGTCGTAATTTGCTAATGTTTTCGGAATATTTTATTTTATGTATTTAATGTAAGAAATGTGAGAACTATGTATTTGATATTTGAGGAAGGGTTGAACAGAAAAGGAAACATATTAGGGTAGAGAAACAGGTGTTCTGCCGAAACTGGCGTAACGAATTGTTGAAAATGTCTATACGCGCACTCTTGATGTAAAAATGTCACTAACCTAATAATTAATTACCGCGGAGTATACCGCAGATCAAGGAACGTCTTTGTTTGGTACTTTGAAACTCGGGACCTAAATGTAGGGTTTGTTATGGACGAATGCATATTTTCAAAATTAAGATTTCGTTCAGTAAGGCTTGTAGCAAAGTCTTCCCACGTAATAATTTCTTGTTTTTTTATTACTTTTGAAAGACGGGGGTTGATTTTCGGGAGTAAAGATAGTTTTGAAATAGGAGAGGAAGGCAGGTGTAGTTTGAGTTTCAATTAAGTAAGATCGATCGGGGTGTTTGATTAAATACCTTCCTTGTAAACAGTCTGTGTATAAATATTTGATCGTATACATTCTTGAAAAACTCAAACCGCGAATTTGTTTTTTTCTTTTACTAAACTAAATATTCGGGTGGTATAAGGGTGCCTGTAAACAATATGTGTATAAATAATCGTTATGGTCTTGGGTAAACTGCGTATCGGAACCCATTAAATATTGGTGAATAAGTGGTTAATTGCAGGATTATAATTGAAATGGCTGATTATGTATCTCGAACACACTTCATCAAAATAAATTTCAAATAACTTCAAATCCCATATTTTTACTGGTTTTATTACTTTATTTAAAATCATTATGAATGTAGCAAAACTTGTTATATTATGATAAAGAAATTAGACACAATTCAATGAATTGTTTTATCAATTATATTTTTTATTATTACATTTTTTTTACTTATCAACAACTATTGCTAAGCAGCTCAAAAACAAAACTACAAAAGCAAAATTTAAATCATACAATAAAATTCTACGTACGTAGGTAACAATTCTACAAGTCTACGTAACGTATTGAAAAGCAAACATTGCCTTGCAAAGGTATCCCTAACTCATGTATTTGGGTGAATTAGCATCATTGTTTGTTGTTTATATTTAGATTTGTGTAGAGGTGGGCGTGGACGAACGGGTAAAGGATAAAGCTTGGTTATAATTGTAAATAGGCAATTGCCGAGAGTTTACATACGCCCGGGTCCAGATGATCATTAATCATTAAACACCTCGAATTTTATTTTTACTGTTTTTATTGTTCGATAGATGAATGTGTAACCTGAGAAAGGGACGCTGTATTTTTCTAACGCACTCAAACTTGTATATCGGGCACGATGTTATGATTTATTTACAACTTACCTTTCTAAGGGTTTGTTTTAATGAGTTATTTTTTGTCAGTTTGTTTAAGTAGAGTTGTTTGCCTGCGAACTAATTTCTCTTTATATGTAATTTATTGTAACTGTACGTATGTATTTTGTGCTTTAGTAGTCACTAAACAATTGTGTACGTGTAAATTCCTTATCTATTTTCTTTTGTCCTTGCATTTACCTTATTATCACCTCTGCAATTTTACTGTTGTTGTATTTTATATGTACCGTAGTTTGGGTTATTGTTTTATTTGCTTATTTACTTAAAGACCGGCATGATTGGTTTTAGAGGACATTTTGGTATTACAATTTTTATTCTGATTTATTCATGACACAATTGTGGGTGTGATTTCATTTTTTTTATTGTGTTGATGTGTAGTCACACTGATTTTTATTTATTTTTTCTTAATGCATAATTTTGTACGCACTTTAACCGGATTTAGTGGTGTTTTGTTATATATTTAACCCTTTATTATTTTATTGTGTTATTTAATTTATTAATGTACTTGTGCAACTACTTATTTATGACTAAAGTGGGTTTTCTTGGTGGTTCTTTCCCACAATAGTACGTTAACGGGTTAAACCATCATTGCGCAAAGCTCATTCACTTTAATCTGAGTAGTTTAATTGTTTACCTGCCCCACATGATGCAACACTTAACCTCATCCAGCGCATCTAATTCAAATACCACAACGTACCTACCACTAGACGGCCAATTCTTTGATCAGATTTGAGGGTTGCGTATAATTAAATATATGTAAATAAATTCTGATGTTTTAATTATTGCTAGGAAATAATTGAATTTGGCATTATTGCGAATAAGTTCAAATTACACTTTTCAAGATAGGGTACCTGGGGGACATTACAGTCCTAAGCACATTTTAGATATAACTAAAAGGTAATCTGTTCCACATTCGGATCCACTCATTACTTTTCTAGCCCTAACTAGGTTTCTGGGTCTTTCATTATGAATGAACAGGTCAATCATTTATGATTACACCATGTATTAGATAGAAACACACAAATAGTCACCAGGCGTTCACCATTCTCTTGAATCCTCAAACTTCTTCTACAACGCGTACCGTATATTCTCTCTGAACACCTACCCATC
Source organism: Vesta saturnalis (assembly GCA_036346205.1). Lineage (NCBI taxonomy): Eukaryota > Metazoa > Arthropoda > Insecta > Coleoptera > Lampyridae > Vesta > Vesta saturnalis. Next base: position 800,354 of record JARFJB010002115.1, read on the forward strand.
CATTTCAATATTACAATAAAATCACTCGGAGGTAGATACCAAGTAATACGGTTCAACACACGTTTTGGTCTTTTACTTGCTACACTCTGACTTTTTTTGCACCACGGCTTTCCGTTTCAATTTCTGACCATGGCGCCACACTACCATGATCCATCTCCACAACGTTATTTTCTTTGTGCTTTGTATCTGATACATACAAAATGTCCAGTTGCCTTACATTCACTACATTCGTAAGTTTGCACTCTTCCCCATACAACTCGTCATTACGTATTAATGCGGTTGGAAACAACGGGGTCTTTATTTTTCAACTGTGATCGCCCTTCGAAGCTGTAGAGGTCCGAGGTAAATATATAGTGTACATGACTGTTGGCATAAGTTAGCCTAGTTGCCACAAGGCGACCAGCCTTCCGGCGACACCAAAGGTGCCCGACCGTAATTGTATATGCTACAATCGCTATCCTTGCAAATCAGCTAATAGTGACCCGTGCTGCAGCCACTAGCAGGTTTGTGCGGTACTCTGATATACCTGGAGTATATTCTATAAACTAATCCTTTTTGAGAAAAAGTTATTGTTAATGGGGTCTCAAAGAAAATTTGTTTAAGACGAATCTTCAAGCACTCGAGGCCCTTCTCCCATTGTCCTGCTGTATCCAATTTGTTACTGATAAATGGAAATGTATTATATTTAAAATATTACACTTCGATTTCTTCAGTGCATTTTATAGAGATTATAAAAAAATTCTGTTAAAATTGCTTTTTAAATGCATATGGATCCCAGGTGAGCAAACTATTTATCAAAAATATTTGGGTGTGTTGATGTACTAAATAAACACAAACGAGGGACATGCAACAATCGTTGATAAATAGTTCTGATATTAAATTGTAAAAAATATATTTTGAACGTAATCAAATTTGTCATAATAAATAAAAAGTATTAATAGAGATATTACATAATGTATTATAAATATAAAGGATATAAGTTCTAATCTCTCGCACACACAGAAATGTGTTAATGTTCTTGACACATTATTAAATTCAGTCAGTATGTATGTAAATTATATCGAGTAAGGTGCACACACACGCCTTTCTATTTCATTAGCATAATTTATCTGCTGTGTCTCAATCTGTGAATGAACTGAATGAACATTTTGTATCAATGGGCACACACTGAGGGGGCCGCACTCTTCACCCACGGTCTTGCATTTCCGGAAATGCAAGCGTGAGTGTAGTACTAACCATTACATGTATTTACAGGTGACGCATTCATTACAAATTTCGATATTTCATTAATCATAAACCACTGTTAGTCCTAACAAAAGTGCCGATTATGGATTCACACTTTTAAAAAACCACAAATATGTGTAAACCGTCCGAACCACCTACCTAAAGAATCCGGAATAATCTATTAACTCGCCGCCTATTATATGGACGTGGGTAAATCGCTCGAGTTCCTCAACATGACTGTTTAATATGTAATTCAGTCATTTGTATATTTCGAAGAAACTTGCGGATATTAAAGTTAAACAACGGCGAACAGGTTGAGGCAGGTTCCTGACACAAATTCTTTACAAGATTTCGAACTCATTCATCTCGTCTAGCGTCTCTCTAAAGTTAAACCAGTCTTTCTCTTGTAGCCCTGGACAATTTTCTTTGGCGGTTAACAGACAAATCTTGTGGAGATTCGTACACATGTCATCACGAACCGTCTACACCCCCTTTCTCTTCTACTCCTTTGGAATATATCTATTGCAAGCATTTCCGCAGCAATTGTACTGCACTCATGTATGTGAGAACGCACTTCAAGAATGTGAACATGTTAATAAGAATGACTAGTCCCAAATTCTTATCTTGTCAATCTGTGTAAACATCGTTTCCCAAGGTTTTTAACAACTCGCCTTACTCGACGTTATTTATGGGGTCTACTCATCAACTATCTTAACTGGATAACAAAATTATACAAAATTCAAACAAAGTTTTTACGCATAATTAAATCCCTTTAGTACATGGCGCCATCCGAGTGTCATTGTATCACTTGTGTTAAACTAGATATAATTTAAGCAACAGTGTGGCTGCACATTTTTTTTAACAATAAAATTATCTTGATTTAAAATGCTACACAACATTTTCAAATCAAACATTATGAATTTATTACTGACATCAATTACAGGGTGGTCAAAGGTTCTTTCAGATTTCTTTGTGGTGTATTGTGTTCACCAATTGCTTTTTCAATGTTCTTTTACAACAATTGTACCAAGCACATACAATTTACATTAATACATTTTATCAAACCTTCAATTTAGATACATTTATTGATGAATTCAAGAAATATAAAATAGAAGTACTTATAAAACTATAAACAGAACATTAACTGTTACATACTTTTCTATTCACTGCGATTTGTTATTGTTATAATTAAAAAAAATAGGTACAGTATTTTTTTAGAAAGTTTGTACTTAATATATCGCAATATAGATTAAAAATTAAATAAAATCCGTAATTGAGAACTGTTTTAAATGCAATCGTGTCATTAATTATGATTAATGCTACAAAATCTTTTTCTTACTTTAATTAGGTCATAAGCTTATTACTTGATTTGTCTATTTAAATCAGAATGTTCCTAAGGAATAGTTAATCCTTTGGGTGGTCTGCCTGGTGGTCTTTTTTTATTGGTTTTTAATGTCGTTGACTACTTTTGCTGTTCTCTTGGGTGTCATTTCACTCCCTTTATCGTTGTAGATCCACTTTTGGTGTTGTGGGAAGCCGAACATTTTGTCTTAATGTCTTCGTTTCTTCGTCTACCCGGATGCTTCTAAATTTTTGCTGTTTTGTGTGGTTGGTCTATTGTGTACTCATGTCTTTCTCGTATAGGTCGTTATTGGTCTGTCACGTTTTATATGTCTATATTCTAACTTTATCTTGTATATTCACATTCTTATTGCACAATGCTTTCGATATTCTGTTGCTTTTTGTTATCTGCTTTTTATCTCCTTTCTTAGGTATTTATCGCTAGTTATTACCTTCCAACTTTCATATACATATGAAGGTACAGAAGGTTATGCAACCGATTTTTTTTCACTATCGCTAAATCCACTTATTAATTGGTTTTACAACTTTTGGTCAAGTTTCGCCAAGATCGGCCATGATGTCTGGATATGTCTCTGCGTGTGTGGACGTATCTTAGTAACGAAAATACCTACATACTTAAAATTGTGTATTTAAGCTTGTTTTTTGTTGGCTTGGAACTGATTAGATTTTGGGAGAAATTCGGCGGCGAGAGGGAGGGGTCAGTTTTTGGTTTTTATCAAATATTTCTAAAAAAGTTGCATATTTCAAAGATATAAAAATACCTAGATATAAACCTTAAACATATCGATTAATTATGTTCTATGCAATTTTTTGATACGACACGTAATTTATCGCCAAAAAAAAGGTAGAATTTAAGTAAAAGTTCAATATCAGAATAACGATTAATTTTACAAGAAAAAGTGTAGACATATTTTTTAAAGAAAATTTAATTTTACATAAGTTTTCTTTATAAAGTTTGTAGGTAGCGGACCGCGAACATTTTTTTATTGTAATAAACGTTAATCAGATCGCCATTGTTACCGCGATAGAAAACATAATTAGTGGATTTTTAATATCGTGATGATACGTCGTAATTTGCTAATGTTTTCGGAATATTTTATTTAATCTATTTTTATGTAAGGAATGTGGGAATGTTTGTAATTGATATTTGAGTAAAGGTTGAACAGAAAAAGGAAACATATGTCAGGGTGGAGAAACAGGTGTTCTGCTGAAACTGGGGTGACGAATTGGTAAAAATTGCTAGACACGCGCTCTTGATGTAAAAATGTCACTAGTTAGTAATTAATTACTAACGGTACACACTGTAGTCAAAGACGTCTTTGTTTGGTACTTGGAAACTCGTGACCTAAATGTAGGGTTTGTTACGGACGAATGCATATTTTTAAAATTAAGATGTCTTGCAATAATTAATATGAAACTGGTACAACGTTGATTTTCGGGAGTAGACATGGTTAGTGGAAACCAGAGGTGAAGGCAGTTGCTGTTGAAATTTTGATTGATCAGGACGCTTTGATTTGTTTTAACTAGAAACTCCCATTGTAAACAGTTTGTCTTTAAAATATTTCTTGCGTGTACATTTTCTTTTGGAATTATCCAACACTAATTTGTCTTTTCTTTCCGGTGTTAGTTGTAATGTGTTTTTCTTGTATTAATCTATAAATAACAGTCACCCTTTTTGAAGTTTTGAAATTAAACCGCGTATGTTAACGATTTGTGCCTGTGATCAATTAAAGCAATATCTATCCAAGTGTAAGCAGGTATTTTTATTTATTTTCTCTTAATGTTATAATTTTGTACGCATTTTAACCTGATTTAATGGTGTTTTGTTATATATTTAACCCTTTCATCGTTTTTTTTTTGTTATTTGATTTATTAATGTACTTGTGCAATTATTTATTTATGAATAAAGTGGGTTTTATTGGTGGTTCTTTCCCACAATAATATATTAACGGGCTGAACCACCATTGCGCAAAGCTCTTTAATTCTAATTTGAGTAGTTTCATTGTTTATCTGCCGCTCATGAAGCAACACTTACCTCATCAAGCCTTTCTAATTCAAACAGCACAGCGTACCTACCACTAGACGGCCACTTCGTTTGATCAGATTTGAGGTTTGCGAGTAATTAAATATCAGACTTGCAAATAAATTCTAATCTTTTAATTATTGTCAGGAAAGTCCATGTAAGGCAAGCAATTAATTGGAGTAATAGCAACATTATTGTCAGTAAAATCAAGATAAACCACTTAGCGATTGTTTTGTTCTTGAATTTGCATTCTTTCAAATAAGTTCAAATTACACGTTTCAAGATAGGGTACCTGGAGGACGCTACAAGTTTCTTAATATAACGCAAGGTAAGTCTAAAAATTAATTAAATATGAATGAAAATGGTTAAACTGTATTATTGGTAATTTTTTGCCGCTAAATTAAGCGTCATATCAAAAAATTGTCTATCTTTGAAATATGCAGCTGTTTTAGAAATAATTGATAAAAACCAAAAACTGCCCCTAATAAAGCCCACTCTCCGGCACTGGAAATCCAATCAGCTCTAAGCCAAATGAAAACAAGCTTAAATACAAAATTTTAAGTACGTAGGTATTTTCGTTCTGGAGTTATCGTGGATACTAACATACATCCACAGAGACACATAGACATTCTGACATGATGGCCGATCTTGGCGAAACTTGGGCAAAAGTTGTAAAATGAGCTACTGAGTCGATTTAGCGATACTGAAAAATAGTCGATTGCATAACCTTCTATACCTACATACAATAATTAGAATTATTTCATTTCTTTTAATTTTTTAGGTTAGCATCTAGATGTCTATTAACCTCTGTCTGACATGAAGTTTTAAACGTCTGTTTGACATAGGTTATTGTTTTTGCTTTTACAATGTTGCCTATTTTCGTAATGAACATAATATAAAAGAGATTGCATAATTATCCTAAAAAAACGTTATTAAAATTATTTCATTTCTTTTAATTTCCATTTTGTAGGTTGGAAGTTCATGTGGTGTCCCGCTCCAGGTATTTCCTATAACTAAATGTATGAAGGTATTCATTGGTAAATTCGATACTGTATTTCTATGTTGTACTGTTACGGTTTTAGGTAGAATGTGCGCACTATTATCGTCATAGCGTATTATTTTCACCAGTTGGTCCCATCTTGCACACCTTTCGTGTTTGTTTTATGTGCTTCATAATTTCGTCTATGGTCATATTAAATAATTTTGGGCTAATCTGTAACTACTTCACTTTTGGAGAGCATTTATATCACACTGTAATGGATGCTTTGGTTTTGGTGCTTGGTCTTATTATCAGCCCTTTCTTTGGTATCTTGTTATGGTGCACAATCTTCTACTAAAACTCGATCAAAAACCTTAGTTCAGTCGCCTTTTTTAAAGATAGGGTGGCACAACTATGCTGGTTTTCCAATTATAAGTGATTTATTAATTCGATTGTTTTTTTAGTTGTTAAGGGTGAAAATATCAGTAGAATTTTGCGTAACAGGTCGAATTGTCGGTAGCTCAGTGGGATCGGACGCAGACGTGAAATTTTGCGCCACGTTGTTTATTAGATAATTTATAAAATAGTACACAATAGACAGCGATATAATAGGTAACTCATAAAACAATTAAACAAAACTGCTTACTTTTCATTATGTCTCCAAGACAACTAGGTAAAAATTCTGCTGCAATGAGACTACTCGTCTTCAATGCAAACATGTCACTGAACTTAAACTTAATTGTTGCAATCCCAGCTATTCGGTGCGCTTTTAGTCAACATCAGAACGGTTTTATAACTATCTAATAAAAATTTAAACTCATAACGCAAGGACAAGAATAAATTTGGGAAATTACAAACAAACAAAAGTTTATTTGTCAAGACAATCAAATTTTGCATTTATCGGTGACATAAAATACAGGATTTCCTATCAAAGTTAAACAAGTTATTGTATATCACAACCAGTAATTATGTAACCTTAGTTTTTTAATCCCCTGTATCAGACAGTTACTTAATCTTTAGATACTCTAATGAAACTTACCATTATTTTGTCGTAGAACCCAAAAATCAAATAGTTTACAGGGTGATCCATTTTAGAAAACAACTTTAATATGCTCCAGAACTGAGGCACACCCTGTACATTATAAAAGTAATTTTAAAGTGTACCTCTAATAAGCCCCTATTCATCCCAAAAACAAAACTTTTTTTAAATCTTATAGTTTTGCCATAATAGGTGTCGTACACCATGACTAACCTTGTATACCTCTTACAGATCCAAATAAAATATTGTTTTACTATGATACAAATATATGTGGTGTAGAACAACACACGGCCTTCCAACCTACAAAGCGGAAATTAAAAGAAATGAAATAAAACAGTTTTTACGATTATTATTCAACCTCGTTTGTACGAGGGTCACTGCTAAAATTCATGGAAAATGTAAAAAATGCACACATTATGTTACGTAAAAAATTTTATTGTTTTTCAAAATATTCTCCCTTAAGATCTACACACTTTTCCATTCGGTAAAACCAATCTTCAAAACATTTTTATCGCTCTGAGCAAGGTACCTCCAAAACAAGTAAGCTTCAACGGCCGCCTCAGGTGATGAAAAGCGCCGCTTACCACGCATTTTATCTTTGATGTTTTTGAACAAAAAAAGTTATTGAGAGACAGATCAGGCGAATATCGGCAATGGGTCATTAATTTGATATTTGACAAGTCAAAAATTCTGTAGTTTGTCGTGCTGTGTGCGTACATTGTCATGATGCAGAATGGTTCGCTTATTTATATTGTTTTTTCTAATCTCACCGATCACTTGGACAAATTGAAGTATTCCAATCAGCAGTTCTTCGATGCTCCAAAGCAACAGTTGCAACATGACCGGGTTTTCCAAAAAAACAAGCAATCATTTTCTTTGAAACGCTACGCGAGCGCACCACTGTTATTGGTTTAGGTTCATTTTGGAACACCCATACAGATGATTGTTGTTTAGCTTCAGACTCATATGAATATATCTATATTTCGTCACCTGTTACAATGTAATACCATGGTCAAATTTTTTAAGCATTTCCTTGCACCACTTGATACGTACATTTTTTTTAGCTTCTGTCAGATCGTGAGGACTCCAACGACTACAAAGTTTTCTGACATTTTAATGTTGCTTCAAAAGGGTATGTATTTGTTTCGCCGCAATGCCTAAGGATGCCTGTATTTCACTGTATGTTGCATGTCGTTCTGATAAAATTATTTCAGCATGAATATTCTTTGCGACAACAGAAGTGTATGGTCGACCCTCGCGAAAATCCACGTTTGAATTCTGCAAACTATCTGTAGACCATGGTTTTGGGCGGCGCTTCATAACAATACAGCAACTTTAGTTTTTCCACACACACCGGTGGCGTTAAACCGTATCGAAAATCATAAAAAATCATCACTCGAAAGTCACGATTCGAAATATCTATTTTTTCATAAACTTACTACTTTTAAAATTCTACTGAAATGAAACTGCTCTGGTTACAATCAAACTGTCAGTATAAAATATCAAATTTTACGATTATGATAATCGCAGAAGCTTAGCATTGCAAGTATTTGATTCCGCGCGAACTTTAGGAGAGAGCCTCGTAATACGTTCGTAAAGATAGTAGGCAATATTGTAAAAACAAAAAGAATAAACTATATCTCAACATATAGATGGTAACTTGAAAGGTGAATTTGTAACTTGGAAGAAACTCGGTAAAATAAAGACAACGTTTTTTTATGCTTGAACAAGTCGATTCTTAATTCAAAAACGTTGAAACTTAACATTTCGCATAAATGCTAAGGTCTAAAGGTCTAGACGCTAGTGGTGTAGCTACGGGATAAAGAGTAAGAGCGGTTTTTCTTTCGGCTGAAATAATTCAAAAACTTGTACTGCGCCCGCATTTAAATTTCGCATGTGTTTAAGACCTAAATGTTCAGTATCTAATGAAACTTGGTGTCGGTCGTTGCGAGGATTATGGGATTAGAATAAAATCAAGAATATTAAATATCGAGGCGAATCAAGATAAACGCATTAAACGTTGTGCAAGTGTATAATTTGTTAATTTGGAATACACATTAATTCGATTTAACAAGTTATATTCAACTTATAATTTTTTGATTGCATCTCTTAAGCATTCATTAAGCAAACTTGATTATCAACCTCTTCAGTTGTGATTTAATACAAATAATGAATAAAGCAGTTGTGTCGGTAACCAACTGGCTTGGGGTGAATGGTACGAGCATTGATATTTAACTTCTAGATTGAACAAGATCAATGATAATGTATCGTGGGGGTCGTAACCATCATGCAGCACCGTTGAGGACATTATATCTATGTTTATCCCGTTGCTAATGATAGCTATTGACAAAAGATCATAAAGAAGTATGCGTCTGAACGCTGAATACGAAAATATTATAATATGTATATATATATATATATATATATATATATATATATATATATATATATATATATAATTTGGAGTCGGAACAAAAACTGCCATTCCTGGCTGTACTTGTACTCAGGAATGACAGCACTTTCACGACAACAGGAAACCTACCCACACGGGGAGTTACCTACACTACAACTCCAGAACGCTCAGAGGAATACTAACCAAAACCAAACCACACAGTGAAGATCAGAATTCCATGCGAATGCGGCAGAGCATACATACGAGCGAGCAGTAAACCACTCAAAGTGAGAAAACAGGAACATAAGAACAACGTCCGCAAGGGCCAAACAGAAAAATCTAGAATCGCCGAACATGTCTGGAACGAAGACCACCGCATCCAATGGGATAACATACAGATAGTGGTAAAGGACGAGAACACAAGTCGTTGGAAACTCATACATCGCACTAGCGGAAAACCCAATAAGCCAAGCTAGTGTAGAAATGAAACCCATGTGGATTCCAATAATGCGCGAAGAGCTTAAGCGCAATACGCCTGCGCAATAAGTTACGACGCAACATGCTCAATAAACTACTGCGCAACCACGAAAAGTTATATATATATATATATATATATATATATATATATATATATATATATATATATATAACACACCGTGTCCAAGATAAGGATGCCCACTATGGGATCTCGGAAACGGTAAGAGATGGAAGGTCGGTTAAATGGAACAAAAGTTACGCATTTGAGAGGATGTATTTATGGTCTTGTAAAACTCGAATATCTCTTTTAGTTTTTGAGATATTTGAAAAAAATTTAATTTTCGGATTTTCTGTTTTATTTTATTCTGACCTTATTTGATGAGCTATCAAGAAAAGAAGAGCACATTTTCATTTCCACTTTTCTAGCTCTACTTAATGGTGTTATTCAATTTTTGATACAACGTTTCGTTTGTTGGCAACCATCATCAACTTTATTTTTTTAAATACACGAGAAAATTATTTTTGCCATATTTAAATTCTCTCCATGATTCTGAATTCAACGATATATCACACTTTATATTTTTGATAAGTTTCAAAATTCAATTCAATATAAAACATCGAAAACGTACAGTTAAAACTATTACTAGAAACATTAGAAAACTGTAAAATTATTATAAAATTATGTTGTCTCATTTTCTAATGCCTGTTGCGAATAAAATAATTCACAAGTATGTATTTAGTGAAAATACTATTAATTAAACAGTTAAAATACATCTTCCGTTGTACTGATGCATTTGATAAAAATAAGTTGGCTTTGCATTTTGTTTACTTACCTGTCATAATTGATTGTTGTCCGTATTACGTTTGTTTGGTGGTCTTTGAGTTAATTACTTTTTGTGTTTACCTAAAAACAATATGGTAGGAGTACATTTTTCAAATAATGAAAAATTTGATATACTGACGTGTTACATTTTGTGTCAACGTAATTGTTCTGAAACCGAAATAATGTATTTAAACAAATATCCAGAAAGGCGTCAACCTCACAAAAGAACTTTTCGCACATTAGCAGTTAATCTAAAAGAATATGGTGCGTTCAAAAAACCTGTAAAATCTCGCAAAAAACCTTGCAATGAAGAAAAAGCCAATACTGTTTTATTAGCTGTAACGGAAAATCCAGAGGTTTCTACTAGGGAAATTGAAGAGGCAACTGGCATAGCCCATTCCACAGCTCATTATGTTCTAAAGAAGGAGAAAGTACATCCATATAAATTTAGAATTTGCCAACGACTTCGACCAGGTGACCAGAAAGACGTAGAATATTTTGCGAATGGTATACACATCAATCTCAAGACAATGAATATTTTCCGAATAAAATAATATGGTCCGATGAAAGTATGGTTAATAATAATGTAATTTTTAATCGTAGAAATGCTCATTATTGGGCAAGAGAAAATCCACGTATGTACAAAACGGCCAAACACCAACACCGTTTCGGATATAATATGGGGGCTGCTATATTCGGTACTCGAATTATAGGTCCGTCCTTCCATTTACCACGAGTCCTTAAATTCTGAACGTTACCAAATTTTACTCCAAAATGAATTAGAGATAGCTTTGAATGATTTGCCTTTCCAAGAAGTTGAAGGTTGTTGGTTTATGCAGGACTGTGCACCAGTACATAATTCCAGAGTTGTCAAAGAATACCTGTCAGTTAGATTTCCCGAGAGATATATTGGCACTCATGCAAATGTACTGTGGCCAGCCCGTTCTCCAGATATAACACCTTTGGATTTTTGTCTTTGGGGATACATTAAAAATTACATTTATGGAAACGATATTGAAAACGAAGAAATTTTACAAAGATTAGTTCGCGAAGCGTTTGCTAGTATTACTACTCCTCAAATGCTGAAGAATGTTTTAGATGCTACAGTTAGAAGATACTATTTATGTTTAGAGAATAACAGGAATCTTTTGTGAGTTTATTAACCTTTAAAATAAATTTGTGTTTCATTTGTCTATCATTTAAAATTACAAAACATTATTTTATAATAATTTTATCAAAAATATAAAGTGTGATATATCGTTGAATTCAAAATCAAGGAGAGAATTTAAATATGGCAAAAATAATTTTTTCGTGTATTTAAAAAAATAAAGTTGATGATGGTTGCTAACAAACGAAACGTTGTATCAAAAATTGAATAACATCATTAAGTAGAGCTAGAAAAGTGGCAAAGAAAATGTGCTCTTCTTTTCTTGATAGCTCTTCAAATAAGGTCAGAAAAAAATAAAAACGAAAATCAGAAAATTACATTTTTTTCAAATATCTCAAAAACTAAAAGAGATATTCGAGTTCTACAAAGACCATAAATACATCCTCTCAAATGCTTAACTTTTGTTCCATTTAACCGACCTTCTATCTCTTACCGTTTCCGAGATCCCCGTAGTGGGCATCCTTATCTTGGACACGGTGTATAAGTTCTAAAAAATATATATTGGATTACTCAGTGGCTCAGCGGTAAAGGTGTCAGACTAGTAAGTGAAAGGTACCAAATTCGAATCTGACATTAGTCAAGTGTTTGGGAAAAAATCATAACATATGAATTCAACTCAAGTCCGAAAACAGTACTTCTCAGGATTAAGCCTGATGGAAGCAGAGTCGGCTTCCGAAACGTCGCGCTCAAAAAGCAGAAACTGTGGAAATAGGCCGATCAACTCAACTCAACTCAACAATTTTCGCTTAGCACTTGCATGACTGTCTTTCTTTCTAACCCCTCCTGGGTGCATTCGACCAAGTAAATACATTGTGGATATCTGTAAATGCTGCTGGTCTAGGGACACAGTAATGAAACACATGTACCACTTTGTTTACTTGACATAATCAACAGTTACGGGTTTGTAAACCCGTAATTTTTACTTATAAAATTTTTTTTCGCCTGAAAATCTAAGGTTTGTTTAGGTCCAACTATTTCGCTTGGAAATGTGATTGTTTCTTTTTAGATTAAAGTAAAATGCTTATTGATACTATACAATCTGTAATATCCAAAAGTGTTATGTATTAAAAAATGTAATATATCTATATTTGTCATGGTATGGTTTTAAAAATTTTGGATTTGGAGCGTTCTCAAAAAAATTATAATTTTCATATGATACCTATATACGATACAAATTTTAGCACCACGTGTATTAAATATACATTATTGCAAGTTATTAAGTTTAAGAAGCTTCGAGATTGAGGAAAAGATATCTTGTCTGAAATTAACCGAAAAAAGATTAAAACGCCATAGCGTTTAAGATTTAAAACAGTTTTTCCATCTGTTTAAATCGCTTCTTGTTAAGGTCTCTATACTTAGGTTTAAAAAATTAACAAATATCGTGAAGTAATTTTTTAACATTGACAGTATTAAAAATATGCATTTTTAAATGTTCACGTTAAAAGGACAAAAATTGTAGGAAATATGAGTAAACGTACAATAATTAAATTACGTATATCCTTGAACGTAGCATTTGTAAAATTCCTAGAGATACTATTTAGCCAATATGCACTATTTAGAGACCTAATTGTTTTAAAAATATGACTCATAAAACTTTATATGTGTTAGTTCGTTAGTAATAATTAAAAATACGAAACAGTCACCGTATAAAATTATTACATTTGTCAAAAATAAATGGATCGCAAATGTATATAGTTTTTATTTTGTCATATTACGTATTGTTTTGTACTTAATATCAAACATATGTTGTTTTGTTTATTATCAATGACGTTAGTATTACGTTGTTTTGATAATCACTCATAATCAAAAGGAAATAGTTCCTTGTTTTGTTTACTGTCACAGTGTATCTTCGTGAGATAAATAATAACTAATTTCTTCAAAGAAATGAAATTTATCAAAACATATTAATCTTTACGAATATCGTAATACTACAATATGTATCACTTTAATTCAGTGGCGGCTCCTGACATTTCAAGGTGGGTGGTCTGCACGAACCACAACCAGTTCAAAGTAATAATAATGGCAATATTAATAATAACCCGACAATAAATAAATAAATAAATAATATATATATATATATATATATATATATATATATATATATATATATATATATATATATATATATAATGTGTATACGCAAAACAAAAAATCAGTAACAAAGTTTATAATAATATGGAAAATTTCAAAGTCAGTTATTGAACTTGCCCTATTTCACTTTCTTAAACTGCAGTTCAATACGGCGGTCTTTTGGAGGCAAGCTTTTCAATACTTTCTCGGTACTGAGGCGACGAAAACAAAAAAAAGGCGTTTTTTCACCACTGCCACAAATCCAATTATTACGAAGATATATGTCTTTATTAAATTGTCTTTTATAAATTTTTCCACGACTTTTACCGGTTGCTTCAATATTGAGTACAGGAAGATGACGCCCACGCTCTTTTACTAACAGTTGTTGAAAGTTAAGATTTTGAAACTTAGTTTCGCTGAGTTTAAAAACAATATGAATTTTTACATCACATTGGCACGTAATTGTAATTTTAAAACGCCCGCGACGTATAAATTACCATCTTTCACTGACTACTGAGCGTGAGCTGGCGAATTTGCAGCTAAACCCCACGATACCGCGGGCATGTAAAAAACACCGTCGGGTTTCCTCGATTTACTTCGTGTACGGATTTATCTTATTACAACGAGCTGCGTTTGAATGCTCGAAAATTATGAATCCTGTGGCATTTTTCGTTTTCTATTTCAAAGTGCCGAATTTGTTATATAACAAAAATGATTGTCGAATTAAAAAAAGGAGTTATCTTATACTTGTGCTTTAACCGTATAAATCTTACTTTGTACTGTCTTTTAAGTTTATCACAATAACGTGATAATTTTAATTTGATAGTATTCAGCTTTGAGCTTCTAGAAATATAAATTATGCAACAAACATGTGTTTTGTTATTTATACTGTTAGGTAAGTTTCACCTAAGCTTTCGGAACATAAACAATTTAAATTCAGGAGTTGTACTTTTGGAAAATCCAGAGTCATTACTCAATTTTAGTTAATATCGTTGGAGTTGAACAAAAGATTAAAGAGAATGAGAAATTTGATAGAAATAGGGGTGCAATTTAATATTTTTAATGAATTAATCAGTAAACGTTAAATATTATTATTTAATGCTTAATGCGTACATTGAGAATTGATTATGGTGGTGAGCCCCTCAGCAGCACTAATGGAGGAGCCGCCCCTGCTTTAATTATCAAAAAATGCTGGGATTTACTATGCATGAAGATTTTGAAATATTTGGTTATGTCATATATGATTATGATTCACGTGAAATTAGTCATTCTAACAATAACTGATAATAAATGTTGCTATTTACTTAATATTGCCTTTATCAAAACACTTGGTATAATAGCATATCATGTGATATAGACTTTGACCCATAAGCTGTAGTCGCTCTAGTGGTGGTCCGTATTACTACCATAAATTTGCTATTCAGATGACATATGTATTATGCTAATTTTATTAGATGTTGGGGACCTCTAACTAGTAACATAGTAACTCCTCAATGTTATGTTAGAATGACTAATTTCACGTGAATCATAATCATATATGACATAACCAAATATTTCAATGTTACTAGTTTGTACCAATTAAAAATAATTATATATCATTTTATATGTTACAAAAAAACAAAAAAAATATATATTTAAATGTATAACTTGAAGAAAAATTGTTATTTAGATAAATCCCTGTTACGAAATGCATATGTGTCACCTGAATATGCATAAATTTCATCCCAATATCTTTAGTGGTTCCTTAGGAAACCGAGCTGGTAGAGTAGTGGTGATACGACCTGCTTAGGTGAATGCTGGGGTAGTATTTCCCTCTCCGAACCCTAACTCCGTTCCTTCCGATCCTATCCTGACCACACCTATCCTTAACCCCACCGTGCATATATACGTAATGTATGTATGCTGGGAATCCATGATTACGGCTGAAGGAGCTTGGAAAGCTCAAACAGCCGCCCTCCCCCTTGCGGAGGGAATGAAATACGTGACCTTTCCTTCTTGAGAAAACCGGTCAAACATGTAAAAAATATGTAATTTGGGGAAAACGCAATTAAAAAAAATGTAACAATCAAATGACAATACCACATACGTAATAATGTCCTGGGGCATATGAAGGGTTGTCTGGGTCTTCACTTTCAAGGAGTTCTTCTTCTAGCTTCCTTTTGGCCAAAGATTAGTAGAGAACATGTTGTAAAGAGACCGAAGTAATCATTGTATATATTATAACGGTAAACTGAGCACAAGTATGTGGAGATGCTTCAAAATACGTTCCTAGGATACCGATTTTTGTAATTCAAAAAGCAAATTAAAGCAGACAATTGTAGCTACATTATACAATTTTCATTAAAAAATCGATTTTTTGAAAAAAAAATTGGCTTACAAGGTCGTTAGATAAACCTGAGGGCAAAATTTATTAAAATACTTATAGTTTTATGCCGGAAGTAGGTCCGTTACACTGGCATAACTACATATCCCGATTTGATTAGATGCCCATTTTGTGCCTTTGTGTGCATACAAAAATTGTGTTAAATTAAATTAATTATCTTGTTTAGAAAATGTTACACTGACTTAATTGGTGCGTAACCACATTTTGCTTATTACAGAGTGTGTTAAACAATTCTTCGTGCTCTTACGTTCTGATAAACCATAATTAATTTTATGCTCATCAATTAAATCAATTGTATTTAAAATATATATATCTTTTGGGTTTTTATGGTGTATTTTTTTTTGTATTATGGTGTAAGAATTGTTTCAGATGTTGAAACAAATACATGAAATTTTAAAAAGTGAAGACGCAAACGTAAGCCTGCTAATTTGATAAACGTACAAAGCTAACTATGAATAAATTTTAGTAAAGAATAATTAGATCCCTAATAAATTAAATATTGTTGCACTGCCTTGAAGATGACACATCACAGCATCCTCTAACAGTCGAAGACTCACACTGAAAGATGTCATAATCAAAGAACAAATTTAACAAAATTTAATCAATTTATGATGTAAGTGTAAAGTTGTGAAAAGGTTTACACTTTGAAATTGATAAAAGCATTCACAAATAGAAACTTGACATTAATTAAAATAATCTACCAAAGAAATAGCTTTGTTAATAAACGCAAGTGTTATTTTACAGTGAAAACACAATGTAATACGTTTTATATAATTTTTTATTTTAATTTGAATTTCAACGACATATGTTAAATTATTGTGGTGTGGTAATTTAACATATACTTGGTAAAGAATTTACTTCAAGGTCTAGACAAAAACACAGTAAAAAGAATTTTTTTTAATTATAAGATGCCAGAGGCTATTTAAACGGAGAGTTTGTTCTCGCCTATTGAAGCTATTAGGATGTTTATGTATTTTAATAGCTTCATATTGTAAACGAACATAATAATAATAATGAGTTTGTCTTGACAATATTTCCATATTATCAAATTGAACGTCACGATTTAGATTATTTAAAGCATGGTCAGCTACCGCAGATTTCTCTGGTTGATCTAATCTACAAAATTTCTTATGTTTTTACGTCTTGTATCAAAGCTACGTTTTATGGTTACAATGTATACTTTTCCACATGAACAAGATAACTTATATACTCCGGATGATGAAAATTGGTTTGAAACAGGTGACCTTAAATGTTCTTTAGTTTTTCTTGTAGGTTTAAAAACAGTCCTAATGCCATGCTTAATTCGGTTTTTTCAATTCTATCTGTAGTAACATTAATTATAAAAGGAACAAAAGCAGTACCAACATTAAGAGCGGGTTTTTCTTTATGGTTATATCCAGCAGAAGTAACAACTTTATTAATATCATTAATTGAATATCCATTGGCCTGTAAGGATTTTGTTGAATACTTATATTCATCTTTAAAAAATTCAGTATCACAAATTCGTTTTGCTCGAACCACTAAAGATTTAATTACAATAATTTTTGACGTGAGTGATGGTTTGATAATTTATAAAGGTGTCGGTTTTTTGTAAACCTTAAAGATAGTGAATTATTAGTTTTACATATTAGCATATCAAGAAAAGGTAAACCATTAGTTTGCTTTTCTATGGTAAACTGGATGCTAGGATGTATACCATTTATAAAAATAAAAAATTCATACAGTGCTTGTTCTCCATGTCTCCAAATAACAAATGTGTTATCTACATATCTATACCAAACTAAAGGTTTTATATGTGCATTTTGTAACGCTAATGTTTCAAATTTCAAATTAAAGTTTTTCACAAGTTTACACTTACATTATAACTTGATTAAGTTTTGTTAAATTTTTTCTTTGGTTATGACATTTTTCGGTGTTAGACTTCCACCGTTAGAGGGTGGAAGGTAATATTTAATTTATTTATGATCTAGTTATTCTTGACTAAAATTTTATTCCATAGTTGGCTTTATACTGTTATATTAATAGCAGGCTTATATTTGCGTTTTCACTTTTTCAAATTTCACAAATTTGTTTCAACATTTGAAACAAAAGATTATAAGTGTTATCGAAACGTTTAGGTTTGTATAACATAATACAAAACTGCACCATAATAAACCCAAAAGATAGGTATTTTAAATATGTGTAATAATGGTGAAAGTGTAAGTTTTCAAATCGATTGTATGTTTATAAGATGGTTACTTGGATGTAATTATGGCGTAATCACATTTTGCTTTTTACAGAATGCATAGAGCAATTTTTCGTACTCATTTCGTGCCTTTTCTGCAGTTAGATAAACATTTGGTACTGATTTGTTAAATCAATTATATTGTTTACACGTGGTTACGAACAACTTTTGTCACTTTGATATTACGCCTGACCAAGGACCTTTGAGGGAGAATACTTGAGGAGACGCTGTAAAGCATCTTTGCTGTATGCTCAAAACAATGGAATTGGGGGGAGGGCTTAGTGTGGGACCAATATGGCTGCCTCACCAGGCCCGGACTACTCCAAAATTATAAATAACAAAAATAATTCTAATTCTTTGCTTAACAAGTGGCTTTATTTAAAATTAATTACGTCATCCCAAAGTCGTGGCGTTGAAATTTGTTTTTGGGAATTCCGACAAATGTTTTATGTTGTACAGAAATGTAGTCCTAGGTACGCTAATAACTAAAGGTTGAAACAGAAGAAACTTAGATTCAAGAATATTTATTGTCCCTAAATAATACAATCTTATTGTTGTAATGCCTTATACTTTTCGATTTCTTTATTTTACTTTTGGTAAGATAAAACATCCTAATATGTATTTACCTCGTTGCCACAGCTTTAATTAACAAAATTCGGTGGTTGTCTAAGACTGACTTGTCGAACATATGTTGTGTTAAAATTTGAAATGTGTTTCTTCCTATAAATGTTGGAAGCAGTAAGCTAACTACGGCTTCTGTCGACATTAATTTACGATCAGCAGCAATAACGTCTTGTTTTGTAATTTTTTTGGCTGCCAAACATATTTCTAACACATCTGTTGAGAGATATTGTAGTCGTTTTTTATTTTTTATGTCAATAAATGAAAAGTAGCGTAAATCTTTTGACTGACTGGTTAAAACGTTTGCACATTTCTCGCAAACACTTTTAACCTTTAAATAATGGACTACATATCTCGCAATATATGCTATTATATATTTTGTAAATTCGGAGAGTGAATCCTGCCAATAAGCATGATCTATGAGGCTAACATCCTCGTCTATAACAATGTCAGTATTTTTGTCAATGTAAAGTACTCTACTGTTGACGTTATTTTAATTTGGCGAACAGGATTACACTTTGGGGGGGGGGGGGCACAGTTTCCGCGAAAGCGTTCCCGTAATTGTACATGCACAATTTATTTTTTGTTGTATTCTGATTGAAATTGGCGGGCCGTGGGGTTATTATTGTAACCTCCATGCGAACGAATAGACCCAAAAAACAATATGATCTTGGGACATTTTATATAGAAGCAAAAACTGCAATATATTTCCAGTAACGAGGCTGCCAAACAATAATCTTAAACTGGCTATGCAGATTTTAAGTCCTAAAAATCCTGCATGCGCTTATATTTTATCTGCGATGTTTAAAAACATTTCAATTGTTGCGTAGTTTTCTGCAGATAATGGTTTTTGTAATTAGGTTGCAACAAATTTCGGGAATTTAGTGCGTCAAACAAATTATTTACAATCAAAATAAACCGAATTGTAGCACCCGCTCCAACAAACTGCTCCATATGCAATTCATTTCGACAAAATGCTAAAGCAATTGCAACACTTTCACTAAATAGTTGGGTAGCAAGCCTTACTTTCATTTTTCGTTGTGAAATGCTCTGTGTTGCGATCTCAGTTTATTTGCCAAACGAAACGATTCACTTGCTTGCAAGTTATGCAGTTCTTTTAAATAATTCCAGGAAACGATTTCATTGGTGTCATCAACTAGTGAACCTTTTTAACCTAGCGTGTTTCGTACTAACTTTACCATATGAGAGGGATCTAAAAATCAAACTACATCCTCATTCGTCGATGCTCTAATCAGCAGCACAGGCGCTTTGCGATTATCAAATTTGCAGGAGCACCACATGTTAAACTTAAGAACCTGTACTGCTACTTCATAACATTTCTCCAAGCACTGCAACACTAATCCCTTCTTTTATTCTTCTGTCATACCAGTAAGCAGAAAGTAACCAACAGGAAGTTTCCAATTAACATTTATATAATTTAACAGAAACACAATAGCGTCTTTCCCCACCGTGATTTCTTTTGCCCCTGTTCCTACGTCATTATATCCATAGCACTTATCTTTTCCTGCACCCCATTCTTCGTGTTGTCGAATTGACTTCTCATCAATAATGAGGTTACATATGATCCTATTTTTCTCCAAACAAACTTTCAGTTGTAGAACATTGAACGATTCGTTGGTAAATTGAGGTTCGCCATTAAAACTTGAATACCATCTACTCAACTTATTGTATGTGCCAAACATGTATTAAATGTTCTCCTTATATACTTATATGGAGCAAGCGAATAGAAATGAAGAGTTAGTGCAAATACCCTTACCTGTTCCGAATACTGGCGAGACAACGGTTGGTTCTTTGCTTTTTATATCGTCTTTGAAATAATTTTTGAGGTCCCCTAGTTTGGCAATTACATCCAAATATTATTTTTGCATAAAATCCTTTTGTGTAATTCGGCAATAAGGCTTTTCATGTCTGCAATTCGCTTATCACGTCTAAACAGTTTTTTTTGCAATGAAGCCAGCTTTCTCTTTCGGTCCCTGCTTGCACGCAAAATATTGCTCAGTTTCGTCAATAATTTACGTTTTATTGGTGTAACTGTTTCATCGCTTCTTGAACCATTGGAAGCACTGCTTTCAAGAGTTGTAGTCACTGATTCCTCACATCTTATAGAGTTTATAGGCAATGGAACATGCACTGTCGGTGTTTGAAGCAGAATATTTGATAATATTTTGACTTTGAATGGTGGTTCTGACAATTCATCGGAGATTTTTTGCAATGGAATTTCAGAAATTTCAGATTAGTGCGTCATATACACATTGCATCATGGGATGTGTTTCTGTGGTTTACAACTACCGGGTTATTTCAAAAATTTTAATTGAAGTAGGCTGCGATTAAAAAAATGGTTAACAAAGCTAAATAAACGATAGTTTTTGATCTTAGATTGAAAAAAATAGCTCTGTTTTATTGATACCATTCCGGTTTT
The DNA here is from genome assembly GCA_036346205.1 of Vesta saturnalis. Classification (NCBI taxonomy): domain Eukaryota; kingdom Metazoa; phylum Arthropoda; class Insecta; order Coleoptera; family Lampyridae; genus Vesta; species Vesta saturnalis. The sequence continues at coordinate 821,579 of JARFJB010002115.1, forward strand.
AGAATGGAACCGAACTCAATTCAGCTATTTAGGCAATAGATGGAATATCTTCCCTATTGCCACTTTGTCTTTTGAGGTTAAGTGGAGTTAAGAGCAGATTTTTAAAATTAAAGTCGAAAATCGCTAATATTGTATAATCACAGTTGTAGCAATAAAATGCAGCTATACAAAATGAGCACAAAAATTTACATGTGCAAACCGTAAAAAGCAAAATGTGGTTACCCTCCAATTACTCTGACATAACCACTGTATAAGCAATATAATCAATTTAAACGATGAGCACAATATTTTTGTCTGGTAGCACGTAGTAGTACGAAATGAGCCCAAAAAGTTGACACTGTACAAAATGTAAAAAGCATAATGTGGTAACGCGCCAATTACGTCCGCGTTACTATATAAACAACAAAATCAATTTACTTCATAGCATAAACATTTTTTGTTTATCAGCACGTACGTCGTACGTGATTGAACAAGATGGGTACTTAGCTTTGGAACAGTATTTTATCAAATCAGCACTTATGGTTACGTCAATGTAATGGACCTGTTCAACTCGCTTATTTTAAATAAACACTTATATATTATTAAATTTTTGGATTCCTATTTTAATTTTAACCTAACTTTGTGTCATATGCATACGACTACTATCTTCACCATTTTTTAAATATTCAGATTTTACAAAAACAAACTGACTAAAATTAAATTTTTGGGGAATTTTTAAGAATATGCAGGATAAAGGGTTGGTAATTATTACCTATAATAATAATTTTGTTCAAATCATATACAGTGTGTTCATATTTGGCTTTCCTTTTAAGACATACTAAATATCGAAGTATTTATTTTTATTTTTTTTAGTAAGAGGACCTCCAATGGCTTTCCCTATACCAAAAATTATTATTTAGAAAGTTGTAGCTAAAATTTGCGA
>JARFJB010002115.1:830000-847500 GCA_036346205.1 Vesta saturnalis
TACCTGGTGATTATAAACCAAAATCCAGAACGAAAAGATTTCGTCCTGTAACGAAAAATGACTTTTACTGTTTTATATTGGTCGATTGATCCATTTATATTAACTCCACTGTTTGGCCAAATGATGTCGAGGGACAGATACTTGCTTATCCTTCGTGTGCTGCATTTTTCAAACAATGAAACCGCGGACAAAACCGACATTTTGAATACGGCAAAAGCTTTTTGGAAAATATCACTCCTTTCGAGAATCTTTGTATAGATGAAAGTCTATTGCTTTATAAACGACGTCTCGGCTTCAAACAATCCATTCCGAATAAACGAAGCCGTTTTGGATAAAACTTTTTATTTTTTGTGATTGACCAATCAGGATTTTGGATTGACGGGAGACATAGTATTAACATTACTCAACCCGTATTTCAAGAAGGGACACTCCTTGTACGTGGACATCTGGTACAGCAGTCGACCATTGTTCAAAAAATTGCTCACTCTTGATAACTGCAAGATCAAATCGGAAATACATACCAAAGTTTGATGACAATCTTAAAAAAGGCTAAATGTGCTTTAAATCCATACATGATATGTTGTGAGACATCTGTGGCAGTGTTGGATTATAACCAAACTGTGGATAGTGTGGATAAATCTGATATGATGCTTACAACAATAAATATAACTAAAAAACCGAAGAAACGGTATCGAAAGGTTTTCTTGCATTTGCTTGATTTGGCTTTGCTGAATTCGTTTAATTTGTATAAAGAGGTTACTAAAAAGAAAATTGTTTTAGCCGATTTTCAATTGGAGCTTTCCAGACAGTTATTGGAAACTTATCACAATAGATCTGTAGGGGGAACTAAAGCCGGAGGTAAAAATTTGTTTTCAAATATTGCTCAAAACAATACAGTGAACTATATTTTTAGGCAGATATACTCAAGATAATCCCATTAGGCTAAATTCAAAACATTTCCCGGACATAATTTCACCGTCGACTTACAAAACAAACCCGTCGAAGAGATGTGTTGTATGTAGCGCCAATAAAAAAAGAAAGGAAACGAGGTATATATGCACTGAATGCTTGTACATTAAGCCATGTTTCAAAATTTATCACACAGTAAAAAATTATTAGATTAATTTTGACAGTTTAGTTACTAATCTTTTACATATATATTCCTTGAAGGTAACTGTAAACCTTTTTTTAACTTTTATTATAAATGCATACTTAATCGTTCGTCAACTGTGTGAACTCTTTTATATATGTAATAAAGAATACAACATTTTTTTAACATTTGACGTATATTCCCGCAAGCGGAAATGCATACTTAATCGTTCGTCAACTGTGTGAACTCTTTTATATATGTAATAAAGAATACAACATTTTTTTAACATTTGACGTATATTCCCGCAAGCGGAAATGTTTCAGCCCGGTGAGACAGAGCGCTAAAATTTAATTGCGCAGTGAAAGGGTTAAATACCCACATACTTAAAATGTCAACTGAACGCCTACGCACACCTATCTTCTTTTTTGTTCTTTATTTTTAGTAAAGAAACTAAAATTTTCTAGGGGTATGTAGTACGGAATTTGTCACACATTATACCAGGTAAATTTCTCTAGCACCCTCTTAAGTGTATTTAAAATTCAAAATTATGGATTCAGCAGTTCCAACTTTGGATATTTTTAAGAAATGTTTCTCTTAAAAAATATTGTAATACCTACTAATGTGTGACAGTAAATAACGGATTCTTTCTGGTGCTGTTTAACCTTCGTCGTACGCTGCTAAAAAAATTACACGTAACACGGTGCGGGATACATTTGTACCCCAAGTGTAAATGCAGTGTTTTGCCTTCCTAGTTTCATTATGATATATTTATTTTTAAAAAAACATAAACAAAAAGTCAATACAAAACATAAACATTTAAACTAATATTTAACAGAAAATCTTATGAAATAATGGTTATAGTAAAAAAAATAAACAAAACATAAATATGAAAACAAATCAATCCTATTCTTTAGTATTCTGACATTTGTCAAACAGAATCTGTTTTTTAGAATGTAAAACACGCAGAACGATTGGACTGGCAGCACATTTGCTGAATACTCTTTGACCATTTTGTCAGTAGTATCTACAGCACCTTTCGTTTTGTTATGATAGAGTATTATGTCTGGCTTAAATTTTGTATCTTCTCCTGAAATTGCATCATCGTGATGTTCTGTAGATAGTAGTAGGACCGCCCTTGATTTACTGGGAGCATAAGATACCAAGGTGTCTAGCTCTTTTTTTCCAGCAACTTATCCGCTAATGATGAACTGGTAAAAGAATTATCAGTAGTAACGCCATATCCAGATCCTAATGAGCTGACAAGTTTTAGAACAACCCTTTCTCCTACATTTTTCTCCGCCACATTGTTAATTTTTCCCCTATATGGTTGCATATTGAGAGTGTATACATTTTCACTGCCCGCAGCAGCCCAAATTTTTAAGCAATACGTATCCGGTTTGCTCTTCATATAAACGTTAAATGAACAACGACTTCTAAATGGCACGAGTTGTTCATCCACTGTAATATGGCTTCCAGGATTCTAACACCTTTTAAAATGTTTCCATAAAGAGATCAAATATTTCTCTAACTGGTGCACACCTATCGGTTGCTTTTCTCGCCTCCCTCGAATTTAGATCATCAACCCGAAGAAATGTGGTTATGGCCTGAAAATGTTCATGAGACATTGATGCAGGAATAATTGGGCGTGTGTACCCTTTTTTTGTATACCACAGCATTATTGTCGGTTCTTTTCCAGCTTGCAAGGCACCCAAAATTATAAGAACACGAATATAAGCCTTAATTTTAACTGCATCTGTCGGTTTCCATGTTTTTGCTTTTACATTTAGATTTTTTCGATTCTAAATATTTTTTACCTGATCTCCTTTACTGTTGGTATGTTTAGTATTTCAAAAACAGTCGAAATGATTCAATCTCTGAGGAAATGTTGCAGCTACGCTGATTTATTTTAGGTTGTTTTTTAATAATACTTTAATGTCTACGACGAGTAGCTCTAAATGGTAATTTATTCCAAGTTATATTAGCTTTAATCTGGTAACCCAAATTTTGTCCTTCCAAATTTGCATCAGGTATGTCTCCCGCTTCACTACTGCTTGGTTCCAAACTTTCCATGGTGTCAGTGTCGTCGTCATCGTTTGTTATATCTGGCTCACAATCACTATCTTCACTCTCAAATTCGGATACAACGTCATCCATACCACGATATAAAATTGCTCCAACTCCTCATCACTCTGGTGTTTAGGATTTCGTACATGTTTATATTATTTGCTGCCATAGCGTATGCGTAAAATAAACAACAAAAACAAATAAACCATCTTTATTCTACGACGCACTAGCGAATACTAACACGACAAGTGTAAAGTCGGCACAAATCGGTGTGGGGTACAAACGTACCCCATGTCGCGTTTTATTTTTTTGAATAAAAAGTATAAGATGTATTTTAGTAAATCACTGAAAAATATATTAAGAATGTACTAACTAACAATAAATTAAATCGACAAAGCAAAAACTTTTCGAAAATATTCGGTAAATTGTGACTCTGGGGTACGTTTCTACCCCGCACCGTACGACGAAGGTTAATTTAATTTCATTTTTCACAACGAAACGAAACGAAATTGCTAACACCAGCTATCGATATCAGCGACGATGCTGGTGATGATAGTATAGCTATTGAAATGCAGTAGGTTTTATTTGTGTGGTGTATCGGTGTATTTTGTTTGTTACTATTTGTTTATCATTTGAAGTTGCATATTTCATTGGTACATGATTTATACTCCCACAATAAAGTAACTTAGACAGCGAAACATTTGTTTTTATTAAAAAAGCCGGGTTAAACATTGTTAATCATTGCTTTTTTGAAATTTTCGTAAAACTTAAATCAATATGAAACGCTTCGAGGACACTTTAGTGCATTACGTCCAATTTTAAATGCATAAAAGGTTCTAAATTCACGTACGTATGAATATACAGTAGTATTTTCTTTGTTGATAATTGAGTTGATAATGACATTTTTTTAGATAGCTATGGTCTGTTGTCAAAGTTTTGGCATTTTGATTTTTATATTTTTACGTATTAATGTACATTTTTTAATTTTTTTTATTTACTTAAATTTATCAAAATATTTATGCCAAAGTGAATCTATTCATTTCGAAGAATGATGATAAATGGTAACTCGTGTAACAACTTCAGGTAAATTGTTTTTTACATTATATTTAGTCTGTCTTTTTAAAATCATTAACGTAATTCTCGTGTCTTGCATCTATTTAAACAATAACTTGCTGTAGCTGCGTAAGTGTATTTGATCAATTCGTTTATTTCAAAATAGATTTTTACATATTTTAACTAAATTATGAAAGTAATTTAATTTTAAGAATGTTAAATTATCACTGTTAACTAAGTAGCAGATAGTATTCTAAATGACATATTGTTAGAAATATCTATGGACATATATAAGAGAGATGTAATAGAAGTGGTTGCTTTGGATGTGGAAATTCGCCGGTGTACTGACGGATTACAAACACATACTAAGATTAACTAAGAACTTGTATGCTGAAGAAATTATAGATCCATTGCCTAGTATGTGGATACACAAGTTAACCATAAGAAAATAAATGTTGTAAACCAATAAAATAGTACCTACTGTATAACTCCTTACTTTTTACACTCTAAACCATAAGAAGCTAGCTTACGTTACGACTGAATATTTTAGAATCTTGATTTTAAAAACTATTGTGCAGGTCCTAGAATTTTGAATGTTACGAAAGTAGCATTTTGTATTTGATACTCTAATATTGAAGATTTATAAAAATACTCGACTTATAATTCTCACTAGTATGGTGTAACTAGTAAACTGTACTGTAAGAAATTCAAAAATATTGTGAAAAGGCTATTCTAGTGAGAAAGAAGTGTTTTATTTGGATACCAGAATACTGAAGTTTAATCCTTAACCTGCTTACACAGTTCTCGTATAACTCCAGATAGTTTTAATTTATTCAGTGAGCCACGTTATCTTCTTATGCTAAACCACATAATGTATGATATTGCGTGTACTGAGTTACTCACTGTGCACCGGATTAAAAGAGACCAAGAGGGTTTGCAGAAACATTACACATGATTTATTAACAAAAATAACAATATAGATTATGTTAGTAAAAGTAAGTAAATTTCCCCACAGAAGGAATTAATTTCGTCTCAAATCAGAGAAGAATTAAACGAGTTTAGCGGTAGAATAATGATGTGAATGTAGTAATACATTTAGTACAAGCAAGAAAACATAATGTTTATTCAACTTGAGAAACATTAGATCGCATTATACTAAAAAGTTATTATTCACAATAACAAATCTTACTCACGTATGACAAGCTAAATAGTATCTTGCATAGATACTTGTGAATTAGTTTTTTTTTTCTGTATAGGGTTTAAATTGGTTAACCAAGATTGTAGTGTTTACACGTGCTGCACACCACTTTTCTACTAAAGATTGGAAAATTAAATAATTCATGTTTTAAACAAAACTGTTGTGTGCATATTGGTTTCCTGCTGGTATGAAATTGATAAAAATGCCGAATCTTCTGTTATTTAGTTGGGTGTTCAAGCTTCATCAACAGAGATATTAAAAAAGAAGTATGGAGGTGTGTATCGGCAGTTAAGAGAACAGTGAAGACGTTTTACCAGTATATTTCGTAAAAGAATCTAAACTCTTTAAGAGCTTGACACCGTGGACATTAGTAATAATCGATATATAGGAGTTTTTAAGTTGAATGACGTTTACTAACTGTACTACAGCGGGACAACACTAAAGGCAAAGTTTTGTCTTAAAACTTTACATACCTATATTAAAATTTTGTATAGTCAAATGTCAAATTTTGTTCATGATTGCAGGTAGTCTTGAGTGTCGATACTACTAGAGCGTATAGACTAGAAGGAACACACTTTCTCCAACTTGAAAATATTAAAAACATGAGATCACTTATAGGTATAGAGATTCCTAGTACAAATACAAACGTAGAAAGAAAAACACAATTTCCAGTGGTTCCGAAGGTTTGAATATTTCTAAAATATTTCTCTTTGTCCATCACCATCCCCAATACTTCTTTAGGTACAGAAGTGAGAAATGCCATGTCCACAATACATTTTTGAATCCTTGCAGCTATAGCAAACAATCAAACATGCTTCAGAACTCTGACTGGCGCAGTGCAGGCATTACCATTCTTAAAGGGTAATGGTACGTATATGGAAAAAAGGTATATTAAGACTTCAAGTCAAGGAAAAAAAAGTTGACTCGGTTTGTTTGCCTTAGATTAGTTTAATATTGCGCGTCATAAAAAGGGTTCTCACGAACGATGCAAAGTTTTTATGGTTGAACATTATGTTATGCAGAAATGGACGGAGAAATGACCTAAATTCCACAGTTTTACTAAATTTTAGCAACAAAAGTTTTAACTAAGCGCCGGCCTCCAGTAAAACGATTATGTTAGTAATTGTTTCAATTTCATAATAGTGTCAGTGTATTGTGGCAACACAAAGATTTGCAGAGCAAGTTTTCAATGCTACTCTTCGATGAATTGAATATCAGTGAAATTCATATACTGTTGAAACCTGTTAGCGGTACCATTCAAATTAGACAAACTTTAAAGACTGTGGATACATGTGCAAGAGAAGCGTATTGTGCATAAGTACACATCCTATTACAAAAACACAGTGCCAGACTTACAATTAAATGTGATCTAATTCGATATGAAATTCTTGGTGTTTATTTTATTGAGAAAAAAACACCAAAATCACGTTATTATTAATTAAAAATTGTATGTACTAAACACTCACTACTTGTGTGAAATATATATGGAATAATTCCGCGCGAAATCTTCAAATACGTCAACACTGCTAAAAACGGGATAGGATAGCGAGCCATATGACTAATCGTTTACTCTAGACTTACTCCAACAACATTTTCAAATAGATCAATTCGACTTCCTGTATTCTTCTTATTCAGTTAATGTACACATTGTAGAAAGCTGGAGAGGTAATCGTTGGATATAATAATCTATTTTGAACAACTTCCGAAACCACTATTTGCTTATATGTTCAAGGATCTTCAGAATCGAAATTTGTTTGACTTACCATGGGACATATTTTGAACATTTAAACACTAAAAACAAAATACAATCTTTTTCGGTACTGTTTATTTTTGGACGAATACTGTATTTAGAATTATAATGAAAAATGATATGTGCTGTATGACTAAACAATAAATGATTTGTGTGAAAATATTTTTCAACCCTTCTAAAAGAAAAAATACGCATTCTTAAGTCACATTTTTTCAAATAATTTTGAGATACAGTACGATCTATTCCAAACTCTAGTTCGTTTTCAAAGTTATATAGCTATAATAAGCTATATCAACAAAGATATACTTCTTGTGATGTAGATACAAAATTAGTGATGCCGTAGTGACCGAGACTTTTGAAGAAGATACCAAAATGTGGTCTCGTCTCATCTTTTTCGGTGAGACGAGACTGGACCCAAGTATCCGAGGCTGGGTTTAAAAAGTATCAAATCTTCGGCTTATATCGATTGTTGGTAATGTCTTGAAAAGGTTTCAGATAGACATAATGCAAATTAAAGATTTAGATATAGTTACTCAACTTTCTTTAAAAATTGACCTTGACTGTTTTAGTTATAAATAAATTACCACTACAAAGTGAACGTCACATTTAAATTCTTTAAACTTATATACAGAGTTAGTATAAAGTATAGAACCCCCTGAATATCTCCTCAAAGGTTTATTATTTTTAAATAAAATTGATCTAACACCTCTCGATTTTTTCTGTGGGGTTATTTGAAAAATAAAGCATACAGAAGTAGATCCACAAATTTAAATGAGTTAAAGTTACGCATAAGAAACTTATTGCTACAAATGCCGAACGAATTTTTGCAAGAATTTGAAGACCGTTTAGGATATTGTCAGATAGTAGAAGGGCGTAATTTTGAAAATTTATTATAATTTTTGTAATTCATGTTATTTTTTGTTAAAATTAATAAATTGTTAAGTAATAACCCAAGGACATGGATAAGTCGAAATAATTTTACAACACTTCTCGAAAGCATGTTGCCGGGCAATAAAAATAAGAATGTAGAGGTTCTTTGTATCCAAAATTAAACAAAGAATTCAAAAATATAAAAATATATAGGGTGTTCCATTTAAAATGACAAAATTGATATTTATTTCCGGTGTAACCGGAAATGATACAGTAACTCTAATTGTATTGTTGGATTCCATGGATCTTGTTAGAAGGGAATGCCCAATTTTATTTAAAAATAATAAACCGTTGAGGAGATACTCAGGGGGTTCCATAGTTTATACTAACTCGTATATTATGAAATGTGTTGGTGTTGCGGCCGACACTTTGAATCTCATAAACGACGGGTGCAATGAAAATAAATAAATAAATAATATATATATATATATATATATATATATATATATATATGTCTAGCGGGTAGTAGATACTAGGGATACCAGGGGGTTTTAAGGATTGTTACTGGATGGGCAACTGTGTTCCAATAGGTAGTGCTATAGGAATAGGCATACTACTATACCATAGCCTCTTAAACTTTAAAAATCCTTTAAATTAGAAATGATATCCATTCATTTGCCGGTTGCCGCCGCCTCGTCTTCCCTTCTCGCTCTCCCCCTCAGTACATACTCTGCAGTTCAGGATTACACAGACATGTTTTGGATAGTCTGTGCTTATCGCCTAGTAACTCGCACGTGTTAATTTCCGCCGTTCTGCATGTTCATAGTAAACGTGTTTGCTATTACTGTCTGGTACCATATTATTAGGTATTCTAATTAAATACGTATATACTCTTTTTTAAATGGTAAGTTTTGAGTTCGCCTTGCCCTAACTAAGTAACTACTTCCTTTCTGCATCTTTAGATTTGAAATTGTTTTAGTAAAATAATGAAGTGAACGTTTACAAAAAAAGCAAAATCCTGTATCCCAAGATGCAAAAAATGAAGTGACCAACCACAAATAACCATATTTTTCGACATACATAAAAAAAAATAGCAAAATCCTCACCCCTCCCCCAAATAGAAGTTACCAACTATAAATAACGCTTTTCGATAAACATAAAACTACTGACACTGTCATGAACGACATGAACCCGACCGCGACCCCTACAGCAAAACATTATCACTGTGTCTAAGACTTGTGTGGGTGATACTGTTTTCGGTTTCAACTTTGCAACAAGAATATTACGGGTATAATGGCGGCAAAGCAGATCGTGATTGGTTTCTTGACAATTACAATTTTTTTAAAGAAACATACAGAATTTCAGAACAAACTCAACAGAATTTATGTCACACGCATGAGTCGGAAGCAGCAATACAGTTCAAAAATAGTACGTTGTAATTAGCTAATGGTATAAGAGTCAACAGTAAACAACAATTCAAAATGGTAATTGATCATATAGATTCGAATTATAATAGATCTGCAATATTGTGGGAACAACAGCTTGAAGATCACCATTGGGTAAAAACACAAAAGTGTGGTAATAAACCATCTTATATCACTGGCCATATATACAGCGACTGTTTGATATAAACACCGGTTCTGGCCCTACCGATTATTAGCATCAATGCCATCCTAATCTCTGCAAACCCAGTTAACTACAGAGTTCCAGTAGTATACAAAGAAATACAGCAAATAATTGACCAAATTGGTAATGAAAAACTCTCAAAAGGATTAAAAAATGCCTTGTGTATAACTTTGCTTGATGGCAGTGAAGATAAATAAAATAAAGATAATACATTTTTAGTAGCAAAATATATCTTGAAACAATGTCCAGCTGGAATTCCATACGTCTTTATACCAGTAACTCAAACTGAATCAACGGGTTCAGTGGGTCATCATCTAAGCGCTGTCATCAATACATGTAACCAAGTTGAAATTCCCCTGGAATTGCCGATAGGTATGACCGCATCATGGCGAAGCTACCAATGCAGCAAGGGTAACGGGTCTCTGCAAGTTACTACCAGATCATGTTAAGCATGATTCATAACTGTTTGGTAGTAGTATCACAGATCCGATTTGTCAATAAAATCAGCATTAGAAGCAATGCCAGAGATGAAAATATCGCTAATCAATCTAACAGGTTTGACAAAATATTTCCGTACTTCTCCTTTCAAACTTAAACGATTTCAAATTTTAAGCACTTTCCTGCACATTTCGTGGTTCGCTTTCCAGAACATGTCAAAAACTCACCGGGATGTATGCTTTTTTTGGGGCAGTGTCTCCAATTCTAGCATAGCACTAATAATGCTGCAAAAGAAATCCTAAGGATGTGGGAAATTTCTTCACAACAAATAACAACTTTAAAGTGAGGTATCACTGGAATAACCCAGGTTTTGCAAAAAAAAAAAAAATTTCAGCGCTCAGATCTCATATTGCCTGATTCATGTCCAATATTGTCCATTCCCAGGAGGCGAAGAAGAAGAACCTTTAGCTCAATTGAAGCTAGAACAGGGTGATAAAAGATCATAAAAAAGTAAGTCATAAGTTTGTAATTCCAGTATGGTTTGTGGTTGAAATTGCGTTTATTAATTTTTTTCACCTACAGAAGTGATACATGCTGACAGAAATGATTGAATATCTTTTTGGTGGAGACAGTCTCCTTGATTTTACAATGTTTGCAATAATGGGAAAAAAATAGTATAGTGTCTGAGATTAACGCGTCAGATGTAATAATAACAGATAAAATAATAAGCTTACTAAACCGATTGCATATACAAGTGACATCGTTCAAAAGCTCTTCGCATCCATTTATGTCCTCATTCTATGACATCTGATTTGCGACTGGCCATAGCTGGCTACTTGTATTTTAGTTTAATTTATTTCATTCCTAATCATATTTCTTTACTTATGTGCGAAGCACTATAACAATAAGCAAAGTATTGTTTTCGAGAAAAAATATGTCAGGTTTTCAACGGTTCACACATTTTCAAAATTTTGAAAACCATCTAAAATCTCTTTACCCAACAGAAATAGTTAAGCTCCTCTCACTAAATGTTGGCCAATGTAAGCAGCGACCAGTTTTACACCAACAAAATTATAAAAACCGGGAAATTTAAAAACCAGAAATTGAAATGTCACTTTATCCAGACTAAATTACAAATCGTCATGTTTTTAGTATTGCCACTTTAACGCACAGCAGAAGCTTCAAGTTATTTATTACTTGTAAAAATACGACGTAAGAACATACTAAAGAAGGTACAAGAGACTGCAAATCATTACAATAAAGCAAAGTTTAGATATTACAGGTGTACTTGGGTATAAACAAAGATTTGTCACGTACTATTTTTCTTCAAATTGTTTTTAATTATATAAAATAAAGTAACACAAATATAGTTTAAAAATATTTGAAATTTTGGGTTACATCAAAATAGGGCGTCATTTTATAAGGACGATAGGGTTATATACCACGTTTAGTATAAGATACGGTTGCAAAAAACACTTTACTTTATTCTAAAAAACAGAGAACATAAAACAGTTAAACTATTTTGTTCGTATAAATAAGAATAACAGCAAATTGAAGCAAGTAACGACGATGTAACTACCATACACCAAACCGCAATGACAAATCAGAGACGTCTGTTCTGTTAGGTACGCCAACTACAACAATTGAAAGCAAGTAATTTCTTATGTTCTGGATTTTTAAAAATGCGACCAATAACAAAGTTGCATTTAAATATTGCGGGAATTTTTGGAGAGGAGCTTAACTATCTCTGTTCGGTAGACCATCTTTTAGAAGAGAAGATCTTGAAAGATGGAAATGGTGTACACTAAATATCTAGGTTAATTCATATTAAAATGATAGCACAAACGTTTCGTAAATAATACAATTGTACATTTTATTCTAAATTAAACTACCATATTATTGGTTTAAGGTATTTAAATGCTCAAAATGTGATTAGTATGTATTATGTAATTTAATTTCTGTATATACAATATTTATACGTTTGTAACTTACGGTTTTCCTGTTTCGTTTTGATAATAGATATAGTATTAATATATTTAATATATAAAAGTAATAACGGATTTATACAGTGTGAATATTTTAAAGTGTTGCAAGGGGATTTGTTGAAAACCGTTTGGCATTTTAGGACATTAACGTGCTACAAGGAGCACGTATTTTGACGTTTTGATTAAAATTTAATGACACTCAATTTCGTACGGGGTGGGGGTGACAATAACATTGCAAATGGAATGATAAATTCCGTGGAATCAGTTACGTATTCCTATAAAAAATCATCAAATTTGTTTGAATAATTTTCATAATAATTAAAATGCAACGCAGTAGAAGCTAATATGGCATTTTTAATCAAGGTAGCCGCGTACATGCAACAAATGGAAACACGTGTCGTCGTTTCCATGGCAACCATCTATTTCAAGCTTGAAACTAACAGTTTTTGACACTTTGTTGTAATTATTATTATAAGTAATAAATATCTTTCAAACTGTGTGTAAATTATGGCCCATGCCAATTTTGACCTGGAAGTCGATATGTTACTGATGTTGGCCGAATACAGAAAAAATTATCGACAGCAAATACGAAGTATAGAATGAGGGATGCTTGGCGAATGATTACTCCGGAAATGTTGCAACGAGTACATAATTCGTTTAAAAAACGAGGTGCAACATGTTTAGAAGTAGAAGGAAGACATTTGGAACATGTTTTGAAAGAATAACTCTAAAGAGTGGATTATTTGTTAATTTGTTTTCTGTTAAACTTAATTTGTTGTTATTGTAAAAACTAATGGAATAAGTTTGATGATTTTTGTAATACATAACTGACTCCACGGTATCAACTTTTGCAAAAAAAATATACCATTCAATTTGAAATGTTAATGTCGCCCCCACACCTTACGAAATTGTATCTCATAAAATTTTAATTAATACGTCAAAATACGTCCCCCTTGTAACATGTTAATATTCTAAAATTTCATTTTTAATAGTCAAACGGTTTTAAAGATATCCCCTTGTAAGACTTTAAAATACTCACCCTGTATGATTACATAATAAAACTACGTACGTAGAAAACGAACACATTATACATGTCCTCAACACTTTAATTCTACTCTAAAAGAAAAATTACAATAAGTTTCTTGAGGATTTTCATATTTTGTTTAATACATATTTTAATAGTGTTTTAAGATGCACTTTCAAATATTAATGTACGTAATGTCCAACGCCTGGTATTTAAAACAAAAAATACATTTCTAAGTAGATTCTAATGTTTAACGCGTGTACAAAATTTTGAATAAGTACGCTATTTTAAAGTAAATGAAAATTAAGGATTTTAACAAAAAAAATTAATTTCCTGGTAAGGGGTCAGAACTCCCCTTCTTTGAATTACCAGTCCAATTACTTAACCATGTGGCCGTTTGGTATATCTATGTTAATGTATATTGTTAGCATGTTATTCAACTGTTGTAGATTTTTGTTCATTTTAGTTCAATAATCAAGCTGAAACTACGTGTATATATATATATATATATATATATATATATATATATATATATATATATATATATATATAAATTAATATCCGTATCAAGAAAAGAATAGCACATTTTCATTGCCACTTTTCTAGCTCTGCTTAATACTGTTATTCAATTTTTGATACAACGTTTCGGTTGTTAGCAACCATTATCAACTTTATTTTTTTAAATACACGAAAAAATTATTTTTGCATATTTAAATTCTCTCCTTGATTCTGAATTCAACGATATATCACACTTTATATTTTTGATACGTTTCGGATGAGAAAATTCATATTCAATGTAAAACATCGAAAACGTACAGTTAAAACTAATACTAAAACCATTAGAAAACCGTAAAATTATTATAAAATTATGTTGTAATTTTGAATGATTGATAAATAAAAAACAAATTTATTTTAAAGGTTAATAAACTCACAAAAGATGTTCAAAAAGATTCCTGTTATTCTCTAAACATAAATAGTATCTTCTAACTGTAGCATCTAAAACATTCTTCATCATTTGAGGAGTAATACTAGCAAACGCTTCGAGAAATAATATTTGTAAAATTTCTTCGTTTTCAATATCGTTTCCATAAATGTAATTTTTAATGTATCCCCAAAGAAAAAAATCCAAAGGTGTTATATCTGGAGAACGGGCTGGCCACAGTACATTTGCATGAGTGCTAATACAACTTCTGAAATCTAACTGACAGGTATTCTCTGACAACTCTGGAATTATGAGCTGGTGCACCGTCCTGCATAAACCAACAACTTTCAACTTCTTGGAAAGGCATATCATTCAAAGCTATCTTTAATTCATTTTGGAGTAAAATTTGGTAACGTTCAGAATTTAACGACTCGTGGTAAATGAAAGGACCTATAATTCCAGTACCGAATATAGCAGTCCACATATTAAATCCGAAACGGTGTTGGTGTTTGGCCGTTTTGTAGAGACGTGGATTTACTCTTGCCCAATAATGAGCATTTCTACGATTAAAAATTGCATTATTATTAACCATACTTTCATCGGACCATATTATTTTATTCGGAAAATATTCATTGTCTTGAGATTGATGTGTATACCATTCGCAAAATATTCTACGTCTTTCTGGGTCACCTGGTCGAAGTCGTTGGCAAATTCTAAATTTATATGGATGTACTTTCTCCTTCTTTAGAACATAATGAGCTGTGGAATGGGCTATGCCAGTTGCCTCTTCAATTTTCCTAGTAGAAACCTCTGGATTTTCCGTTACAGCTAATAAAACAGTACTGGCTTTTTCTTCATTACAAGGTTTTTTGCGAGATGTTACAGGTTTTTTGAACGCACCATATTCTTTTAGATTAACTGCTAATGTGCGAAAAGTTCTTTTGTAAGGTTGACGCCTTTCAGGATATTTGTTTAAATACATTATTTCGGCTTCAGATCAATTACGTTGACAAAAATGTAACACGTCAATATATCGAATGTTTCATTATTTGAAAAATGTACTCCTACCATATTGTTTTTAGGTAAACACAAAATGTAATTAACTCAAAGACCACCAAACAAACGTAATACAGACAACAATCAATTATGACAGGTAGGTAAACAAAATGCAAAGCCAACTTATTTTTATCGAATGCATCAGTACGACGGAAGATGTATTTTAACTGTTTAATTAATAGTATTTTCACTAAATACATACTTGTGAATTATTTTATTCGCAACAGGCATTAGAAAATGAGAAAACATTATTTTGTAATAATTTTACAGTTTTCTAGTGTTTCTAGTATTAGTTTTAACTGTACGTTTTCGATGTTTTACATTGAATATGAATTTTCTCATCCGAAACGTATCAAAAATATAAAGTGTGATATATCGTTGAATTCAGAATTAAGGAGAGAATTTAAATATGGCAAAACTAATTATTTCGTGTATTTAAAAAAATAAAGTTGATGATGGTTACTAACAAATGAAACGTTGTATCAAAAATTGAATAACATCATTAAGTAGAGTTAGAAAAGTGGCAATGAAAATTTGCTCTTTTGTTCTTAAATAAGGTCAGAAAAAAATAAAAACGAAAATCAGAAAATTCAATTTTTTTTAAATATCTCAAAAACTAAAAGAGGTATTCGATTTCTACAAAGACCATGAATAAATCCTCTCAAATGCGTAACTTTTGTTCCATTTAACCGACCTTCCATCTTTTACCGTTTCCGAGATCCCCATAGTGGCCATCCTTATCTTGGACACGGTATATATACACTGTGATAACTGTGTAGGTTAACCGGTACTTCCGGTAGGTCTATATATGTCTCAAAAGTTGTTACGGATCTACGATTTTTCCATAATAGTCGTATGGCAAATTTCGTAACTCCAGCTCCAGGTCTGTCAAGGGCCCTTAAAACGTGAAGATCCGTCAGAATCTCGACGTCGAATTTTTTCATGATCGCAATACCTTCCCTTTACTATACTTCGTATAGTACACGAGAATGTAAAAATGTGTGTTCGTAACTCGAGCGATACCTCGTGCTTGTAAGCGTTTGTTTGGATATAAAACAAATAAGGAATAAGGAATAGTGTAACACCGAACTCGCATAGTAATATATGCAGATTCACTAATTTAGATAGATTAGAATAGAATTCTATGAGGATTGATAGCAGAATGTCGTAATATAATTAAACTTTTCAGTTTGCATGGAATGGTACGTAATCTTTTCTATCTTCTGATTTCCCTAATTTCGGATTTTACCCATAAACATATGCTAAACTCTAATTTAAATTTGAATACCTTGAGAAAGATATTGAAAAAATATTTGTCTGGAACAATTCAAAAGTCTCTCCTCCTGTTGCATCTTTAGCTGTAGAAGTGGTATTTACTTATCTTATTTTCTATTTAATGAATTATTAGAATCATGACATACTGCGGTTTTTAATTGGTGGTTGAGAATAATTATGTTTGATGATATTTTATCATAACTACGTACAATTTGTAAACGGGTTAGCAATTATGTGTTATTAATTTCTTTGCTTCTTTACATTAAATATAGAATCTCACGTGCAATATTTTAACAAAAAATACCTCCCAAGATTGAATCGTCAATTAGCAACAATGAAAAAGTAAATTATGAAAGAAAATGTTTGGTGCGCTAAAATGAGGTAGACAAAGTAGCGACTGACATTGACAACATTCCCCGACAAACCACACAGGGAGCATTATTTTATTCTCCACTATCGATTTTAACATGATTCTTTGATAATACAAACAAGGTGTCGTCATAATAAACGATTTTATGTAATTTTTTTCAGAATTGGATAAAATCTCGGCTTAGAATGAAAATCAATTTCGAACTAGTCACCCTTATTTATTTTCGGAAACTTTTAATAGGGGCCTTGAATAAAAATTGGTCGTGTCCCAAATTTTAACAGACTACTTGGAAATATTTCAGTGTACAGTCAGCTTGGGGTTATTATGTTAGTCAAGGAATTTTTCGAATCTGTTTAGAAATGAATGAATCTTACACTTTCGGAACTTGGAACTTGTGCCAAAGTTTATTTATTCATTAATGTTTTTAAACATCGCAACTACTAGGATATTGACTTCATAGAAATGGAGTAGTTCAAAACGAGAGGGCTCTGCATATAATTTCTTATCGAAGATATCTCAGTTTTTTATTTATTTTATGAACCTTTAATAAACTCGTAAGTACTTTAATGTTGTTGTTTTAACTTAATTTGTCTTACATTTGTAAAATAGGTTATGTAAGTTAAAAATTATGTAATCGAGAAAATACTCCCCTTGCGGTGTCGTAACTTTTATATTACCCTTATGAATCAGAATTTCCTCGGAATATGTCTTCATTTAGAAATGTGTTATTGTTCTCTACTGAATGGGTATAATTCAGGTCAGTTTGTACATTCATTGCT
>JARFJB010002115.1:850000-882500 GCA_036346205.1 Vesta saturnalis
CAGTCAAATTGGGGAATCTAACTAGCCAGTTTACTGGTCGATTTCTGCCAATCCATCTATTAGGATAGTTGTTTTGAAGCCATTGTTGAACTATTTCTGTATTGTGGGCCTGTGCACCATCTAATTGGAACCACGAGTCATTTATAGCTGCTAAAGGAATATCACCAATAAGATCCGTAAAATCGTTCCTTAAAAAAATTAGAAAATTTTGTCCTTCAAGTCATACAGGTCCAAGTGCATGGTTTCCTAATATTCCAGCCCATACATTTACGCTGAATCGATGTTGATGATTTGCTTCATTCGTTTGGTGAGGATTTTACAAACTATAATAATGCTCATTGTGCTGATTAAACACACCATCTCTGCTGAACTTACATTCATCCGTCCATATTATTTTAGCTGGGAAATTAGGGTTACCATGTACACGTTGCAAAAACCTGTTGCAGTAATTTATTCTTCTATCGTCATCTTCGGGCAGTAGTGGATGGATCTTAGTAAAATGAAATGAGTGATGCCCCTCCTCATATATCACGGTCCATACTAGTTTTCTGTGTACATTTAATTCACTTGCGATACTTCTAGTACTACTCCTTGGATTATCCTGTATTAAATTTAATACTGCTTTTTCTACTTCTGGTATCCGTCTGATACTAGGTCTCCCGTGGTCAGTATTTGGCATGACAAAACTTCCAGTTTCTCTTTCCCGTTGATCCAGTCTTCTAAAAACGTTTGGATCAGGATGTCTCCTCAACGGGTAACGTTCGCGATACAGTTCAGTTCTTGCCGTCGCAGTACCACGACATTCTCCAAGGTACTAAGTACGTTTTCATGAACCAAATGAATACTTTATTAAACTTAGTACACAATGATTATTTCTGCAGATCAGGAGATTTTAATATCAATTTTTTAAAAACATCTACCTCATTAAAAAAATTTAAATCTTTCTTAGATTCTTTTAATGTGTGATAGTGAAACTTGTATAGATAACGTTCTGAGTAACTTAAATAATAATTCTGACACAGTTGTATTAGATACACATTTGTCTGATCATAAAGGTCAAATAGTATCATTTCACTTTGTTAATAACAACATAAACAAAATTTGTAAATATTTTCGCGATTTCAGCGATAAAAATATCAGCTTATTCAAAAATAAGTTAGAAATTCAAAACTGGAATGAGTTACGATAGATACGATACGAACGGGCAATAAATTTTAACATTTTGTTTTCCCAGCCACCTTTTTTTTTGCTTAATTTTAATACAGGAATAGACGTAATGTTATATGAAAGAGAAAATGATCTTTTACAGAGGAACTATGATAGTTAGGTATAGGGAACCCTAATACAGATTGAAAGCCAACTTATATCCCCATCGAACTGTGCTATCAAATACAGGGTGTTCTACTTGAAATAAAAGAGTTATTGTACATAAAAGTTTATCAAGTTGAAAGTAAATTTTATAACGCCCTGTATAATATTTTTGCAGTATTTTCATATGTCATTTAAACCTTATTCTTATTGTAAAACAGTCATGTCAGCTGCGAATGAAAATTAGTAATCTACTGGGCGTACGGGACATTTGATTTTGAGTCTGTATTTAAAAAAAAAATTGAAATATTTCGAGAACGGTAAGTTTTAGGTATAGGAACCATAACAGTAACTAAACCTTTTTTAGTCTCTAGAATTCAAAATTGAGAAAAAATACAGGATATTCAATTTAAAGTCATATGTTTAATATGTATCTTATTGTTGACACACCCTGTATATACTAAAGTAATTTTAAAATGTGCACATAAAGAACCTGTATATGACTTTGACTAATTATTACAGTTCCGTTGTACATGGTGCGCCACCCTATATATATATATATATATATATATATATATATATATATATATATATATATATATATATAGGGTGTCCCTAAACTGCATAGCCAAAAGTATAAGGAAGATTACCTTAGTCCAAAAGTTGATAATAACGAAGTTACAGGGTGTCAAAGTTGAAAAAATAAATCACATTTTCTTTCATATCTTTCGACTGCTTTGAGCAGTTCTTATATGACGGTTTTTTGGGATGAGAAATTCAAATTTATCATCGATTTCGGTATATTTCCTCGAGGGCGCTACAAGCGACCGTTAGGACATGTTTAAACCGCTAAAACTTTTTTGTGCTGCACTGTAGGCCCTTTTATTATGGAATAATACTTTTCCCTGCCTTTTCTGCTTAAAAAAGGGATACCTTCTTGATATCGCTCAGAGCACCGGTTTCCGAGAAAAACGCATCTAAAGCTCATGATGCATGCAAATTATCCAAAAGTATAATAATAATTCATAATAATAATAAGAATAATTCGTGAAGCCGATTTGGAGTTCTACGGATTCACTGACAATAGCCTAATCGATCTACAAATTCCTGCTGCACATTTCGAACCATTTCGCGCGTTAGTTGACTAACGGAGGACATTTCGAACATTTGCTGAAATAAAATTATTTTTAAGTTTACGAATCTTTGTTTTCGATATAATAAAACGTTATAAAAATTATTTTATTTTTCGTTTTCTTCATGATCTTTTTTCAATTTTTAAATTTTGAATGCGAATAACTCCAAAACGCTTGGACTTAGGTATAGCACATGCTACATGACAAATGTTTAGAATTGTAAGGGTAATCCAAAAATGCAATAAACATATTGGGTTGCAATTTGAAAAAAAAAAATTTTTTTAGCAAATCTTTTTTGAGACACCCTGTATAAAATTTTTTTTTCGTAAAATATGCCCCGAAAAAATATAAAATCGACGGGTCCGAGCGATTTTTGAAAAAAATTGTGCTTTACGAGATATTGAATTTATTCCTTCCTTTGCGACCACCCCGTATATACTATTAGGCTTCGGTTTACCGTAAATAGGTGATAATACCACTTCATTTCTATTGTATCCGCCAAAATAAATATAATAACATTATCGCAGCAATCCCCCTCCGGCAATTGAGAAAGATGAGCTTTGGGATAATTACCAAATTTCGATGAAAAATAATAGGTACGTATGCAAAGATGTATTTTGGGAGCTAAATCGTAAATTAAGATGTTTAATCATTACACTTAATAGGTATATTACCACGACAGTTATATCACGTACTCAGAAATACAACGTGCCCAAGATAAGGATGAACAGAATGGGGATTTTGGAAACTGTAAGCGATACGAAGTCGGTTAAATTAGAGAAAAGTTGTATAATTTAGGGTATGTTCACATGTAGTTTGCAAAAGTTCATTATTGTTTATCGTTTCCAAGGTTTAAAAGAAAATGCGATTTTTGGGTTTTTCTTTTTTCGTAATTCCTTCATCTATTTTAAAAGATTTTTAACAACCAAAGGTACTTCTTCATTGTCACTTTTTTTCTATTAGATGGCGTTTTCAAATTTTTTATTCGGCGTTTCGTCTCCGAGAAACCTTATCAACTTTATTTTTTTATATCGCCGCAATCAACCAAACACCCTGTATTTGATAATATTTTTTATTACGAATTTAACCATTATGGTTTTGAAGCTAATTTTTAGGAAAATTTTGTGATTAATATTAGTGCTTGATAATATTCTTTTATGTACAAATTTAACAACTCCAATCTTTTAAACTTATTTAATTAAAGTTAAATAATTACAATAACTGTTCAAGTAGGTTGCCGTCATTTTCTAGGCACGGGTAAACTCTCTTTACTGAAGAATTTAAAACACGGTCTAGTATTTCTGACGAAATTGTGTTAACTGCTGCTTTAACCGGTACTAACAACTGCTCTTCATTTTCAAAACTCCCATCATATTTTCAGTAACCCCACAGAAAAAAATTCAACGGACTTAAATCGGGTGATCGGAGTGGCCAAGCTACTGCACTGTAAGTTCCAATACATTTTCCTGTAAAGCGCAATGACAGATAGTCCTGTACATTTCATAAGTTATGTGATGGGGCACCATCTTGTTGAAATCAACAGTTGTTAACAAGTGCTAGAGGTAATTTATCCAAGCCATTTTCCAATTCAGTCCGTAGCAAGTTCAGATATCGTTCGGCATTTAAATTGTTGTAGTAAATAAAACGTCCTATTATTCGTCCCAAAATGCCCATCCACATATTAAATCCAAATCTATGTTGTTGTCTTGATTCTTTTTTAAAATAAGGGTTTTGTTTTGCCCAATAGTGTTTGTTACAACGGTTGAAAATTCCATTGTTGGTTATCATGCTTTCATCAGACCAAATTAGTTTAAAAGGAAAATTTAGATCTTAGCCACATTTTCTAGTGTACCATTCCGAAAAATCTGCTCGCCGCTCCTGATCAGCTGGTCTAAGACCCTGACAAACTCGAAATTTCTATGGATGCAACTTATTCTTATTTAAAATGAATTGTGCTGTAGAATTAACTATACCAGCACGATGCCCAATTTGTCTTGTCGATATTTTCAACAACGGCTTGTAAAACGGAATTAGTTTTTTCGTCATCAGATTGTTTTTGACGGGATAGAACAGGTTTTGTAAATGAATCTAATTCTTTTAAATTAGATTCCAAACGTCTAAAAATGGATTTACCAGGTTGCCTTCGTTCAGGGTATTTATCCAAATACATGAACTCAGTAACTACACAACTTCTGTGGGACAAGATGTAGCATGTCAACATATCGAAGTTTTCTTCGTTTGCCAAATTTCGTCTTTCCATAGGTACACTTATTAATTAATTATAATTATAAATTAACTAAACAAAAATAAAAAAACAACCCACGAAGTAATGGTAATAAAAACAACTTAAAATACCTACAATTCAAGTTAAACAGTTTTCAAAAAAATGTTAAACAAGTGTTATTTTATCAAAGCCTTCTAATATTAACTGATACCAAATGAGAAATGTAAAAATGAAAATCCGAATTTTTCAGCTTCATAACCATAATGTGTAATACATGGTTAAATTCGTAATAAAAAAATACTATCAAATACAGGATCTTTCGTTGTTTACGGCGATATAAAAAAATAAAGTTGATGATGGTTTCACGGAGACGAAACGTCGAATAAAAATTTGAAAACGCCATCTAATAGAAACCAAAAAGTGACAATGAAGAAGTACCTTTGGTTTTTAAAGATTTTTTAAAGTAAATGAAGAAATTATGAAAAAAGAAAAAGCCAAAAATCGCATTTTCTTTTAAATCTTGGAAACCATAAACAATAATGAACTTTTGCAAAATACATGTGAACATGCCCTAGATTATACAAGTTTTCTCTAATTTAACCGCCTTCGTATCTCTTACCGTTTTCAAGATCCCCATGCTGTTCATCCGTATCTTGGGCACGCTGTATAAATAATAAAATTTGTGAAATTTTTTCTACATTTCAGTTTACGCAGATAGTGTTGATTTATTATTTATCATTTACATAACATTGGCATGTTTATCTTGCATCCCGAAACGCACTTAATTTGTAGTCGTGTGTCATGCTATTTAACGTTTGTTGAGAAAATTATAATTATTAAGCAGTGGCAAAAGTGTGAGAGTAACATTTGTAATTTTTCATATTTCTGGGAAATTTGTTTTGTATACATTGAATTATTGAAAAATTGTAAAGCACATTCTTGAAAAATATTCAAAATTCTTTTCTATATGCTTTATAACCGGATGTTTACAAACAATATTGCCAATTCAAATTCGTAGGAACACATTCCTGATCAATAACTGTACACATAACTTATAGGACAGGTTAGAAAATGCATTCTATTTTTTTTTAATGCACCGGAAGTATTTTTTAATAGTCTAAAGGAATTTTAATTGATTTACAGTTAATAATAAATTAATCTGTAAATTACTTTTATGCTATTTTGAATATTGGTATTTTTTTGATTTATAACAGATTCAAAAAGGAAAATGGGGCATTTGCCTATACATTACTAGGTATTACAATTATGGAAATTCGGAAAAGTTAAAAATAGTTAGGATGTTGTGGTATTTAATATAAATTTTAATTGAGAAAACCACAAACGCTATTCATTTTGATAGTAACCTGGCGCCAAAGTTCACATTACCGGAATTCCGAGATTTGTGTATAACGTCCTTTTTTTTTAATAAATTGCATGACTTGTTAGTATTTACGTAAAGTTCTAATTCTATTATTCACACTCTTGGTTTTCAATACTTAAAAGACTAATAAGGACAAGGTTATTTTCACAACATCCTTATCAATGCAATGTTTTCAAGTAAATCTGCACAGGTAGTAAACTCGTGCAAAATTGCATGCAAGTAAAGTTATGCAGCAAATATTTGAATTCTTCACGATATTTCTGTTTCATATTACATACAAAAAAAATTTAAAAACTCGAAGAAATTGTTGTGTTGTGTAATTATGTAATGGTATTTTGACCCTGTTGTCGAAAAGTGTATGTAGTGTAATCCAGAGTAACAAGTTTATCAATTTATTTGACCCGATAAAGAAACAAACATATTTAATATTTGCAAAACTTGTAATTTGAGGTCAAAAAAATATTTTCGTGTATAAGTAATACCTTTTTTTAGTATTACCAGAATTGAGATTAAAAACAGTTTTTTTATTAATCAAAATCATAATTGTGATATACGATTGATTAAATATTCGAAAGCAAGAAAAAAATGCATTTAATTACACAAAAATAAACCTATTTAAATTCAAAATTATACATTAAAATTCTTTTTTAAATCAGTTTTGAAAATATCTACATATTCCAGTAACGTTACCAATTGTAACTATGAACATTATAATTTTACACGGCAATGTGGTATAATGCTATAGGTATTGGCAAATTTTATTCTTACACATACATATATTTACCTATTGCTAGTAGGATAACTAAAAACAAGCGAATATTGATCCTGGCCTACTTTGATCTTAGCTGGTACAAATAACAAATTTATGGTTTTTTGGCTTCTGCTAATTTAATTTTTCATGTCATACCATTAGATTACTCTAACAATAAAATAATTTATTTTGTACTTTTGCGTAGGCAACCCAACAATTTTTGATATTAATCAAATAAGACTGTAGACAATAGTACCTACTACACTTAAATCAGGAACACGTGAATTTTGCATATCCAAAACGTCGACCATTTCGTTGACTGCTGTCAAAATGCCGACTGCCCCAAAATCCTTTAGAGAAATTCAGTTTCTAGTGTATTTAACATAGTAATAATTTAAATCAAGTGGATATACGTTTCATAAGTAATATTTAATTTAATTTCAACGGTATATTTTTTTAAAAGATCTTGTCAGTACTACACTGTTTTAATTGCCCCTTAGTCTGTATGCATTGAAACGCAAAATAGGTAACATGTAATATTACTATTAAGTTTAACACGTAACCTTTTTCTTTTTTTTTTAAGTTGACCTATCAATTAGCACTTAAAACCATTCAATTGCTGAGAGAAATTCTAGAATTTTGTAGAATTGTGTAACATATAACAAACAAGGAGTACATATTACGTCACAATAGTTGTTTGTGCTATTAGCATTTTTGAGTGACTTAAACAAATGTATTGTTATCAAAGCTTGCCTCCTCAAAATTTTCGGCTATAGTTGAAGGTTTCAAAACGTGGTTTCATGTCATTTGTGAATTTCTCAGTTACGAGAACCGATATACCATGTTAACTGTACGTTGCCAACCTACGTAAAATTTATGTTGCTTTATACTTCTAGCCTATGGCATTTTGTAAAAGATCATCACGTTTCGCCATCAGCCGTGTGTTCTCTCTTTGCCCCTAGGTCCAATAATTAAACACATTGCTGCATTAAGAAATTCCCTAAAAAGTGTGAAAAACTAGTGCGTATTGTAGTAAATGTATTGGTGAGTTATTTGGGAGAACAAAGTTAAAATATCTCAACTGCATATAGAATGTATTTGTAAAGAATCCTCTTTTATTTTGGATTTTCTTTCGCTTAACGTTTTGTACCTCCTTTATATTTTCGTATTTACGTTATTTCGCACACTGTTATTTGTAAATGCCGTTTATTAGCTTTAGTCTATTTGACGGACTTAGTGGCTGACATACTGTTATCGGCGTAACTGGTAGAATAGTCAACATAATCGACATTTGACATAACTCAAAGCCTAATCGCGTTACCGTGTACGTGTACGCATCCTTTAACAAATTAGTAAGATACCTACAAAATTCGAATAATGAATAATTTCGCAATTGTATTTTTTAGGTTATATTGGTTACTGTCAGTAATCAGTATTGCCAACTTAATTTCAACAGGTATGAAATTTTAAAAAGTACAACAATTTTGTTTATTGATTTTAATAACTGTTGTTGACGTCGGCACAAAAAATCTTGTGTATCACTCTACCATAAAATCGTTTGCAAGTACTCATAAATTTTCAGGCTTCGACTTCATTTCGGCTTGCCTGCAAAGTTTACTCGTACTCGCAAACACCCATTTTCTGACCTTGTAATACAAATAACTAATATTTCTTAGTAAAATAACGTATTATTGAATGCAGACCTATCTTAAGTCATCAAATGTTAATTTTACAGGAGGGCATTTTTTTTACTTTCACTAAAACAGATTTTGAATAAAAGAAAATTATGGTGCAGTTTGTCTAGTAGGTATGCGTTCGATTCTTCTGAAGTTTTTTTAAGATAAAATTGTTTATATTAAAATATATGCACTAGGATACTTTGCTCATTATAGGTAATAATCTATGTCCACATAGTATTTAATCTCGTAACGACATAAGTTTTGCGGCCCGTGTTTTACATACGATCAGTTTCAGTGCTCGTAGCTTCCTTATTTTTGTCTTAAAATGTGCGAAATTTTAAACAGCGGTATATTAAAGTAATATAAAGGTAACTGCAATTTCAAATTTTGAAAAAAAAATGACGTACAAACTGCGCTCTAAATGCAAATATTTTCGTTTTAAGTGGACCGACATGTAAGTTTTAATTGTTCTTTAACGTTCCGTATTAAAGTACACTCATTCATCATGTAGTTTAATCACAATTAATAAATAATTAAATTCTCAGTCGAGAGAGAGAACGGGCTACGTTGGACGAGCTTCCGATCGACGACTCAATACGAATGCCGTCGCATGCGCGATGCACGAAGTCGAGCTTCACACTGCTAAAATGATATTATTTTATCGGCCGATTTATTAAGAATATTAATCAAGACTACAAAAATCGACAAATAACTGTGTGGAATTGGAAAATACCGTAACAATAATTCCTATTAATGCACTTCTATTTTATTTTTAATTGGTTGAAAATGTAAACTATACTATTTCTTATTTATATACAAAAATTACATGCACAAGCATTACATGAGCATAAAGATTTTTTTTATTTATATTATGCAATTTAAGGTACATATTAAATGAAGGCAGCAGAAACAATAAATAGTAAACTACAAAAATAACAAATAATTGTGTGGAATGTGAAATTGGAAAATACCCTAACAATAATGACCATTTAATGCACTCTCTGTTATATTTTTAATTGGTTTAAATGTTAACTATACTATTTATTATTTATATACAAAAATTACATGAGCACAAGGATTTTTTTTTATTTATATTATACAATTTAAGGTACATATTAAATGAAGACAGTAGAAACAATAAATAGTAAACTACAAAAATCAACAAATAATTGTGTGGAATCTGAAATTGGAAAATACCATAACAATAACGACTATTTAATGCACTTTCTGTTATATTAGAGCTAATTATAATGTTCTTAGGAGTAATATATTTTTGAAAATAACGTGAAATTGTTACGAATTACTTGTTAGTTACCACAGTACTGTTGTAAAAGTTCGGTTGTGTTGGTGAACATATTTTCAAAATGCCATAAGCTTTTACATTGGCGGAAAAGGGGCTAATATTAAATGCCAAAAAATATTTTCAAGAAGAGAAATCGCGTGGATTATCTGAAGATGTGAATAAAGTTGTTGAACGCACGGCAAAGTGTCTAAACATTTCCCAGCCCTCCGTTTATCGAGTATTGTCTGAAGAAAAAAACGAAAATGGTATGTCTAATCCAAGGACCAGTACTGGACGCCCTACTATTACTATAGAAGAGTATCTTCCGGATGTTATCAGATCGATGGTGTTGGAATTTTACGTTGAAGGAAATTTTCCTACTGTACGTTGCACACCAAATTAAATAACGAAGTTGAAGATTTCCTACGTATAAACACAAGTACCCTACGCAGATGGTTAACAATCTAAAGATTACTTACAAAAAATTTAATAAAAACCTATTTTAATGGAATGCCCTTCAGTTGAGGCACAAAGAGTCGAATATTTGAGACAAATAAAGCATTGCCGTGATAACGGTTGGGAGATTTTTTACACGGATGAAACATGGTGTGGAGCAAATCATACCAAGACCAACGGATGGCATGTGGATGTGTTAACGAAGGAAAGGTATGATAATTTCGATCGAATCGCGGAGTTTTGCAGGTACACTTAACAAATGTATTTTTTATTATATATACGCCTTCATCACATAACAGCCTTCTAAAAATACGCCATTTCTTTTAGTAAGCATATAACTTATTCTTGTTTTAAATATTTATAGGAAGTGAACAGATTTCGAGGAGGTATAAAAACACCAAGCGGTTCTGGAAAACGCGTAATTATTCCTCATATTGGAAGTTGTCGAGGATTTGTTGATGGAATACTGAAGTGTTTCATTGAACAAAAGGACAGTAATGATTATCATGGAGAAATGAATGCGGCGCACTTTAAGGAGTGGTTTAGGGTTGTTTTTGAAAAATTGCCAAAACATTCTGTAGTTGTGATCGACCAGGCACCTTACCATACTATGCTGGATCAAAATTTTAGAAATCCCACTACTGCCTGGCGAAAGGCAGGCATTATTTCCTGGATGGAGAAACAAAAGATACCCTTACCAGAAGGAATAACTAATTTCAACCATTTTACAAGAGCGGAATTATTAATCAGGGCGAAACCCTATCATCACAAAAAAAGTGTATTTGCTGGAAACAATAGCAAAAGGAATGCGTGGTGATGATGTTAAATTGTTGTGGTTACCAGTTGCCCACTAAGAGTTCAACGCAATTGAACTTATTTGGGATTACGTTAAAAATAAAGTGGTAAAGCAAAATAACACATATAAAATAAAAGACGTGTTAATGTTATATACTGAAGTAATGAATAATTTACCGGGCGATTTGTGGGACAACTGTGTGGAACATGTAAAAAAATTTGAGAAAAGCTATCGACAAAAAGAACATATAATTGATGTGCACGTAAAACAGTTAATAATAAATGTAGGAGAAGATTCCGATAGTAGTTTAAACATTTCAAGCTCCTCATCAGAAATGCAAAGGTCTTTGTCAGTTTTGCATGTAATTTTTCTATATAAATAATAAATACTATAGTTTATATTTTAAACAAATTAAAAATATAACAGAAAGTCATTATTGTTACGGTATTTTCCAATTTCACCTTCCACACAATTATTTGTTAATTTTTGTAGTTTACTATTTATTGTTTCTGCTGTCCTCATTTAATATGTACGTTAAATTATATAATATAAATTAAACACATCCTTGTGCTCATACCAGATGTTTTGATTAATATTCTTAATAAATCGACCAATAAAATAATATCATTCTTTAATGAACGTTTATTTTAGCAGTGTGAAGCTCGATTTCGTGCATCGCGCATGCGACGGCATTCGTATTGAGTCGTCGATCGGAAGCTCGTCCAACGTAGCCCGTTCTCTCTCTCGTCTGAGAATTTAATTATTTATTAATTGGGATTAATCTACATAATAAATGCGTGTACTTTAATACGGAACGTGAAAAAACAATTAAAACCTACATGTCCGTCCACTTAAAACGAAAATATTTGCATTTAGAGCGAAGTTTGCACGTATCGAAAACATGCCATTTTTTTTTTAAATTTAAATATTTTTTCAAAATTTGAAATTGCAGTTATGCCGTTCACTGGTTAAAATTTCGCACATTTTAAAACAAAAATAAGAAAAGTACGAGCAGTGAAATCGATCGTATGTAAAACACGTTCATAATTCCCTTGGGAAGTTATGAACTGGTATCTAGGCAGTTATAGATCTATAACTGCCCTCTAATCATTCTAATGTATTTTGACACATATTTTTGAAAACTTGTCAGTTTTTATATACATGGTAATCATGCCTACTTAATTTTTAATTTAATAACCAAAACATTCCATTTGCATATTTCATTTTTAACGCAAAGCAATGGATCGGATTAGTTGCTGAAGAAATAAGGTCATTTATGTACAGCAGGAAAAGTGTAGGCGCTATAATTGATCCATGTGGCATGCCCGCGTTAATCTTAACTTCTTTTGAAAAACAACCATCAACTACGACACATAGTCGTCTTTTATCAAAGAAACTAGAAACCCAGTTGATGAGCGTATCATTTAACCTAGACGGGGTGAGCTTGGCAAGTAAACACTTATGCCAAACTTGGTCAAATGCCTTTGACATATCTAAAGCGACTACAACTGTTTCACCGTCTAATAGTTATGTTCTGCTTCTATGCCAAAAATTTATACATGGAACTTATTTCTATTTTGGCCTGCGCAATTATCACAATAAAAGGAAAACTGCTTTATGCCTTGATCTACGTTGTGGTTAATAAAACACATTAAAATACTGCTTATTTCTGAGCATCCCCTTCTGGCGATAGACTCGTATCACATATAACAGGCCTGGTTATATACCTTAAAACTATGTTCACAGTTTAAGTCTGTAATAAGTCAGACTAACGTTGGATTTTGTCACAGGAAGAATTTATTCCAAATCAGAAACCTATGTACGCAATTCACTATTTTGCTTGACGTCTTCCTTATCCAAGTTTTTTAATTGTCGTGCAACGTCTTTGTTTCCTATGTGTGTCTGGTATTCTACTTCCATTTCAGTTTTTTCCTCCATGGTGCCTTCATCATAGCTGCTACAAGCACAAAAAGTTAAATTTCAGTCTCGAGTTTAATAGCATGATTCTCACACTATTCAAGATACTGGCCATACATCTTGGATATGTTCAGTGTTGGCGGCAAAAAACGTTGCAACGTATTTTTTTGGCAGTAGTGACTTTCTACAGTTTCAAATACATTGGTATGGTGTCTTACTGATGCTTGATACAATCATCTAATGTAGAGTTTTTGCATACCCTACCTCGCCGTCCTTCTGCAACTACACCCGTACTGCCCATTTTTTCACAACTTGTGATCTTATTACTGAAGTGTTAAAAAACGTTTTACATACTGCTACTTTGATTATCCGATTGTAAAACACCTTTTTTCTCTTTTCTGTTATTTTCTTGGCATCTTGGTTTTCAATATTCTTTTCACCACCGCTACTTTCGTTCGTATTCTTCTCCCTCAATAATGTTCTTGCTTTTTCTGTCATATCTACATGCTTGGCAATAAAATCTCGTTGTCTATTTAAGCCTTCTAGTTACCAATAATTTTCGAAAATCTGTCACCTGTCTTCTTCTGAAATCTTTTCACTGCACTTTCGTCTACAGTTAGTGCAAGCATGTTTCTGTTGTTTTTTTGGATGAACATTTCCTTACCAGTATATTTCTCTCCAAGATTTCCGTATTGTTTTTAGATGTAGGAGGTTTTTTTTTTGTTGTCACTATCTACATCATTTTCAGGATCTTGTTCTTGCGAGTGCTTTGTTGGTGTTGGTGTGTAGTCAGAATCATTGCTGTCATCATTAGAAGCAAATGGATCTTCTTCAGATTCAGAATGATATAAATCATCTTGTAAATTAGTGCTGCAATTTACGACTGTGTCCCTGCAAAACATCTGTTGATTTTAGCTATTTTGTATGTCAGTTTTTTCAGTCATGCGTTCACTGTTGAATTTAGCTACAGCGGAATGAAGCGTCTCCAGGATCTTACTTGATGGGATTTTATCTGATGAAATAGAATTAGTGTTTTGAAGATCGTAAATTGAAGTTTCCCATGGAATTAAGAAAGGAGGAGGTTGTAGTTCAACGCCTAGATTCATTAATCGAACTATGCCTTTTGTTGGAGGATCATCTTTATGTTGGATGTGTGCAATAAAATTTTACAAAATAATAAGTAATTTGCGTAAAGTTTCATTGGTTGTCTTACCTGTTTTTAGATTAATTTTATTGGCGGCTAATTGCAACATTTCCACGGTTCTATAGTGCGAGTCACACCGAGAATGCAGTGTGGTGGGGTATAGGCAATGTATTTGTAATGGGAGGCCGGCACACTGTGTTGCCGGTTGTCCGATGGCTGTGACAGGGTCGGCTCTGAAGTTATTATACAGTGCCGCCAAAAAGTTGGACACAAATGAAAAACTTTTTTATTCTTTGCGAACTATACGTAAGAGTAAACTGCCCTTATTTTTGAAAAAATCGGCAAATTTTAGTTGAAAAATCACTCAAAATTCTCAAATATGAATTTTCCAGACGATCAAAATATCGTTAAACAATTGCATTAATTAGAAAGTTACTTACAATGCATTTACGTCATTTCAAACCAAGCTTATGCGGGAAGATATCTTAATGAGTTTTTAATGTAACTGAAAATAAATAAACAACCCTAAATATAATACTGATTTTCAGTCTTGTTTGTGACTTATTACCGGTTACATGGAATTTAAGAAATTCAAACGCGGACAAATGCTCCATGCGAGTGCGAAAATTATAATTTTCAAGTGTAAATATTTTATTTGTTTATAAATGTACAATTAATTCTCTGTTTATTTTTCTTATATTAACTTTGCCTGAAATAATTCTTTTGTAATTTTGAAATTTATTGTTTATTATTATTAATTATTGAAAACATTTAAACAAAGGCGAAGGTATAAACATCATCAAACTTCCAACAAGTTTTTAGCGAATCTGTGAGAGCGGCGAAATTTGCCTGAGACCGGACTTGAGGTTTAACCGATCCCAGCATAACGACAACTGGCAACGGTGTGCTCCATAAGACTCCACACTGCATTCTCAGTGTGACTTTCACTATAGAACTTATCGCAAACGTAGTATAAAAAAATAGTATCGGTTCTTCTGTGATACAGAACAATGTAGAACTAGCCTATGTCCACAACTAATTTGTACTACTTAATCTTTTATTCAAAATTCGAAGGTAGAACTACCCTACGTTCACACTAAACACCGACTTAGCA
The DNA here is from genome assembly GCA_036346205.1 of Vesta saturnalis. Taxonomy (NCBI): domain Eukaryota; kingdom Metazoa; phylum Arthropoda; class Insecta; order Coleoptera; family Lampyridae; genus Vesta; species Vesta saturnalis. The sequence goes on from JARFJB010002115.1 coordinate 865,186, forward strand.
CACGACACTGCCGAAGGTTCTACACTGAATCGACGTAAGCGGTTTTCACTTAGACTAGTGTGTTAGTAATCTTGATGGAGGGAAAGCGTGAGATGGAGATAGACTACTTCTGCACCCAAATTCAGCATGCTGGATTATACTATCGTAAATACAAATTAAACAAAAATGGACATATGTAGTTTTCGGCTGAACTCGCGCAGTAAAACTACTATCTACAGTGTCTTGGTGTATACCTGGTTTAAATTAAGAATTCCTTCGACAGTCTCGTGTGAGCCAAGCAATTTGTGGAATCTTTTATGTTTTTTCATTGTTATTACTTATTTTCAAGACTGTATAATGAAATAAAATAGCATTCGATAATAAGAATTCAAACACATGTACCTAATTGTTATAGTAGGCTCATTCTTTGCATTTTCATATCTTTGTAAATTTGTTTGACTAATTAATTTTACTCTTTGCTGGCCATGATAATTGTGATTGTTATCGAATCGTATAGAGTGTATGATTTATCTTGAAATATACGAAACCTAAAAGTTTGTAATTATTAGTTCAAATCGTGAAGGTTTACAATTGCATATTAAACCGATTAATTTGTGATCTATTCGTCGGTGAACTTGACTCGCACATAAAGTGACTTTTTAGCGATGTGGATAATCGGCCGTTTGTCCGCCGTGAACGAAAGAGTCGTCGGCGTTTTCTTATGGTCAGAGTCTTGGACATGTCAAATTTTTGTTGAGATTTGGTCATTAGATTTTCTTTGTACTGTCGGTGAAATGATTGTTGGAGTTTTGGACTTGTGAAACTGTGTCGACGTTTTTCACATATCGGATTATAATGCAGGGCCTGCGTGGCGTATTGCATTCGGTGAAATAGTTCTTGTCGACCATTTGGACCATTTCAAAATCGTCTTCGCATAGTGGTCATCCGGCGAAATGCGGTATACCTTTTTTATGTAGACGCTAAACATTTAAACAGCTATCGCAGCTGTCCTCTTCAGTAAATAATATTCCATACGAAAACCGCAGTATTTAGTTATTTAATCACAATAGCTTTCATGTCATGTGATAAATTTTATTTGTGATTTTATTCAGAAACAGATCTTCACAACATTCATCATTGTGTTACGACTACTGTTTCTGTTCAAATTAACGAGGTACGACTAAATGTTTCATATCTTACACTCAATACACTAAGAAAATCTTAAAATAACCGTTACTAATAAAACCAAGAGATCTAGGCTGCGCAATTAGTAATATTAAAGTTTCTTTTTCATGTTGTACGTTTTTTTTTGGTATGGAGCACTTGTAAAACAATGTGTTTCTTTTCAAACACTGATTTAAATCAACATCGTAAATGTTTGTTGGTTAAGCCCAGTATTAAAGGAATGTTTTCCTCTTAGTATACTGTGAGTGGTTCTTGTTTAAGTTGCAAGAAAATGGCGATTTTGTTGAGACCAATGTTTAAACGAATCAATTTTTCAATACACGGGTTTTTATTCAGAATTAGTTAACTATTTGGGATTTAGAGAATGCTAAAAATTTCACTTGACTTAGGACATAAGTTTGGAAACCCAACCTAAGGGTTTAATTTTTGATATGTATTGTAACAATTTGACTTAAAATGATAGTCTTGGTTGAAAATACGTTCAAGTTAAATAGACTTGCGGTCCTACAATGTTTGTGGGCTGAAACACCACTACAAATTCATAAAAGAATGTATATCGGTACAGTAGGTACGGCATTAGCTGATAAGAATATGGTATGCATGGAAAATTTAAGTAGACACAATCGTCAAACGTTAGTTCAGAAATGTGAGAAATTGTTGGCTTGACTAGAGAATCTATTCATGTTGGCCATTAAAATAGGCAATAAGGTTGGGGTTAGGTTGAGGGTCGGGTCAGTGTGGATGTGTGTGATTGTGCGTGGTGTGGTTGTTGGCGGAAGCAGGAGTGAGGGAGGGGTTGTAAGTGTGTCTTGAGTTGAGCGTGAGTGCGAATGCGTGTGTGTGCGTGTGCGTGCACGCCTGCGTGCGTGCGTGTGCGTGTAAGTCTGTTAATATCCACGATAACTCTAGAACGAAGAATTACGTACTTAAGCTTGTTTTCTGATTAGATTTTGGGATAAGTCAATCGGCAGAGAGGCGGATTATTGAGCAGTTTTGGTATTTATCAAATATTTCTGAAACAACTGGATTCCAAAGATATAAAAATATATAGATTTTTAAATTATAATTTAATTGTGTTCTAATATGTACAGACCTACCTTTTAAAAATTTCACATTCATTAGGTTAATTGTAAACAAGATTTAGCGTAAACTGTTTTTATGATGTGTTTCCCGCGGGGTTGTCTTTGGAATACTTTTTTCAAATTGGCATTTACATACAATGTCTATTAATGCTAATTATTAATTTAGTACGTGCTGCACCTGGTCGTAGTGTCCCTTCTTTACTAAATTTTGGTGTACATTCGCTAACGAATTTGCGGTGACACATTTTCAGCTACAAACATTGTTTAACCGTACATAAATCTAACTTGCACCTATTTCCAACAATAAATGCCATTTGAAAGTCAGATTGTGGCACTACGCATCAAGGATGAAACTCTTGTAGATTAGAAATATTATTAAGGGTAGATTTATATTCAAATGGACCATACATTATTTTCTAGAACTTATAGCACAAATTAAGTGAAAATTCTCCAAAGTGTAACAATTTCGTTTTTAAAATATTGATTCCTAACAAAATCATTCTTAACCAAGCACCAACCGCTCTCTTGATATTAGGGAGCAAGATTATTTTAATACTGCACCTTTTCGTTCACCACTGAGTGTAACTTGTGCTTAACTAACATTGTTGTTGAATAATGTACGTCTAAACCACAGCACCAGGGTTAAAGCTTTTGGTAGGATTTTTGTGCACATTTCTTCGCCATACATATAAGTGTAGACAACAATACAGCAGAAAATTTTAAATATGTAAGGGGAAGGTGGCCCAATTTATAAATCAAGATACGGTGGTCGGGTTGTAAACTAGGTTTGTAATAAAAATTGCATGCGAATTTTAAAGTTGATTTTTGGATATCGTATGTAACTAAAAAAACATGGATAAAATAGAAGAAACCATATTTCGAAAAAATTGAGGGACGGGCAGGCGTAAAGCAGATAGCAGTTTAATTTTTTTACCTGCCAACCTACATATACATAGGTAGCTTAGAAGGTTATGCAATCGACTTATTAGCTCATTTTACAACTTTTAGCCAAGTTTCGCCACGATAGGCCATCATGTCTGGATTTCTGTGTGTGTGCGTGTGAGCGCGTGTGCGTGTGCGCGTGTGTGTGCGCGCGCGTTGATGCGTGCGTGTGTCTGTATGTGTGGATGTATGTTAGTATCCACGATAACTCCAGAACTAAAACACCTACCTACTTCAAATTTTGTATTTAAGCTTGTTTTCATTTGGCTTAGAGCTGATTAGATTTTGGGAGAAATTCAGCGGCAGATATCGATTGATTATGTTCTGTGCAATTTTTTGATAGGTAAGACGCATAATTTAGCGGCAAAACAATTCCTAAGGTAGAATTTGCGTGTTGGTTCAAATTTTTTCATTATCTGAATAACGATTAACTTTATAAGAAAAAGTGTAGACGTATTTTTTAAAGAAAATTAAATTTTACATAAATTTTCTTTATAAATTTTTTAATGTAAAGCGAAATTAATGTAAAAATTAAATAAATATGATTGAAAATTCTGAAACTGTATTATCGATATCTTTATAGAAGCGGGCGGTTTTGGAATTTTTTTATTTGCGTTAACATATGTTCATGTCTATGAATTTCTGTCTGACATGAAGTTTTAAACGTCATTCTGACATAGATTATTGTTTTTGTTTTTACAATGTTGCCTGTTTTCGTTATGAACGTATAAAAAAGAGGTTGCATAGTTATCCTAAAAAAATTGAAATTAAAATTATTTCATCTCTTTTAATTTAAGGTCGAATCTAGATGTCTATTAACCTCTGTCTGCAATGAAGTTTTAAATGTCTGTTTGACAGGTTATTGTTTTTGCGTCTACAATGTTACCTATTTTTGTAATGAACTTCTTATAAAAGAGGTTGCATAATTATCGTTAAAAAATGTTATTAAAATTATTTCATTTCTTTTAATTTCCATTTTGTAGGTTGGAAGGTCGTGTGGTGTTCCACACCAGGTATTTTGATAATAAAAAGTTCCGAAATGATTTTAAACGCTAGTTAGGCTAACATAAAAAAGGGAATTTTAATTATAAAATTGATATACCTACGTATTATTTTGAATTTGCACTTCAATGCATAGTAAGGGAATTAACAGGAAATTACCGATTCTACCAAAAAATATGCCTTTTAACTTAAATTAAATATTTTCCAATTACGTAATAACGTATTCACCTTTCTTAATAATTAATAATTACTGATAGTTAATACCGAATTAAATACATAAGAAACTTAAGTTGTCGTTGTCGGCATTGTCTACAGTCTTTTTCATAGTCGACGTTTTGGAGATGATAAGTTGTCGTATTGGCATGTTGGGTTTAGGTTTGAGCGTCTTGAGCCCATTTGTTTACCTACAAAAAGGCTTGTGTTATTAAAGACTAAGATATCTGATTTTACTGCAAAAGTTGACTCTGATTTCTACACTAGATTTCAACTTGGCAGAAGAAAGACATCCACCAATATCACAGCAGGATGAGAGAAATATTCCCTTGTGTTTAATTGCGCTATTGCGATTTATTCAAATAATAAATATGGTTTTTATTAATAACACATTTGTTTTTAAACAAAACTGTGTATTGGGGCATTCGTACACATGATGATATGTTATTTTTTATCTCAAATTACAAATATTTTATATTGATAAATTTATTATTCTCGATTATACTGGATACACATAGGTAAGTGTGTTTGCAGCCACTATTCGTTTTTGGGCAAAGGTGTAAACAGTGGCCGCTTTGATTTGCTGACAATACTTCTTATATAACAAATATTAACTGTATTGGAAGGGAGTTTTAATTTTTACCGCAATTTTGTTTTCTTAAATTTTTATAAATTTTTATTATTAGAATTGCTTTACACATTTTTTTTAAATGTTCACACTTCCATTAGGGACCCTCAATTGCCTGTTATTTCTTATAATAATTTTGTGATTTGAATGCGACTCATTTGCTACTTACAGACATTTCAAAATAAAGAAGTTTAGTTTCCTTGTTCTGACACTTTACTGCAAAATGACCAGATTAATCTATAACAATCTTAAAATACGCGATCACTGAATTTTTATTGCTTATGTTAATTACGTAAGTATCATTCTGAATAATAAATTTAAATGTTTTATTACTGTTAGTATTTATTAATTTTTTTAAACACTATACAGTGAGACACTGTAAAATCTTGATCAAATTAGGTACTTTTAAACAAGTTGGATAATAATTAATTAATATCTTAAATTAATTCAGTCTTTACTTAATAGGCAATTCCTAAAAAATAAGATTGTTATATGGAAATTTTAATTTCAATTATTTAACTGTTTCCGATACAATAATCCGATAAACTTATATTTAAATACTTTTTTAATCTCACAAAAATTATAAACGTACCTCATCTTTTTTGAAGAGAAAAATATAAGGTGTGAAGGTGAAAAGTGAAACAGACCGCAAATAAATCTCAATTTAATATTATTTGTAATAAAAACTATCGAAAGTTTAATTAGAAGAATTAAGTAAGTATTTCCTGCTTTTGTGTTCAATAATTTTCATAGGTATATTTAGCATATTAATTTATAATCAAGTAAATTTTATTCTTATTTAATAAACTAATATTAAAAAATACATGTTTAAGATTTAGTTATAAACATTTATCCGAAAAAGTTGGACACGTTCTATTACAGTCTGAGCTTTCTTAGGTGTAATTTATGTCAAATTCATAACTTTTTGCAATAATTGATTTAAATAACTATCCCCATGTTATTGTTTTAAAGTTTTTTTAATATATTTTTAACGTTTTTATTATGTCCTGTACTTCCCAAATAATTGACGTAAAATGTGTCACCAGAAATTAAAAATAGTAAAACGTTTACCAAATGTCACCTATCTAATGTGTTAAGATGACTGTCGTAAAATAGACAAAAAATTATAAAAAATTTGTCATTAATTAATAAAACAAACAGACATTTTTACATTGTATAATTTAAATCTCATATTTTGCTAATGTTTATTTTTACAAGGGCATTAAAAATAAACACCAGGGAATTCCCTATCGTATACACCTTTGCACGTAATTTTTTATGGGATGTTTTATCTGAATGTCGAACTTAAGTTATAAATATACCGTTATTTTTTTAATTTGCGTACCAGTCTACGAGAAGTTTATTAATGAACATCATGTTTAATACTAAATAAATTTTGTAATTTGATAAACAGAGGTTCCCCAAAGGACTAAAGTTCAGTACTGATTGCATTATCTTATCACTTACGTGCGGTTAACGTAATTTTTTCACGTTCACATTTTAGTTGCTAAAATGAATTATTTAAACGAATTGAAATTGGATATGGATTTAATATTAATGCAGCATCCCCGATGTGTGTCATGCAGCGTTCGTCTCGTAACAATTATCGCAATTATACGGAGCGTGTGTCATCGGCAGAGCTGGAGCTGCGATCTGAAGTTTAGTTCCGGGAATGGACGCGATGACGACAGCGGGAGTTTCTTGATACCCGGAAGCGTCTAGCATCGATACGTTAGCACTTTTATGTATAGAATAAGTTAACCACCTCTCCTCATTGACTTAATATTTTACTCTTAGCATATTACTCGTGGTAGGGGCAGTATGTTTTATCAATGGAGGGAGGAGCTGTCCGCTGGGTCCACCCTTGGATTTTTAGTACACACGGATATTATCCTTCCAACATATATATTCGTCAGTTGACGATTCAAACAGTACCATAACGTTTCGGTAGTTATACCAGGTGATCTCTTAATCTCAGTTGCGATCTGCACTAATGTTAATTGATAACACAAGTAATGGTAATAGAATAATAATAAGTGCCATGTTAAGTGATAGTGCTATGGATACGAACAATAATAATTACACTATATGTGGACATATCGTAGGGATGCTCGATAGAGACCAAAGGACAGCAAAATTAAGGTGTAATTCGATACGGGATAGTGAAATGCCCTTAGTGGTACACACTCACAATCACTATTATGTTCACCCGCGTAATTATAGATGTACACACGAAAGAGTAAATCACCGTCACTTAGTCAATTCTAGAAGTTTACATCCGAAGAGCCGAAAAAATAATTATTTATGGAATACAATAAGACGTAAGTTTTAACAGATTATTTATTTACTATCCCGCATAAGTATTTCCGAACTTGAAAAGGCGGAGCGACAATCAACAGGTGGCCAATCGCAATGTTGAAGCCCAATACGATCAAACTACTCATTACACTTTATTACAGAATTTTACCGGTAACGTTGACACGTGCAAATCTGATGCAGGAATCTTGTAATTTGTTTACTCGAACCGGCAATTTGTTAGTCACAACACGCGGTAGTGATGATTCTCGTGTTACATACATCAAAATTACACAGCGTGTCCTTTTTGTCTGATACTCGGAACAAGTTACTGTTTTAATACTAACTAAAGGTAATGGCACAATTAGCGTGAATCATAAATCACAAAATGAAGCACGGGAAACTTTGTTGAGTCAATCAATACTCTAACCTTCTCGTAACTGCCAGGTTTATTTAAATATACGCGTTCAAAACTTTACTGTACTCGATTATCCGAAGAATGATTGAAATATATATATAACACGCAGTAATTCTTGGTAGATTAACAATTATAAAATACCTCTTGTAACGACTTTAATTAAATTACATTAATCCTACATAACAGTTACATAAATTACTATGAGATAAAACATAATTCGATGCACCTGCAATACTTTTTCCTATGTTATAATTTTACAAAAATGTAGTAAATAGTTAAGAATGAAACATTAAAGAAAATTAACCGGCAATTATTGGCTATTATAGCCGTAAACGAAACTTACAGTCTGTTTCAAGTATTTTTGCAGCAAATAGATCAACCGGGACACCTGTTGCTAACATCATCAGGTTTTTTACTACATATTTGTCTCTCTTGACAGATTAACTTAATCTTACGCACATAAACACGTAAACATGACAGGCTTGTTTAATTTTTAAAGTACAGTTATTACAAATCTCGTTTGAACCGTTCATAACCAATAATTACCCAATTGCGTTTTTTCGCAAAGTGAGTTGGGTTAGCGCTCGAGGCAATTATTGCGATAGATGATAAAGACTGAACAGGTAGTTCTTTTTTTATAAAATTTGATAATGGAATAAGACAGGGGCAACACGCGAATGGGCCACTTTGTCCTTGCATTACTAGTCTGGCCGGGCACGAGGTCATCCGTGTCGTCGTGTCTTGCCCCAACACATTCTCACGCTCTGGCGCCCTTTCTGATGTTTGTCCAGAAACGTGTATATTTATATAGCATGTGTCGTTTATTTCTAAATGTCGCCGACAAACATTATTACGTGTTTCTTATTTGTTATCTTTTTTACAGGATTACATCAAGTCCTAATAGTTGGAATATATCTATTAAGTTTAGTGAGTGTACCCTGTTCACTTTCCGCCCCAACAAGACTGGACGATATGTCAGATACAAATCAACCTAAATGGGTTAATCCATGTGGGATAGATATGGGTACTGATCTACACTCTCTAAATCTCGAAGTGCCAAAAGTTTCCGATTTAGACTTATTAACATCTATTATTAACCAAGCAAGAATTGCATTATCGAAAGCTAATCAATTCAAGGATAATTTCGTAAGTAATTTATTAAAAATGTTTTACAATAATCCCGAATAGTTAGATCAAAACACTAAGTCGATACTAAAATAATGTGGAAAACTTAAACATTTTTGGTTTTTATACGTAGTATAATTGGGAAAGTGAATGGAAAAAACGCACCAATCAGTCCAATATTATAACAAAGTCGCGACTTTCAATTACTAAACAAAATATTTACTTAAATCAAGTGATATTTTAAGTTACACTTCATAAAAATAATAAATTAATTAACGTTTGTTCATTAACGGCTCTCGGCAATACTATAAATCAATTAGTATGCATATACAGACTTATATTATGCCGTCCGTTGATGTCTGATTACACACTATCATATTTTTCGTCTCTATTACTTCCCGCTGAAGTATATATCGTTTCTTGTCAATCGGATATAAATACCTTGCGTCTTTGTCACATCCGGCAAAATCGTGTCCGCTGATGGGTTTTCCTTCGTCTTTAATGGATAACGTATTGTTCGAAGTTAATTAATTTGTAGTTGAGAGGAAGACAGGGTAGTAGGTATGTGATATATTTATAAACACGTGTACATTTATATGCATCGATTTTTTTATGTGATTATATTAAAATCAAAATAATACGTTAGAAAGACGTCGCGATGTCTATACTATAAACCTCCCACGCGCTTCCAGAAGCGTCATGCTGTCTGCTCAAACCAGGTCATTGAGTTCCATTCTCATTTATGTTATACACTTCTTATTATCGCATTGCGGGGGTGTGAGGTTACACCCTCTAGTAGTATCGCACGCTAAAGAATCTCATCACGTGATATTTATTACGAAGCAGGTGCATAAACACAACGATGATTGTTTTGATAGCTTGGAATTCTGTCTAAATATCGCACCACAGCATTCCATTCATTATCGCATCCTCACAATGTTATCTCATTTATAGGTCGATGAAATTAAATTTGTAAACAAATTTTAATATTTATTTACTATTAGTTCACTGTAAGTGATTTCGTGTAACCTTGCGCTTGGTTGCACGAGAAGTGATTACATTTTTTTTTCTCACTCACTGAACGTATTTATTCGGTACCTAATAGCAAATTTCAAAATTTGTCATCAGTGTAGAGACTTGGGTTTGTCACGCAATAAGTATGATTGATGTAATTAACTAGTACCTAATAATACTTGAGACGAACACAGCAGTTTTTATATATCAAAGTGACTACCTGCATTTACCGCTTCATCTGCAACCATTTAAATTTCGACCATTGTTAAAAAATGAACAGTTTAAAATTCTACCCCAGGATTAACGTTAATGTGAGTAAAAATTACTAAATAAACTAGGCAAATTTAGCACTTACTTACAGCAGAGGGCAAATTCATTATTAAAACGTATTACGCATCCCTACAACTAAAATAAATTGCGCTGTTGTCCATTTTTAAGTTCGAAGAAGACCTTAACTTAGATGCGTGGGATACTATATTTGTATGACGTGTATGCTGCTACTTCTCGGGTTCGAGGAACTTTCAACTCGCGAAACTAACAATTATATTTTGATTTAAGTGCATCTATTATTTCAATTTAACTTAATAAAGAAATTTGTTACAGGCACAACAATTATTCAATTCAAACATTGATCAACTCCACAAAAACTGGCAACAAGCAAGATACGATTGGCTGCCACAACATTCTCAAATTCCTAAAAGTTTAAATGAACTTACTCCAGAAGAACATCTCGATATGCTTAAGGTAAGCTATTTTTGTTAATTCCAAAACCTTAAATTCATTATTAACCATATTTTATTTAATTTCAGATGGACAATGCGTTAATTGAGACATACGAACACCTTCAAAAAATCGCAGTTGGTTTGGAGCAAATTGTTCAAGATCAAGAACGTGAAGGTGGGCCGTTTATCGAAAATTTTAAACAATCTGAACTGAATTTACGTTTGGTTCTGTGTGAATTGCAGATGGCTACTTATGAACGAGGTATTCACGGTAAACTTCATCCTGATGTTACCAGAGACCTTATGCCAGATTACTTAAGAAATGATAAGGTGAACACTTCCAGAAATCTTCGAGATTGGATTATATACAGAGATTATATGAATACTTTGGAATATGTGATACAAGTTTTTGACCATTTTAAAAGTAAACTATAAACAATATTTTTTGTGAGCTTTCAAAATGTCAATGTTGTTGCCTTTGATGTATAGACATTACCTATGATAGGTGCAGCTGGAACTGTTAAACTCTTAACTGAATTTGGGGCTTTTATCACAGCAATTTTAAATTATTGTTAGAATTAGTTAATTTATTGTATATATTATAGTGATGTATTATTTTATTATTTATACATTTATTTATAAGATTTAACAGTATTGATTTATAATTGACATGTGTGCAGAACAAATTTTTAAAATTGTTACACCGTAAATCGAGCCATATTGTTTCATTTCTTGAAATTTAGTTCTGCATGTCTTTAACTATACTTCTGTGATAAAGTGGGTTATGTATAAATTACATATTTATTGTTGGTAACAAACTTGTTTTATTATACCTAATTATAAATGGAGCTTGATTACTAATTTATTTGATATTACCTTTCTGATACTGTTCAAATACCAATTGCCTTACATCATTTCCGATATTTCCTTTATGATTTAGTTTGCTTAAGAAACAATTTCAGAATTATGCAACTTTTGTTTAACTAAAGAAAAGAAAAATTCTATTTAAGGGGCCTAAACTTAATCATTAACAATTTATTCCTTCCACTTCACATTCAAAGCATTAGATAAACGTAAAATTACACGAAAGCAATAGATGAACTTATTGAGTAAGTATACATGTAGACAATTTGAATTAAGTAGGTATATATTTATTTAAACACAAGGTTTGTAGAAAAACAGTCAAGTATCTCAGTAACCACTAAACATAATCGGACCAAATTTTGAAGAAAGGTAAATGGACTTGGCGAATTCAAAAATCGTGTTTACAAGATTGCCAAGTTTATACTGTTCTTTGTCGGTTAAGGGATTTTTAAATTTTAAACGGACCTTAATATTTATTAATGCAATGGATTGCCCGTATCATCCTTATTATGACCTGGCATTATCGTTGTATTTGCGTTTTATATTTTTGCATTTGTGGACCGTGATCTAGACACAAACGGATATGTCCGGAATATTTGTGCATCATTAATTGTTATTACCACTACCCTACTAAAGGAATTCCACCTTCAGTAAGGCATCTTGAAGGCGTCAAACGTCGTATATTCCTGAAACTTTTGAAGCTATGGCATCTCGCTATTAGCAAAGAAGACAATATCCAGCATTTTATTCTAAAATTAACATAACGCTTAGATTGCTGTCGTATAATAAAATTTTCACTCCCACTTACATCATGAGGGTACGTTTATCAAAATAATCAAAAAGGTGTACGATTTGTCTTTCAAGAATAATCGAAAAGGCGTGTTATTCATTTGTTTGTGATATGGGGACCTTAGAAGTTATTCCACGACAATTAGATTTGTCAAACAATTTGAAAAATTGACAAATTGTGGCAAATTTGCGGGCGTCATTATGGCGTTTGAAAAGCAGCGAATGAAAATTATTATTTTTCGGGGGGGATATAGGGATAAAAAAGGAAATTGCGATTTTCTTAATGCCCTCTATCCTGGAAACATGAAAAAATCTACAGTCTGCAGGACAGTAACAAAATTTGTTAAAACGGGAAGAGTGAAAAGAAACCTGGCCCAAGGAGATCGAAAACTGCTACTAGTGATGAGAATAAGTTAAGTCTTCGAAAAAAAAAACCTAAAACAAATACCACACAATTAGCTCTTCATTCGCAAATAAGTTATAAATCATTCAGAAATATATTGGGTACACGGAATAGCAAACCCTACACAATTATTTATCGTCAAGAACTGCAATATGATGCTTTGGACCGTCGAGCCCAATTTGCGCAAACTATTATGAAACCATAATTTCCACCAAAGAATTTTGTTCAGGGATGAAGCAACATTTACACTTAATGGACAAGTGAACCGACACAACTGTAAATTCTCCAGTAGAGAAAATACCCGTTAGATGTCAGAAGTTCACACTCAATATCCAAAAAGAGTTAATATTTAGGTAGGATTTTGAGCAAAAATAATTACATTGGGCCATATTCATAGATGGCAATTTGATGGGGCAAAAATATTACGATCTTAGATTCGTAATTAGAAATTGAAGCGATAGAATTTGGTACAAATATGATAATTTCTCTTTTGGAGTCATCGGGTTTTTAAATAACCGATTTATGGGAAGATTGATTGGAAGACGTGGCACTCTGAAATGGCCGCAAAAATTACTCTATATATACCGTGTACCGTGAGTCGTACACGGCCTGTCGTATGTCGTGCGTCGTTCGCTTAGCGTCTTGGGTCATGTGTCGAGTGTCGCGAACCGTGGTAAGTCGCGTGTGTATTATGTGGATGGGCGCATGTGGCGAGCGTACGTATTTGTTTGGTGAGTGTGCGTAAGCGTGTGCGTTTGCTAGAGTACGAGTGTGTTAGTGTTAGCTGGTAGGTGTTAGGTACTAGGTGTTACTGCGTGCGGGTGTGTTCGTGTGATGATGTGATGTGTGTGTGTGTGTGTGTGTGTGTGTGTGTGTGTGTGTGTGCATGCTTGCGCGTGTGCATGTACGTGTGCGCCTGCCTGCGAAATTGTTTGTGTTGGAGTGCAGGGGTGCTAGTGTGTTTGGGTGTTGATGTGTTAGTGCATGTGTGTACGTGCTTTGCGTGTATGTTGGTGTGTTCATGTGCGTTTTTTGTGGTTGTGTGTACGTGTGTTCGTGCGTGTTTGCGTGCATACGTACGTGCGTGTATGTCTGCCTGCGTGCGTACGTGTGTTTGTTGGTTCTTGTATTCGAGTGTTGGTGGGCTGGTGAGCCTGTGTGTTGGTGTGTCGGTGTGCTGGCGTAAATGTGCGCTAGCGTGTTGGTGGATTGTGCTGATTTGTTGATGAGTTTTTAAGTGTGTATTTGCATGTACCCGTACGTGCGCGCGTGTGTATATGTGTGTATCCCTTTCTACGTGCGTGAGTATCCGTTCGTGTGTTGTTGTGTTCGTGTATTCGTGTATTGGTGTGTGCGTGTGCGTGAATACGAGCGTGCGTGTGCGTATGTTTGCCTGCGTGTTCGTGTTTTTGGTGTGTCCGTATATTGGTGTTGGCATGTGTGTGCGTGCATGTGTGCGTGTTTGTGGGTACATGTATTGGTTTGTTGGTGTGCTGGTGTCCTGGTATGATAGCGTGTTGATATGTTGCTGTTCTGGTGTACTGATGTGTGTACGTATGTGTCCGTCTGTTGGTGTGTTGATTTGCTGATGTGTTGGAGGTCTGGTTAGTTGGTGTACTGGAATGATGGTGTGTTGGTGTGTTCGTGCGTTGGTGTGTTTGTGCGTTGGTGTGTTATGCTGGTGTGTGCACGTGCGTGCTTGCGTGCACGCTGGCGTAGTGCATGCGTGTATGTGTTCTTGTGTTAGTGTGCTAGTATTGATGTGTCGTATGTGCGTATGTCTGTGTCTCGGTGTGCTAGTATGTAGGAATGCGTGTCTAAGTGCGTGTGTGTTTGTTCGTGCTGGTGTGTTGAAGCGCTGGTGTCATTATGTGTTCGTGGTGTACGTCTACTTGTATGCGTGTGTTTGTGTATCAGTGTGTTGGTGCCTTGGTATGTGCGTACTTGCGTGTGTGTTCGTGAGTTCGTGTGTCTTGATGTGCTTGTATGTGAATAGTTGCGTGCGTACGTGTTTGCGTGCGTGCATGAGTACGTACGTGCGTGTATATATATATATATATATATATATATATATATATATATATATATACAGTGTGACCCATTTCAAATGGAAACCTCTCTGTAAAAAATGTATTTATAATCCTATGTTAACGCTTTTTTTTTAAATGATAAACCATCGAAAACTCCACTTTATGACAAAAATTTAGAGATAAATTTCAATTTTCAAGGCTTTCTATGATTTATTTTCCATGTCGAAAATGGACAAATTCGATTAGCGATTTTTTAATTGAAATTTTAACTACACCACTGGATTCAGTAACCACTCATATGGGTAAATCCCAAATTTCATGAAAAACTATTGAAAAATGACAGATTTGTGACAAAATTAATGTAGGCTCATAGCAACTTTTACTTGATTTACATTTCTATTGAGTAATGGCAGATAATAATAGAGGGCCATGGAAAACAAATTTTATAGTAAAACGTCAAATTATTAGAACTATTCACTTAATTTATCTTTCTTTTGTTTATTTTTATGGGCTACTTCAATTTTTAGAAAAATCAAGCAAAAGTTACTATGAGCCTTCATTAATTTTGTCACAAATCTGTAATTTTTAATATTTTTCATGAAACTTGGGATTTACCCATATGAGAGGTTACTGAATCCAGTGGTGTAGTTAAAATTTCAATAAAAAAATCGCTAATCAAATTTGTCCATTTTCGACATTGAAAATAAATCATAGAAAGCCTTGAAAATTTAAATTTATCTCTAAATTTTTGTCACAAAGTGGAGTCTTTGATGGTGTATCTTTTGAAAAAAGTCCCGTCAAAATCAGATAATAGACACATTTTTTACAGGGGTGTTTCCATTCCAAATGTGTCGCACAACTGCCTACATTAATTTTGTCATAGGTCTGTCATTTTTAATTTTTTTTTCATGGAACATGGGATTTACCCATATGAGAGGTTACTGAATCCAGTGGTGTAGTTAAAATTTCAATAAAAAAATCGCTAATCAAATTTGTCCATTTTCGACATTGAAAATAAATCATAGAAAGCCTTGAAAATTGAAATTTATCTCTAAATTTTTGTCATACAGTGGAGTTTTCGATGGTTTATCATTTAAAAAAAAAGCGTTAACATAGGATTATAAATACATTTTTTACAGAGAGGTTTCCATTTGAAATGGGTCACACTGTATATATATATATATATATATATATATATATATATATATATATATATACATATGCGATCGTATCTTGCTGTGTTGGTGCGTTGGAGTGCTGCTGTGCTGTGTATGTACGTTTACCTGCGTGCGTGGGTGCGTGTGAGTGTATGTGTGTGTATGTGTGTGCGTTAGTGTGTGTGTGTGTGTGTGTGTGTGTGTGTGTGTGTGTGTGTGTGTGTGTGTGTGTATGTCTATGTGTGCGTGTGTTGGTATGTTCGTGTGTTGGTGTGCAGGAGTGTCGGTGTGCTGGAGTATTGGATTGCCGGGGTGTTAGTGTGTAGGTGTGCCGGAGTGCACTTGCGATGGTGTGTTGATGTGTTAGTGTGTTGGTGCGTGTGTTGGTGTGCTGGTGTGCAAGTGTACTGGTTTGTTTGCGTGTTTGTGTGTGTATAATTGTGTGCGTGCGTGCATGCCTACGTACCGTGCGTGTGTGTATGTGTGTGTATTCCTTCGTGCGTGCGCACGTGTGTGTTTGCGTATTCATACGTTGGTGTGTCGGTGTGCTGGTGTATCAGAATATTATTTTGTTAGTGTGCTTATGTGTTGTTGTGCTGGTGCATTGACGTGTTCGTGGGTTGATGTGCTGGTGTTTGCGTTCATGTGGGCGTACGCGCGTATTGGTCTGTTGCGGTGCTGGTGTGTTGGTGTAGTGGTGTGTTGCTGTGTTATTGTGTGTATATATGCGTGCGTGCGTGTGTGCGTGCGTGTGTGCGTGCTTGCGTACGTGTGTAAGTGTATGTATGTGTATGCGTACGCCTGCCTGCATTTGCGCGCACGGCGTGCATGTGTGTTCGTGTGTTAGTGTTTTGGTGTGTAGGTGTGCTGGTGTGATGCTGTATTGGTGTGTATTAGTTCGTGTGAGCGTGTGGGTGAGCGCGCGTACATGTGGAGGTCTGCCTGCGCGCGTGTTTTTGTTTGCTAGTGTGTTCGTGTGTTGGTCTCTTAGTGTGCTGGTGGGTTGGTGTGTTTGTGGGTTGGTGTGTTGGTGCGTTGGGCTGTTGTTATGTTGGTGTACGTACGTGCGCACGTGTGTGTGTTCGTCTATTAGTATGTTCGAGAGCCGGTGTGTATATGTTTTAGAGTGTTGGAATGTTGGGATGC
The DNA here is from genome assembly GCA_036346205.1 of Vesta saturnalis. Lineage (NCBI taxonomy): Eukaryota > Metazoa > Arthropoda > Insecta > Coleoptera > Lampyridae > Vesta > Vesta saturnalis. Next base: position 882,180 of record JARFJB010002115.1, read on the forward strand.
GCTTGTGTGCATTTGTGTGTAAGTACGTGTGTGTATGCCTCTCTACTTACGTGCATGCGTATGAGTATGTGTTCGTGAGTTTGTGTCTTGTTGTGCTGGTGTGTTAGTTCGTGTGTGGGTGGGTTGGTGCGTGTATGTCTGCTTGCGCGTGTGTGTTCGTGCCTGTGTCCTTGTGTTCGTGGGTTAGCGTGTTGGTGTGTCGGTGGGTGCATGCGTGCGTGCTGGCTTGTGTGCTTGTTGATTCGTGTGTTGGTGTGCTGGTGGACTGGTATGCTTGTGTGTTGGTGTGTCGGTGTGCTGGCGTAAAGATGAGTTAGTTGT
>JARFJB010002115.1:887500-1032500 GCA_036346205.1 Vesta saturnalis
GAAAGTCTTAGAAAGTTCTAGAAGGAAAGACATGGTTACCGGCGACAGAATATTCTTTCATGCTACTTTTGTTCCACCATGAATAATTATTGGAACATCTCAAATTTGCTGTAATAAATCTTACATATCCGGATCGAAAACCTTTTGGCTCTAGCAAATTGGTCTACATCTATTTAAGTTTAACTACCTCTTTTTGCACTTATTATATCATCATTTATTATCACCATATACACCTATTCTACTAAAATCGGCGTGTTTACTTCCTACCTCAATGCTATCATTTAAAACCTATATGGTGCTTGTTGAAGTACAATGTTACAATCCTTATGGGACACGCTATTAAAGGGCGTGTAAGGCGCGTCAGTTTTAATCGCTCACCATTTTGTTGCGTGTTGTTTATCAACACTGTTTTTGATAAATCCGACATCTACTAACATTGCAATTTCATTTTGGTGTCACCATGGAACGCTTTTCAACTGAGCAACGTGTGTGTTAGTTGTGAATACGTTTTATCAAAGCGTAGAAAGTTTTGCGGCAACTATCCGAAAACATCCTGCAATTTTCCGGCGTAATGAATCACCGAACGAACCAACAGTGCGCATTCTTATGAAAAGTACAAACTACTTCTGGGCGGTCTGTTGAAATCATTACTTCGGTTCGTAGTAGTGTTAATGTTAGTCCACAGAAATAGGTTCGACTTCGTTTCAAACAATTGGGCATAGGATATTCTTCAGTCATTTCAGCAACACAGCGCCACGTATCATAGTCGGGCGAAACAATTGCGTTGGTTCATGAGAAATTCCAGTGGTGACAAGGTCGTGACATTTAACCCAAGTTAATTTTTTTTTGGTTAAAATCATTGGTTTGCGTCAATTAACGTGGACACCATTAGTTAAAGGGAGAAATTCGACGAGTGGCGTGAGAGTTGCCATGCTGTGGGCGAAAATTAGGTAGAAACTGTTCGCAGGCACAAACTTGTCTGTCAAGTATAACTGGACAAACCGAAAAGATACGTAACGTTCGGAAGTGCTAACCTTGTAAATTTTGGTTTTGTTAGGAATTAGACGCTCTCTGAACTCTAGTTAACCTGTCTTAATTAATCCAACCTGTGGTTTTTAGTCCAACGATGACATGGAATCTGCTTGGTTTTGAATACGGAGTCTAAATTTCAGACATCGGTGGTAGGTGTGTCTTGTTTCTATGATCCCGAGAAGGTTGTGGGGAGTAAGTATCTAAGTACATTCCATGCGGTATGTTGAATGGATCTGAATTCAGTTGATAAGGGACCAAAGGTATTCTTTCTCTTTAAAACAATATAGACCGTCTTCAACATGATATATGCGTGGCTGGAGAGAGTTTGGGTGTGGGAGATGTGTGCACGTGCGTTGAAAGTATGTATGGTCACAATTAGAAAATACGCATCTGGTACTTAATAGGCTCCGTATTTACAGTTTTTACAAATAATGGCACTTGATAGCGCATTATTGGATTCCAATAATGAGCGAAGAACTTAAACGCAATAAACCTGTGTAATAGGTCACAGCACAACATGCGGAATAAACTACTGCGCAACCACGGAAAAGTTTAATATACATAGTTCTAATAAATATATATTGGATTACTCAGTGGCTCAGGGGTAAGGGTGTCAAACTTGCAAGTGAAAGGTACCAAAGCTCGAATCTGAGAGTAGTCAATCATAACATGAATTCGACTCAAGTTCAAAAACAGGCCTTCTCGGGACTAAGCCTGAAACGTCCCTCTATACAAGCAAAAACTGTGCAAATAGGCTGATCAACTCAACTAATATGAAACCAGAGTTACAAAACACTTATAATACAGAAGAATGATGTAGTTAGACATTGTTTAAATAATTTAATCTCGTTGTGGTTGAAATGTCCTTCTAATAGTTGGAAGGGGTCTTTTATTGGTACTTTTGTGAACAAGGAATCCACGTCAAAACTAATTTGGCAATCAATTCAATATAATTATTATAAGTTTTTGTTATGAACGAATAAGTTCAAAGGTAAATATGTAATTAAAAATTAAATATAATGTTCTGAATTCTTTATATAGGAATTGTTCGAACTAATAAAAGGTCGAAGTAGAGTATTTTAGTGTACTAAAATGTTTTGCTTACACTAAACTATCATACAATCCTAATAACAAGTTCAAATCATTAAATAGGTAGAAAACTGTTAAAGGAATCAAACTTTCCAGCTGAAATAATTAAGGCCATACAATACCAACGTTGTATGGATTGCAAAAAATACAAAAACCAAATGCTCCACTTCGATCGGTTGCAAGGTCCATAAATTTAACACCCACACATTTTCTAAATACCTAAATACTCTACTTCGACCTTTTATTGGTTCGAGAAATTCCTTTATAAAGAATTCAGAACATTTTATTGAATTGATTGACAAATTAACATTAACCCCAGGTAATTTCTTAATTAGTTTTGACGTGAATTCCTTGTTCACAAATGTACCAATAAATGACACTTTACAACTATTAGAACGACATTTCCACCCACAACGAAATCAAATTATTTAAACATCGTCTAACTACATTATTATTCTTATTTAATGGTGAGTATTATCAACAGTTACATGGAGTGGCTATGGGATCTCCAATTTCACCGTTGATTGCAAATTATTTTATGAAACATTTCTAAGAACGGGCTTGGGCTTGGGGAAGAGATTAAGCGCATATACATATATATATATATATATATATATATATATATATATATATATATATATATATATATATATATATAAATTATGTTTTCTTAGATCATATACAGGGTGTTCACAAAAAAAATCCATATCAAAGTTTTTTTAAATGGAATACCCTGTATATCATGTGGAATGTACGAAGAAGGCAAGTTGCAATAGAATTTCCTATATCTAAAACCTACCGTTTCAAAGATATGATTTTTGAAATTACAAGCTTGAATTCAAAATTTATTTTTGCTACGTTTATTATTGAAACAGTGCAGCCTCTGTCAGTACTTTGTAAAAGGATTGTTGTGTAAGAAAGCGTAACATTTTTGTTAAGAAAAGATACAGGGCATTCAAAAATCAAATGTCAACTGCAGGTACCTAATATTGCAAATAACTGCCTTATTTTAAATAGCACACCATGTATTTAATAAAACAAATTGTTGTAAAATTTTATAACCTTTCAAAGTATACTAGGGTTCCCTATACCTAACTCGAACAGTTTTTGAGTTATTTTGACATTTTTAGTTAAATTATAATAATTCCGATAGTCTAGGTTTACTTGAAGATGCAAGGTGGCATTGACAATATTTAATTATTATTTGACATTTGTTAAATAATGTAACGTCACAATATTGTATTTTTAAGGTAATCCCTTTGTAATAATAAGCGAATTTGTCCTACAGAGATTGTGTAAAAGTCAAAACATACTCTGTGCACCATAGAATTGATATGATTTTAACGATTGGAGAAAGTAAAAAAAAATTTATTACTAGCAGAAAGGGTTTATGCTCAAAGATATCCCACTCGCAATCGTCCCAACAAAAAAGTATTGCAACGAGTGTTGGAAGTGTTCCTTAGAACGGGAAGTGTAGCAAACCAGAAAATTACCTGACCAAAGCCTGTCACTGGAAATGCAGACAATAAGTTTGAGGTATTGTCGCCCTTGTTGAGAATCCCCACAAGTCAACGTAAAATAAGTCGACAAGTAGGTATCAGCAAACGAAGCGTTGGTAGAATAATTAAAAGACACAAATTTCATCCATACCGTATTCAGTTACATCAGGATCTGCTTGATAATGATTTCATTCGAAGACTTGATTTTTGCCTATGGGCTCTCGACAAAGTGGGCGAAAATGATAATTTTTTCAATGGTCTGTTAACGTATGGTGTGGAATCTTGGGATCGCACGTAATAGGACCTCATATTTTTAACGGAAATTTAAACGGTCAAAAGCTTAGAAGATTGTTGGAACATAATTTACCTGATCTTTTAGAAGATATTGCACTAGATATCAGAAGACACATGTGGCTTCAGTTAGATGGTACTCCGGTACATTTTGAAGTCCGAGTTCGCCAATATTTAAATAATACTTTCCCTAACAAATGTATAGGACGGGGAGGACCACAAATCCCCACATATGACTTGTTTAGATGTTTTTTATGGTGCTACCTAAAATGTATTGTTTACCTCCGACTACACCTGATGATATGAAGGCAAGAATAAACAATGCTCTTGAAGCAATAACACCTCAAATGTTATTAAATGTAAAGAGTTCTTTTCAGGACAGAATACGCCTTTGTATTGATCAAAACGGACGCGAAATTTATTAAAGTAGAATCATTTGTTTGTAGTTGTAATTATTATTGGTTCTTTATTTATTAATATGTATTTATGTTGTTATGGTATATTTTAAATTCTATACGTAATTAAATTATTTTCATGTTTTATTAATATCCTGTATTTTTTTTTCAGTTTTATTTACCCTACACAATAAAAAAAATATCTTGTATTTTAAAGTCACCTTAATATTGAAAAATTAGATGTAATATTTAAAATAAAAACTGTTAGAGTTAGAGTATAGGGAACCCAAGTATAATTTTTCAACAAATTTTTTTATTAAATACAGGGTGTGCTATTTAAAATAGGGCAGTTATTTGCAATATTAGGTACCTGCAGTTGACATTTGATTTTTGAGTGCCCTGTATATTTTCTTAACAAAAATTTTATGCTGTTTTATACCTTTTTGCAAAGTACACACAGAGGCTACGCTGTTTCAATAATAATAAACGTAGCAAAAATAAAGTTTGAATTCAAGCCTATAATTTCAAAAATCATTAAATATCTTTGAAACGGTAGGTTTTAGGTATAGGGAATTCTATTGCAACTGGCCTTTATTTTATTCCAAAAAACATATAAAATACAGGGTGCCCCATTAAAAAAATATAACTTGATATGGATCTTATTTGTGAACACCCTGTATAGTTGAAATTAATTTTAAATTGGTCTCATACACACTCTGTATATGCTCTAAAATAATTAAAATTGAATAGGCTCCTATAAAACTCCCTGGCGTATATGGTGCCACCCTATATATATATATATATATATATTATATATATATATATATATATATATATATATATATATATATATATATATATATATATATATATATATATATATATATATATATATATATATAAAACAGGTCGGCTGAAAAGTTCGTAGGCTGACATAGTAAAACAAATGTTTTGGTAAAATTCGATTTTATTATTCAACATAGTTGCCTTCGAGGGCGATACAATGATTATAGCCGTTTGCAATTTTTCGATACCATTTTTATAGTACAATTTCCCTTTACCCTCCAAATAGGTCTCAGGTTCAGCAATTACTTCTTCATTACTGCTGAATTTCTTTCCAGCGAGCATTCTCTTAACGTCTGCAAACAGGAAAAGGTCTCTGGGGGCCAGGTCAGGAGAATACGGTGAATGGGGAAGCAATTCGTAGCCTAATTCATGCAATTTTTCCATCGTTTTCATTGACTTGTGTCACGATGCATTGTCTTGAAGAAACAGCACTTTTTCTTTTTCAAATGGGGCCGTTTTTCCGTGATTTCATCTTGCAAAGGCTCCAACAACGCTATGTAATAATCGCTGTTGATGGTCTGGCTCTTTTCAAGGTAATCAATGTATATTGTACCATGCGTATCCCAGAATACTGATGCCATAACTGTGCCAACCGACTTTAGCGCTTTTCCACGCTTTGGATTCGGTTCATCGCGTGTAGTCCACTCGGCTGACTGTCGATTAGACTCTGGAGTGTAGTGATGGAGCCACACTTCATCCATTGTCAGATATCGGTGGCAAAATTCATTATTATTATGCTGTTGCTTTTGATCGATTGTGAGCTCGCGCGGGACCCACTTTGCACACAGCTTTCGAATGTCCAAATATTCATGTACGATCTGTCCAACACGCTCTTTTGATAACTTCAGAGATTCAGTTATCTCGATTAACTTCTCTTCCGGGCGTCCACTGCGTGCATCGTCTTCGGTGTTCATTTCGCCCCGTTTAAATTTAGCAAACCACTTATCAACGGTTGATTTTCCTGGTACAGAGTCCGAATAATGTTTATCAAGCCAACCTTTGGCTTCAACAGTGTTTTTTTCGATGATAAAGCTAACACGAAATTAGTTTTTATCCATTTTTTTCAAATTAACGGAAGTTGCCTAATTCATCACGAACCAATTATCCTACAGCTGTCAAATTTATACACGTATCCTTTGAAGGTGCATACTGCTACCAATCATGTGGATTTAATTCTAGTAACGCCATCTATGTGTCAGACTATGAACTTTTCAGCCCACCTGTTATACATATACGTATATATATATATATATATATATATATATATATATATATATATACAGGGTGTCCACAAACTATTTCCACAAAAGAAAACTGCAGATTCTAGAGCTGATTGTATGTCGATTTAACGTAAATAACCTTAATACAAAAATACTTCCTAAGAGAGCTGGAGCTCTTGGAAGATGGCGCCCTAACATCAGTTTAATTCAAATCTTCAAAATGGTTTCCCTTTAAATGATAGCGTTCTGTACATTTATTTAGTGGAGTATGCCCAATCGTATGGCGTGAATATGATTTTTTAGTTGTACTCACAAGCGGCTCGTTTGGGCGGTGCATTGGACATTGTTGTTCATAAGTTTTTTGTTTTTCAAAATTTCGCAATTTTAACATAACATTTCGATTTATTCATAAAAGAATGATGCTCTTGTTTGAAGTCGCTACGACGCACCGTTTTCGAAATAAATCGATTTGAACCTTTCATGTGTTAATCACACTTTTATAAAATTAACTAACGAATTCATTTACAATTATGAAAGATGGCTATGGAAAATAAACAAAATAACAATTGCATGAACGTCGTTCTGCTCTCATGTCATGAATTAATTTTTATTTAGAAAGTAAGAAATAAATTCGGGTAAAAAAAATAACCGTTTTTAATACAAAAAAATGTTAATTAATAATAAAAAAATTCAAAATGACACCTGAAAGCATAAAACACAAAAACTCAATCTACAAAAGATGCTCCACATGACGACCATCCGTTTCTATGCACAAATTTATTCGTTTATGTAAAGATTTCCGAATTTTTGCAAACATTCCTTATTGTTCCTAAATTCGTCGCAGGCATCCTGAATTCTTCTCCAAAGCTGATCGCGTATTTCTATTGGTTGGGAATAAACCATTGATTTTAGACATCCCCAAACACAAAAATCGCAAGGATTTAAATCTGGAGACCTTGCTGGCCAACCAACCGGACCGCCTCTTCCCATCCATCGCTCTCGGTAATTGTTATCTAAAAAGGTACGAACAGTTCTGCTATAGTGAGCCGGACAACCATCATGTAAAAACCACAAGTTCCGCCGAATATTCAGATTAATATCATCTAATAAATCCGGTAAAGTATTTTGTAGAAAGTTGAGATATTCTTAGCCGTTTAAACGATTAGGCAATTCTACAGGTCCAAGCAAATTGTCACCAAGAACACCTACTTTCCCTTATCGCATGAGGGTTTCATCAACATAGGAGTAAAAGTGTGCATTGTGCATATTAAAAATTCCATCTTTTGTAAAAGCGGCTTCATTAAAAAACAAAATATTAGAAAAAAAGTCTTGGTCTTGATTTTCTTTATTTTGCATCCAATTGGAAAAATCAACACGAGCAGGAAAATCACATGTTTGCAAGGTCTGGACTTTTTTGAGATGAACAGGATATAAACCTTCCTTATGTAGAATATTCCACACAGAAGATTTTGACATATTGGGATACATTGCAGCCAACCTTCTTACGCTTATTTCGGGATTGTACCCAATTTCTATTATCCCGTTTCATTATTTTTAGGAATTACCGATCCTGTTTCCCTAATTCTTTGATGAAGAAGCGTAGATGATTTAGGAGCAGGATGTCTTCTACCTGGAAATTTATCTGCATATCTACGTGCTGCTGCCCGAGCGTTGCATTGCATTTCGCCGTACACTAAATGCATATCGGCATATTCTTCGTTACTAAACGAAACCATTCTAACAATGTTTAACTTTTTGTATTTACGGTAATGTAACTAAACAATAAAAAATCTTTCACTTAAAAATTATTTGACAGTTCAACCTCAACTAGTATCTGTAATACTAGTTATTATGACGTTCACGCAATTGTTATTTTGTTTATTTTCCAAAGCCATCTTTCATAATTGTAAACGAATTCGTTAGTTAATTTTATAAAAGTATGATTAACACATGAAAAGTTCAAATCGATTAATTTCGAAAACGGTGCGTCGTAGCGACTTCAGACAAGAGTGATACTCTTTTATGTTAAAATTGCAAAATTTTGAAAAACAGAAAACTTATGAATAACAATGTCCCATGCCCGCCCAAACGAGCCGCTTATGAGTACAACTAAAAAATCATATTCACGATTGGGCATTCCACTAAATAAATGTACATAACGCTATCATTTAAAGGGAAACCATTTTGAAGATATTTGAATTAAACCGATGTTAGAGCGCCATCTTCCAAGAGCTCCAGCTTTCTTAGGAAGTATTTTAGTATTAAGGTAATTTACATTAAATCGACATAAAATCAGCTCTAGAATCTGCAGTTTTCTTTTGTGCACACCCTGTATATTTTTATCTATAATCCGTCCTTACACTGAGGATTTGGAAAAGACTTGCATAAACCAATATGTGTAGAATGTCATTAATGAATCAATGCAAAAGTAGTCGCGTGTTTCATTTCCTTTCCAAGAATCCCGTTTCTAAGATGCTAAACTATCAAATTATAATTTATTAAATGATCACAGAGAGTATAAAGTAAGCATACTGCTGATTCTGAGTTCAGACTTGTTGTAATCTTGACACTCGGTAGTTACTTTTTCCACACCAATTCCATTATAAATTAAGAATAATAAACATTATAATATGCCTTATATAACAGCTATTTCTTTAATCCAGCTTAAACTGATTTAATTTAAAAAATCCTAATCTAACGGCTTAATTAAAATTATGATTAATTTGTTCAAGTTAAGCTATATAAAAAAATAAATAAAATCGGTCGTAAATACATTAGAATTTCATATTTTTTTCAAAACTGTTTTTATGTAATAATTAATGTTATTTATGTTCATATGTAATCATTAATGATATTTACTAATCGGTTGTCATTCTTAATTAGTATATTATAAACTTCTAATTCAACAAACCTTCACTCACTAAAACCAATAATCTTCTTTTGTGACGACTAACAAAGAAGACCACCAATGTAATTTATTTGCATCTTGTAACCCGGCCAACTATAAAATTAGTGTGTATCACAGGTTGCAGTAGTTTAAAGAGATAATAAAACTCCAAAATAAATTCTTTAATATCGTATTGATTTTTAATAGTGTTAATAAACAGTATTTTAAACAGGATGATTTTTTGTCGTGCTCTAACGGAATTCTGAGGGTTAGTGATTCTCCAACATCCGGATTTGTGCAAAATCAATACTCATCCGTGGTTTAGTAAAATCCTAATGAAAGAAACCTCAACTATCGTGACTATGTAGTTATGGTTATTAATCTAAATGATGTCAATTTTTAAAACAATAATCATGTTCCCACTAATGTCCCTATATCGAGTAATAAGAGGACTAGTTTATCGACTTGCATGCTTATAAAGTGAATGATGTAAAGGCGTGGACGGTCTAACTAAAATCAAGGTTATCTGTCATTGTCCGAAGAAGTCATTCTGCGAATGGCCCGCTCGTTCCCACGAAAAGACTGGCTATTCCTCGAAACTCAGATTCCTTACTGTTGTAAAAATCGAGTCCGTAGACCTGCTTTAGACTAAAATGTTTTACATATTTGAAGTACAGTGAAAGTAACAATATTAAATATACTTCTGTTATAAAAAACACAAACTACTTGTGAGCTGGTTGAATTAAAATGTATCAATTAAACAAACAATTAATTCAGAATGTTTGCTTAGGTTGAGGACCGAATATGAACGGATTAATTACCAACATGTCTATACAAGTTTGTTTTGGAAGGAAGTGCTATAAAACATACATGATGAATTCTTTACTATCGTTTTTACTTTATTGTGTTCTTTTGATTTTCCAGAAATAAAAAAACTACAAAGTGATCACGTAATATAATAATTACAATTTCTTTAATTATGTTTCTGACGCAAACCTTAATTGCTTAGATGTTGGTCATCAAATTGAATTGTGTTGTATTAACCGCAAAGAAAGTGTCTATTGATATAGGTAGGGTTCGTCTAAAGAAAAATAATAAATGATATTTTTCTTATTAATCACCTATTATAAAGTAAGGACGTATTATTATGTTAAAATTGATTAAAATAGGATAGACGTACAGGACATAATTCCAAATAATTTTTTTTTATGATCCTTACTTTATATTAGTAAAATCTTACTTTAATTGGTCTTAATCTTAGTTATTTCGTTTTAAATTTCGCATGTGAATGCATATTGACGTTTTGAGGAATGCAGTCTTTACAAAATCTGTTAATAGCGGATAGGTAACTATAATGAGCATAATTTCTTACGCTACTATGGAATATGTTGTGTATAATCCGTTAATTAATTTTTTAGACTTCCTAAATAACAGTACCAACAAAGCTTTTAATTGATATTTAATTACGCGCTTTAATAATTATAAGCATTAAAATATAAACAAGCTTATTTAATTAGGGCTGTTAATCCTTAAGACCCAACGAGTTCGAATCGAAGAATGAAACGGAAAAGAAATAGCATTAAAGCTGCAATTTTTAATGGTATGGTGAAGAATTACTTAATACTTTAAAGTAGTCTGATTAATTACGTAATTAGTATCACATTCAAGTACCAGTCCTACGGAAGGAAACTAATATAATTTTTCAAGGTTGCAAATATTACTAACTTTCCTGGAGACCGGAAGGGTCCAATCGGTTACGACCTGTAGAATGAAAAAAAATCAAGGATCTGACCCCGCACTGTCCACGCACAAACCGGTCACATGTTAGATATTCTTTAAATAAGTGGTTTTTGTGTAATAATAAGACAATATTGTATTATTATTGGTTAAATTTCTTTAGAAATTTTCGGCCATAAAGTATAAAAAAAATTTATCGATTACCCAATGTTTACGAAATAAACGCTATTGTAAAGTTATTATTAGTTTTATTAAATACATAAATATTTATGTACTTAATAAAATTAATAATACTTTTTTTCGGACACTCAATGGAAATGGACCATATTTCCTTATTACAAATCGTAAAGAAAAGTATTTCTTTTCTTTATAACAAACATTTCTTTATAGTAACCATTTCTTTATATAGAATTATTAATTATTTAATTAAGCGTACAGCTATTAACGTTAGAACTCCTCCATTTGACGTAGAAAATGATGAATCGCTGCATGCAGGAGCCAACTGTAATTCAGTACGTTTTAGGACAACATCTGATGGATTCTGGCATCCACGGGTTGACGATGATGGCTGATTAAAAATCATTTTGGAAGTCGCCATTTTATTGTTAATGCTTTCTTCTATATATTCTTCTGGAGCCGTGTTTGATCACCATTCTCCATGATTTTTGAGCCTCCTGATATCCGGTCCACCCTCAGCAAGAAAAGTAGTTGACGTTCGACGTAAACAGTGTCCAGTGTGACCGTATGGGTTGGGTAATTTCAAATAATGGGAAATTTTCTTCGGCATCTTGTAGAAGCAGTGGATTCCCCACAGGTTGCACTGTACATTTATGTTCATATAAAATATGAACAATCTTGAGTGATTGATATGTTTTGGATGCAAGCTCACATATCTCCTGTACAATTCAATCTCATTAATTCCTCTCATTTCCGTCATAACTGTGAGTATACGCTTCTTCCTTGTGTTAGTATCATGGATGGTGACAACCAAAATAGAGCCGGTATCCTCGATATCCTTCACATTTAACTTTCTTAGCTCCTCACTACGACATGCCCCATACAGACCGAAAATGAACGCCACTTTAATCATAACAAAAATATCGTCAGGCGCTTCTGTCAAAAATTTTGACACACCATTCTGAGATAGACTTTTTGCTTCATATCCCTCACTTTGGCGCTTTAAATATAACTGCAACATCCCATAATTCGATATATCGACGTTTTCTTTCACTCTAAACGTACTTTTCAACATGGAATATGCCGACCACAGCCTGGAACATTTCTGTCTTGCAGCCTGTAATCAAATATGAAGAAATATGAAGATTGCCACGTGTCTAACCATCATATGGCATAAAAAGAATGAGTGGGCTCAACTAAAGGCAGGTGTACGGTCGGAAGACCGCAGAGCACTCGGATGCGTCGTCGTTTTGGAGGTGTAGCTTGAAATGATAGTAGTCTGGTTAGATAGGAACCGAATATGAGTTGGAGCCACAGGCTTTAATAAGGAAGTACTCAACTAGTGTTGAAAGGAGAGTAAACCCTGTAAAGCCTGAAACGAGGAAGTAGAAATGAGTTGCCAATTCCCCCGATAAAGTAATTTTTATTGTCGGTATCTTAACAATAAATAAAATAATATACTATATATATATATATATATATATATATATATATATATATATATATATATATATATACACATATTAACATTCCACCAAAGCCCACGATGGCAAGCAGTGAGCCTCAGCTTGTGCCCACGACAATTATAATTCTAAATTTCAATAAAATATAAAAAAAATAAAATTAATATATGCCCCCTTCCGGCCGTTGTAAGATCTTACTATTCGTATTCGGAATTGGCTAATACACATACTCCCATTGGGATGTTTAGTAAGAGAAAAAAAAAATAAAGAATTTAGTTAAGGAACGTGCTTGCCTTACCCTTCACACTATATACAGTAAATAGGAAAGCTTGTTCGGTCCACAGTAAATAACTACAATAATAAACAAAGTAGTCAAGAAATTTATAGGAAGTAAATTGGCCCGAACAACCTTGTCCACAAGAAAAGTAATGTACAAAACACATAAAGATTATGAGATAAAAATTATAAATTCATATAAAATTAAAGGTTTAACATTTGTAGTAGTTCACGTAATACAGATAATCGTTACACCTGGTATATTGCAATTAAAGTAGGAGTTAAATCGTTGGTTGAATGTAGCCACAAAAGCTAGAATTAATTAGTCAAAATGGAAGCTAAAATGTTTAGGTGTGGTCTACCTATTTTAATGATTCAATTAAAGTTTTAATTATGATTGAGTACAAAAATATTCAAAGCTGGATTAGTGAATATATATATATATATATATATATATATATATATATATATATATATATATATATATATATACCGTTTTAGATAAAAGGAATTTTGGCGAAAGTGAACTGCTGGAAGTACCATAAATATATAAATTTAATTAAGAGGTAGCAATTTTCGATTATTTGATTACAAAAGTAATAATATCAGTCCATTTATTTTCGTTGCAGAAAGTCACTAAGAACCTCCTCGGTGTAATTGAAATTTGAAAACACAACCGTGTAACCAGGTGATAAAGAAAGAAAAAAATATGTGACCTTTATTGTTGAAGCTATTACTTATTTGATCTTGCAAATTTCGGGTACCATTCCAATGATCTAGCAGCCTTCACGTATATGGTCATGGATGTCAGTAACGTTCTTACGCCTTCTAGCGGTAATCATATATTTTGGATGTAACGTAACAGTAAAATGTGAGCAGAAAATTTAAGGAGTGGCTTAGAAATGTAGGTGGTACGAAGATACTCTTACATAGGTAGTACAGAGATGCTAAAAGAAGGTAGCACGGAGATGCTAAAGGAAGGTAAATATAAGTACGGTGTTTAAGTGATTATGATTGTCCATACCTCTTACAGGTGACAAACGAGCCGATAGTGAACATTCAACGTAATTTCGATTGAAGTGTCTTTATATGTGAAGAATTAGTATTGAATGCTATTATATTCGAAAACCTGAAAACAATTTTAATTACCATGAGGTTATCGAAACATGTGCCACTTACCGAAGATGTGGACGAATGAATAATTTCAATTATATCCGCCTTTTAAAAGCGTTAGTAATACTTGTACTTAATCAAGTATTACTTTAAGTGAGAATTTCCCAAAAAAAATGATGCTTCAGCATCCAGAACCAGAAACGAAAAATTCTCTAGAAACTCAACATACACCATCAATGGCGTTCTTAAAAGGAAGAAAGAAAAATTGGCCAACACCTTAAAAATCAATTTTACAAACTTGAGAAAATTTTTATTTAAATCATTGTTGCCAAAGTTAAATTGTGTAGAAAATATTTATTTATTATATGTATTTGTATTATTTGACCTTAAAAGATCCCAGGTTTCTATTTAACTGCTTTATATTAAATGATCCGAAATCTCAGAGATGTCGCTGAAGGTATTAAATTTGACTTATACTTGAACTAAGTAAAAGATGTGTACGAAAGTTACATACGTTAATTTGAATGCAATTAGAGATGCGTAAAAATTTGCGAAATATGAATTGGTAGCATTTAACCGAAGAGTAAATTGCTATTTTCAGTAAGTAAATTTGACAAAATGACGAACGTTATCAAAAAGAAAAGTTTTCCAATTAAGCACGTAACAAGATAAAACTTAAAATAAATAAATAAATGTATTCAGAAAAACTAACTTTTTCATGAAAAAAAAGAAGCATAACTTATTCGTCGATACCCCTTACATTGTTTGAAGTCTTCCAAGAATTGTAAATACTGTAGGTCTTCTCATATTTATCTCGTGATTTCAAGGGTAATAAACTAGCAACAGCTTCAAGCGCTAATGCCGATATTTCAGGATGATTTTCATTATTTATTTCTATTTTCACGCGATAACACTTAACAAAATTTTTGTTTAGTTGCTACAGTAATGGAAACGGCAAGTTGATTCTCGCGCTGGTCATGTATTTTTTAAATAATTTCTTATAAAATGTAATCCATTTCCATTTAGTGTCCGACAAAATTTTATTTTACTTTAAGGAAAAGTAGGTTCTTCTTTACTCATCGCCTCGATTAGAAAGATCGCAGTTCTTAAAGAAAAACAATACTTTTCTATACTTATAACACAAATAACTGTTCATTATATATTTACTTTTAAACTTATTCGTTCATAACAAAACTTATTGTAAAGGGTTTATGTATTTAGAAAATTTCCGTTAAAGGTAACAAACTTTTTTGAAACCCACGGTATATAATTAATATTTAATTTATATCTGTTCTATATACACAAAGACAAAATACAAATTATCTAAACTTCAAAATATGTATTTACAGCTTCGATAATTTCTATATTCGATGAAAATTTCTTCCCAACCAACAATTTGGGAACAAAAGAAATTCGACGGAGCCAAGTCTGGCGAATAGGGTGCATGTTCTATTAACTGGAATCGTAGTTCGTGCAGTTTTGCCATCGCAGTTGTTGACTTGAGGGATGGGGCGTTATCCTGCAAGACCTTTTTCTTTGCCAAATGAGACAATTTAGCTTTAATTTCTTTTTGTCCAATTACGACGGATAAAACTCGCCTGTCATTGTCATCCCATGTTGCAAGTAATCAATAAAAATGGTTCTTCAGGAATCGCAAAATACGATAGCCATGACTATACCAGCAGACGTAATCGTCTTTGCCTTCTTTGGAGTTGGTTCTCCATTGGTTTGACTGCTCCTTGGTCTCCGGAGTGTAATGGTTAATCAACGTTTCGTCAACACTTATACAACGTCGCAAAAAATCTTTTTCATTGCGTTTGAGCATGTCTAGACATTGCTGAGAAATGGTCATTCAAATTCGCTTTTAGTCGATTGTCAGCAGACGCGGCACCAAATGTTGATGTAAAATACAATGTTGTAAGATTATTTTGAGGCAACGTGTACATACTGGTTGTGATAACGTATGGGACGTATTTATAATGTAAATGAAGTGAGTTTGCATGGGAACAAAATTTTGTGTATGCAGAATGTAAATTGGTGACGGCATTGGTAAAGGCTACAGAATTTCCACTGGTTTTTACTGCTATCTAGTACGGAATTCGGATAGAAAATGGCTGTAAACATATGAGTGAGTGAATTCATGATGTGTTGGTATTGTATTAATGTGCAGGAAGGAATATATAGGTATATTTTTGCTTGTATACATCTCAGAACTTTGCGCAATAATAAAAATTGAATGTGTGTTTTCAAGGGTAAATGGTGTTGGAATTTGTTAAATTTTTTGGAATGAGAAATCGCCCACATGAGAAATTTTCATAAAAAGTTGACTCAAGTTGTGGATAGTATACAAAGTGAATTTGAGTATGAATAATGGGTTTTTCGAATAGTTGTGAGTGTATTTGTAAATAGATTCAAGATGGCTACGTTTTTCTTGTTTCGGGTGCGTCCTGTTCTGTTTTCAAGACTTCCACTCGGCAAAGAGCTGGATTAGATTGGTAGGTTTGACAGTGGTTTTGGAGCGAAAATGTGGTGATGTTTTGTGAATATAGTGGACGGAAGGTATTTAAGCGAGAGCCTGTTAAGACATAAAAGAGTCGCACGATAAAAGAGCTCGAATAAAGGGGAATCGCGTGTAAGGTTTTTAAGAGACCCTAAAGCGGCCAGTGCTGGTTTTTGTTTGTAAACATTTAGTGCTTCAGTAGATATAAGTTGACTGCAAAAACCCATATTGGGAATTAAGTATTTAAACATTTACGAACAAAAGCATTTATTGTGAATTGAAAGGAAATACTAGTGTCTTTCTTTCAAGAATTTTAAAAGTGTTAAGTCAGATTTAAAAGTAGAACCGCACATATTAAGTTAAAGAAACCCTTTAAGTAACAAAATAAAAGTGTGTTGATTAAGCTAGACATTATTGTAGTGGACATTATTGTCATTGATTGTAGTACATGTGCAACCGTCAATAGTACGAAATCGATTACATACAGACATCGAAGAATTTTAATATTCAAGTGGAAGTAAATATTTCTTGTGACAAACATTTATGCTGAAGAGCAAACAATAAATCAGATTGCCCATTTGTTATATGCGTGTTAGGCGCGAGTAAACAACAGAAAGTTTACGTTCGCGAGTGGTATAACGGCCAAATTACCAAGATATTACGGCAGTTCTTTGTTTTCTTCTTGTGACAAGTGTGGGTGCATATTAAAGGATTACTTGAAGCAAACCACTTCCCTATGGACCTCACGTTACACCGGACAAAGGATTGCCTAATGTAATTGTAAGAATAATTTTAGATCTTTAAAGGATAGAAGTGTGATCATATTTAGAGTTATTGTTTATTTATTTAAAATTTCATACGAGTAATACTTAGAAAGTATGGTAATAAAAGGTTTATTGTTTATGTTTATTTACTCTCACGCCCAAGTTTTAGTATATTTATACTCACCAATCAACATCACTTGTTTCTTGTAACATGTTTCAGTGGGAAATGTCTGCCTATAACGTAGTCTTGATATTTTCCTGAAATGATACTTAAGTATACATTTTAGTTAAAAAGGTGTTTAAAATGTCCGCTAAACATTTGTTTTAGCCATAAAAAATACAAATGCCATGTATCCCTTGTGAACACTCCAATTTCGTTGTAACGATTGTATGAACCATACAGGCGATTGGTACTGGGAAAAAAGTCATAATAAAACTGCACATGAGAAAAGCTTTATAGGATGATCGTTGTGAAGCTTACCATGTACATTGTACAATAAATTAGAAAATTGAGCTTTTCTATAAGAGGTGTCAAGTTAAGGTACGACAAAAGTATCCATATTAAATTTCTAGATTTGGAATATTTTTTTACCTTCAACTGATTAGTTTATCTCTTGAAATAAAGCCGTGTAGGAACCGTAAACTTTTTTTTGAAAAAAACTTCAGTATGCTTTAAAAAAAATAGCAAACTTTGTTTGAAAAGAGTTTTCTCTCCTCCATTAATTGTGGTATATACTATTCTTCTGTACTTCTCTTAGTGATCGATATAAGATGCTTTTTAAAAAAAAATGAATGATTTTTCTCGATATTTTCAAACAGAACGGTACTATATTTTTAACATTGGCAAAAAGGTCTAAATAATTCGGTAGAAAACCAAGATCTTGATTTGAATAAACAAGTACCATGTCTTAGATTAGAACGGCCTGTTCGAAAATAAAATGAACAACATTTTGGATATATATATATATATATATATATATATATATATATATATATATCGACCACTATGAGAAGTACAGAATAATAGTTTCTAGGGTAAATAATTGGGGAGAATATAAAACTCTTTTTAACAAGACTAAATTTGTTAGTTTTGGTTGAAGTTGTTAAATTGTAAAATCCCTGACCGAAAAAAATACAGAATTTTACACTTACATGTTAAAAGGGAAAGAAACTTCAAGATAGTACTAAAAATCTGCACTATTCTATCAATACCGATGAGATTAAAAATGTATTAAATGCGCAGGGTGCCACATCACTGAAGCATGCTCAAGAAAAACAAAATCTCGTGATGTCCAACGTGTCCTATGCGTGGGAAATCATCCCTCAAATTATAAAGGACGCGCAATGTACAAAGAACTGCAGAAAATCAATTTTCACTACTTTGAGCAAAACTGTACACCCTCCACCACAAATCAAAACCTACCAATAAACTCAACCTGACTATTATATTCATCAATAACCTACAAACGAAGCCATCAATCTCATTAGAACAACTCTATGCTAATACCAAACCAAAATCAATCTCCCGAACAACCCAACGACCTGCTGGAGTTAAAAACATGACGAAGGGCTTATTTGAACAACTATGTTAAACCTTTCGGAATGCGATTGGGCTTTCACAACACACAGAAGAACTAAAAGTATTCATTTCTATCTACAACATCGATATTACGCTCATATCTGAAACCCATTTTACGGAGCGACGTCACCTTAAAATTCCAC
Source organism: Vesta saturnalis (assembly GCA_036346205.1). Taxonomy (NCBI): domain Eukaryota; kingdom Metazoa; phylum Arthropoda; class Insecta; order Coleoptera; family Lampyridae; genus Vesta; species Vesta saturnalis. The sequence continues at coordinate 906,512 of JARFJB010002115.1, forward strand.
ACTACTCACTTAACACCACTAATCATCCATATGGTACCGCACGAGATGGATCCGCAGTAATAACACAAAATTCAATTTAACACTACCACATTAACAGTTATAGAAAAAGCTTTCTCCAAGCCACAAATGTAGCCATAGAAGACTCCTCAGGTCATCCAACTATCTCGGCTGTCTACTTCCCTTCCAACCACAGAGTAATACGAGAGCATTATGAAAATTACTCAACACCTTTGGGCTTAGGGCGACGATTCATTGCTGGTGGTGATTATAACGCCAAGCACACCGATTGGGGTTCCACAGTTACACCTAAAGGGCGTGAATTACTCAAAACTACAGAGTAAAATTACCTGAGATACCTATCAACCGCAGAGCTCAGGTACTGGTCACATATAGAAACAAAAAAAAAAACAAATCTCGCATACTTCGGTAATACAAATAGCATTCCTCATGACTGTGCTACAGCAAAATCATGCTGTGATTTATCTTCTGACCACTCTTCAGTTGTAATAACATTATCCGCAAAAGCAATAAGCACAAGTAAACAATCGAGTATAAGGAATAAAAAATCAAACTAAGGCGATTAGACAAATCGTCGACAGTAATCTACCGTTAAATATTCCCCTTAAAACGGAGGGAGACTTTGAAACAGCTGTCAAACTATTCGATGACACAGTGCAACAGGCGGGCTAGAAGGCAACGCCTGAACCAGTTGAACCTAACGTAGCCTACAGTTTCCCTCCATCAATTCAACAAAAAGTAATGGGAAAAAGCAGTCTTAAAAAACAATGGCAGACACTGAGAACGGTCGAAAGTAAAAGACTGCCCAATGTCAAGAGCAAAACACTACACCTCGAGAAACCACCGGGATACGACCTGATTACTGGGCAAATTTTTAAGCAATTGCCTATTTAATCCTGCACAATTGAGTAGCACAAATCGTTCTAATCCCAAAACCAGGGAAACCTTCAAATGTGTTAAAATCGTATCGATCGATAAGCATACTTCCCATAACATCTAACCTATAAACTAGACCGTCAACAATCCTTGAGAATAACGAAAATATACCCAACCACCTGTTCGGTTTTAGACCAATGCACTCCACGATAGAGCAAATTCACCGAGTTGTTGACAAAATCATCGAAGTATTTGAAAACAAACAATACTGCTACGCACCTTTTCATGACATCACGCAGGCTTTTGACAAGGTGTGGCATGCTGGACTGTTAGCTAAGTTACGATTAAGCCTCCCCTCGTGTTTAAATCATACCTGCAAAACCGAAACTAGTGAAAGTTGGCACTGAACTAACTGAACTATATGCAATAAATGCTGGCAACATCTTCGGATGATAACGCGGTTCTAGCCGCTGATAATAATCCTGTTGTGGCCCCGTAAACTCTAAAAACAATCTTAACTTCAATACAATCTTGGTTAAAGAAGTGGAGAATTAAAGTTGAAGAAACTAAATCTGCACATATAACGTTCAGCACACGTCAAGAGACTTGCCCCCGAGTTTATCTAAACCACACTTAACTGTCACGGCAAGAAGAAGTAAAATATATTGGAGACTCCACTTGGCGAAAACACCTATTTACGAAGAGGACACAATTAGGTTCGACACTTACCAAAATGTACTGGCTACTTGGCCAAAACTCAACATTTACTATTAATAACAAACTCCTTGTTTATAAAGCCATAATTAAACCGATTTGGTGCTATGGAATCTAACTCTGGGGTACCGTTTCCATCTCCAATATAGAGATACTTGAACGCTTCGGAATCAGCTACAAATCCCAACGGCCAAGGAGGAAATAATCAACTACAGCAAGCAATATCGAACCCGACTCAGAATACACCCAAACGATTTAGCAACAAACCTTATGAATCAGCCGAGAAACAATTAGAGGCTTCTGCGATATGCACCCAATGAATTACTTTTAAGTTTAGTTAGGTTTAAAATTAAGGTTTAGATTTAACCATATTATCCTTAAGTCACTCAAGGTCTTGAAAACCTTCTTATTATATGAAGATGGCTATTGGGCACTCTTCGACATGTTGTACAATTTATAACCTAATTTGCTGAATGTAACATTACAAATTGCAAATAAAGAAGGATATTAAAAATTTTTTTTTTCAAAAATAAGTTTACGTTTCCCCCACCACTTTATTTCAAGCGGTATATTAAAAAAAAGTATTTAGTACTACTTTTGTCGTGCCTTAACTTGATACCTTTTGTACAAAAGCTTGATTTCTTATTTTAGTGTACTGCTACACCCCCTAGCGAACATTCTATGAACTTGAAATTTATTTACGGTGTTTTCTCTGAGCTAATCTATTGCCAAGATACGGCGAATGGCCGATCTTAGTGGGGCTGATCGCACACATGGTTTACCCGTTGAATATTCAAATACTAACATAACAGCAAAACATAACCTTCACGCCATTCCCTTGCGGCAAAGCAATCCCTGTCTCGTATTTATTTTTATGCACAATCTTTTTCCATACTTTCCTATCTCTGCTTCCGCAAGATCCATACATTGTCTCTGACATGTCCTTTTATTTTGAAAACTCCGTATCTTTCTTTTATCATACATTCTACTACATTCAGCCATGTTTTACGCGGCCTACCAGGCCCGGCCTTACCCTAACGTCACCCACATGTATTTGATTCGTTAATCTTGCGTTGTTCATTCTCTCGCCACATTCCTTCATTATACACTCATTCTTCATCTTATCCCTTCTCGTTTTACCACATACGCTTCTCAGGAATCTCATACCCACGGCATTTACTTTTCTTTCGTATTTTAACATATCTATGTCTCACTTCCATACAGTACTGACGGGAAAAGCACTCTGCTACAGATTGCTCGTTTCGCAGCTAGGCTCATGCTTTCATTTCTCATTATCGTCCACATACTTCCAATCACTTTCCTTCCAGCATTGATCCTTCGTCCAATCTCGCCATCCATTGTACCATCTGCAGTAAACATTCTACCCAGATATACCAACTCATCCACTTGTTCTACAATTTCATTTTGCAGAGTAAATACTCTACTCTCCTTTCCACCTTCCCGATTGAACACCACAATCTTAATTTTGTTCACGTTTACCTTTAGGTCTGTATCAAACTTCCTTAGAGCAGTTTGTAGCTCATCCGCACTGTCACTGCATGTCATCTACTTGTCATCTGCATACACCAGAACTCGTATGTTTACGTCACCAACCAATACACCATGTATGTCGGTACATGCTTGCCTAACGCATTTATCCATGTATACATTGAACAACCACGTTGGCATCACATAGCCTTGTCGCACTACTTGCTCAATATTAAAGTATTCACTCACACCTCCTCTCACCCCAACACATGCTCGGATACCGTTGTATACTGCTATTATTACGTTTATTAGACTTTTACTTACGTCATATTCATTTTATATTTCCCACTGCTCCTATTCACTCTGTCATATGCTTTCTCCAGATCTACAAACGCACAGTACGGCTTCCATTTTACACTTAAACACATCCTCTCCCTGGTATGAAGCCACCCTGCACACCCCAAATCTTAGTTTGTGTAGTTTCTGGTACTCTATCGATCGGTATTCTTCCAAATACTTGACCAGTATACTGAGAAAACTTTTTCCTCTGTAGTTCTTGCCATCACTCATGTTCCCCTTACCTTTATACAGTGGTACAATGATCGCGCTATTCTAATCACTCGGCACTTTTCCACCCTTAAGGCGTACATTGAAAAATTAACACATTCTTCGTTTATGCTTTGCACCTCCATACTTTAGCATATCACCAGTGATTTCATCTACACCGCTCCTTTACCGTTTTTCAACCTTCCTACCGTTTTCTTTATCTCATTTATCCCAATATTCATCTCAGTTTCATTCACCATTCCTTCTACATTCTCCTTATTTCACCCTTCAGTTTTATTTTCCTAACTACTGTATAACTTCCCGAAATATTCTTGCCAGCATTTCCTCACTTTACAATCGTCCCATACTATTTCGTTGCTCGTATTTACCACTCCTGCAGCGTTCTGTTTTGGGCCACGTTTTGTGTTTTGACCCATTTATAGAGGAGTTTTTTGTTTCCCTCAAAATCATTCTGTACGCCTCATACAATCGCCTTCTCTCGGTCTCATTTTTTGCCATGTACGCATCTTTTTTTCTTACATACTGCCTTTTTTACCGATTCATTCTGCCAAGCACATCTTTTCTGTTTACCTACAGTCGCTCTTCCACACATCTACTCGGCACAATTGACAACACAGTGTTTCATGCTTATCCATGCACTTTCAACATCAGTGTCTTTTATTTGTTCATTCTACACCGTTTCATTCACATTCAACTCTTTACTCACAGCATCTGTGTATTTCATTCTCGCACCATTATCTATTATAGTCTGTCCAAACCTCCAAATTCAGTACGGGTTCTTATGGAATAATTCTCTCTTTTACTATTTTTAGTCATTTCTAAATAACGGTATCCTTGTTCTTCATAGCGATGCTGTCAAACGTAAAATGTAATTTAATAACAAATCAATATCAACTTCGTGTACTGTCACATTTATTGCTTGCTTCTTCTACGATATTTAATATATGATTGGGGTTATTTTGTAGAATTTTGTATCATATTGAGATGGAAGCTAAATCTGGTCTTGAAAATATAAAACGATATAGTGGAAAACACTTCAGCCGTACCTAAGGAGAAATGCCTCATTATGGATGTACTTAAGACCAAACCGGAGCAGTAGCTAGTCCGAAAAAACGCATGAAACGAAAATGTGCACAACTCAATGATCGTCTACATGAACCGTCTTGGTCAGATAAATGTAGTACATCCTCAAATTCCTTTCATTTCAAAATTTTGAAAATTTATTATTGTAAAACAAACTTAAGCTTAAGCAACCTATTGTTCTTCATTAATAAAATCAAATAGCAGAATAGGAAATTAAAGATATTATACCATAAAAATTTGCTGAAAAAAGCGTTTTCTACATTTATCTGACCAAGACTGTATATTAACAGAATATACAGTCAATTATTCGACGTAAAGTGCACATTTTTTTCATTGAAAACACTCCAGCAACAATGAATAGTATCCTTTCTTCCATTAATACTTAAGATGCACCAGAAAGTTCCGAAAAGTAGGTACTTGAGTCTTTTTACTCGATCTCTAATTACATGTTTATAAAATAACGTCGTATTTCGCATAACTGACAATGTTCAATCTATTATATACACTGAAGAATCGTGGATTAACGTGGGGCACACAGTTAGTAAGGCATGGTGTGACACCACTATTGAAAGTGGTCGGCGGCATTCGTTCATGGGCTCAATACAGGTTTAAAATCACCAAGTGGTCTTGGATCCCGAGTAGCCTTAGTTCATGCTGGTGGAGTAATAGTTTTATTCCAGGTGCGGAACTTACTTTCCTCTGTAAAAATAAAACAGCCGATGTGCATAATGAAATGGATGCAAACACTTATGAGAAGTGATTTATCAATCAACTCATTCCAAATATACCACCAAATTCAATTATCGTTATTGACAATGCTACTTATCACTGTAGGAAGGTAGAGAAGATTCCAACAATGGCGTGGCGAACAGAACAAATTGTAGATTGGCTTAGTAAGAAAGAAATACTTATTGAAGCGCTATTGGATACTGTAGCACAAGTGAGGTATCTATGTGACAAGAATAAACTTGATCTTATAGCACAAGAAAGTCATGAGGTTCTTCGTTTGCCTCCTTACCACTGCCAATTAAACCCAATAGAAATGGTGTGGGCACAACTCTTACATCATATTAAAATGAATAACAAGATTTTTAAAGTTAAAGTCATGGAGGAATTAATAAAATTTGGTTATTATTTAAGTCATGTAAAGATAGTTGAAGGTAAGATGTGGGTTTCTCATAACCTTCAAGATAATATTGCAAAGTTTATATCAACGTTACAGAATCATCATCCGAAGACCTAGAACTCGATTCGAGCGGTGAAACTGTACTGAAAAGTAAAAAAATTTACTAAAATACGAGGTGTGGTTATTAAATCAAAATAATAGCTACTTATGTAATCAGTTAGTTACGCAATGCCGAATTTTGTATAACGAGTGAGATTTTTGCGGAACGAACGCAGTGAGTGTAATTAAAAATTATTATTAATTTTATTAAATACATAAATAAAAAGTTTACCTCGAGTAGGATTTGAACCTACGACTTGTGCTTTGAACTTATTCGGTCATAACAAAAACTTATAATAATTTAATATTAGTCAAGTTGCTTTGGTATGTGTGAATCCTTGCGATATTGCAGGCTCACATTCCATTAATATAAGTAATTTGATTATAATCTCATTATATTTAGAATCAGTTCTGCATACATAAAGACAAAATTTACATCGATTGGGGCTTGAACCTTGATGGCGCAGAAGGTTAACGCGGTACTCTAGCAAAGTACAGGTCGTGGGTTCAAATCCTACTCGAGGTAAACTTTTTATTTATGTATTTAATAAAAGAGGTTAGAAATTGTGTCTCTCGTACCGTACATATAATATTATTACAACCGTAATACGGCATTATATGTGCAGTAATCTATTGGCATAAAGTTTGGCAATCCTGCACCTTTTTCCATAAGCCCCATACTGAATTTGGAGGTTTGGGTGCGCTATAGTTTGTCTACCCTAATTCTGGACATTCTTTTTCCCTAAACACACTCTCGATACAAAAGTGGTCCGATCCATACTCCGATCCGCGCATTACTTTTGTGTCTCTCACCAGGCTTGTCTCCACACAGGTGTACACCAGGCGTTTTCCATTCTCATGGACTCTTTGGTCTCCGAACTTTTCTAGAAAGCGTTCCGTATGTTCTCTCTTCACACCTACCCATCCATTAATATTTCCCAATATTATCACTCTTTCGTTTGGTTACATACGTTCAACACGTTTTCTACATCATTCCAGAAGTTCTCATACTCTTGGTCTCTTTCTCCATTCACCGGTGCATAGCATGCAATAAGAAAATTTTTTGGAAATTCCACTTTTATTCTAACCCACATTACCCGGGGGGTGCCAATTCCTACTGTTTAATTAATACATCTTTTCGCTCTTTCACTTACGATGACTTCAACTCCTTTTGCGCCATGCACTTCAGTCTCAACTCCTGACCATAGTGCTACGCTGCCATCCACCATCTCCACAGCATCATTTCCTTTGCGCTCTGTCTCCGATACATACAGAATATCAAGCTGCCTTTCGTACATTACATTCGCAATTTCAGATTCCTTACCTCTAACATTCCACGTACCGACTCGACAAATACTATTAATTAATTAATAACGTGAGAAACAAGAGACTTTTGTTTTTATGTCGATAATAGCAATACTATTGAGTCTACGGAAATCTTAGTACACGAGGACGTCATTTTTGTTGTTAGAACTATGATGACATTGCATACTAGTTAAGGGAGTATTGGAAAAAAACTTTGCATTTTCTAATCTAAAGAACTACTAGTACTTTTTAAATATGCTGTTCTGTAGGGGCCACTCTGTAAATAAGCGATCCTAAAGTAACAGCCAAATACAAAAGTGTTTAATTTCTTTGTTAAATTATTATTCTTTCAATCAACGACGAACGTAATATCTAATATGTATTGAAACAAAAGCGTTTTTTTTTAAATTGCATTTCCTGTCGTAGCCATTTTGAAATGAATGGCTGTTTATAGTATTTTATATGTGTTAGGTATTCATATAACACGTAAATAAAAATGCAGTAAAAACTTCACGAGAGAATTTACTGTTAACGTTTGTGACTATAACCTTATTTATTAATTTTGTACAGTAGATTAACGACGCTTGTTCAGGTCTAGACCGACTTTGATCGGAAATATCCTTTCATTTATGTCGTTATTCAAAATCGAAAAGGTAAGCCAGTAAACATCTATTTTTAAGAATCTGTCCCGCTGTTTTAAACTATCAACTAATTTTTGCGAAACACGAAATGATTAAACTTACAAAGTAAAATAATGTCCACCGAATATATGTTAGTGGAACATTTTATAAAACAAAAGTAAAACTTAAAACTCGAAAAGATTGTAAAAGAAGATATCCAAAACTCAACAAATGTTAAATGCAAATAACTTACAAAACGAACACAGACCAAACCACAATCCAAATTTTTTATTGCATGTTAACATCAGAAACTACTCCACAAAAAACTAACATAACTTTTACCTGTCGGTGCTGGACTAAAGGCTCCTGAAGGTAAGAAAAACAGAATGCGATTCTCTTTTCTTAATGTCTGAGACTCTCCTGAGATTGCGTTATCACATACGGACATCTCTCTAACTGGTTATGGGCAACTTGGTCACTATACACGGTGTTGTTAGACACTATCTTTGTGTATAACCGCCAACACGTCTAATATAAATAAGTATAACTAATTAACATTTCTAGAATTAGTTAAGTGTTGTATTTTTAAAAACCGTTTTATACGCAACAGTAATTGATATATTGTGGTTGTTAATTGTGAGATAAACCTTGCAGCATTATCACACTTACAAAATTGTTAGTTAATTTATTTTATAAAATAAGGGGTTGTGTTCAACTCATAGAACTAGTTTTTATTCAATGATTTGCAAGATGCAATTTATTTTCACAAGTTTTAATTTCTTTTTCTTATCTAATTGTGAATATACATAGTCTTTCATTCAAATGGAAAATGTAAGTTCCTTTACCTCACTTCATCACCAGAAGGAAAAAGTTAAGTATTCAAAGTAGGTTAGTCCTAAACCATGATACAATAAATAGAAAGATTTGATATCTAGCCGTTTCAAATTGGTTCGCTGCGCGTAGTGACGTCATTGTGTGAGTGACTTGAAGTGCATACGTTATAGGCGCATAAACATTTCGTTATAGAGTAGTTACACAACATCGTGTCACTCGAGATGCGCGGCGCGATTTTCTACAATTTGAAAAACTTAAAACGATGTTATAATCGGGAAACTTCGATAGCAATAATGCCATCCTAAAAGTATACGGCAAATGAATAAATTTAGTAATTATCGATTTTTTTTCGACTGATATCGTAACTGAACACATTTTTATTAAATGATCATTTGTAGCAACTTCAATTTAGTTATGTATTGGATTACCTATTTCATATTTGCATTAAAATAATTTTTTTAGTTAGTAAACAACCTAACCTGTTCAACATCAAATGTTTTTATCAAGGATTTGCAAAAATGAAGTTCAACGTTTTATAAACTTTTAATTACACCCAACAGATAAACAGAAAATAAGAGTAACTTCTGATAAGATTTTTAGTTGTTAATCTTAGCAATCATCGAATAGGTAAATTCTTAAAACTCATCGTTGATCGCAGGTCTAAATATTTATATTTTTAAGAACCCACAACAGGAATCAATCAATTAGCGTCATTATATTAAAATATGTGTCAGAAAGTGTTATTACAAATATGACAAGTATTTATTCAGTTCACACTATTAGTTTATTGTGCCGACTAGAAAATGTGAAAAATTATTTGTTCAATAATTTTTAGATTAAGTAATAGTAGATGTAAATGTGTACTATAAAAACTTGAATGAAGCTTCTCAATGTGATTATAATACTATAACTTGAAATACTTCTAATAGGACAGAACACAAACGTTGAAATGACTACTACGTTTCACAGCAGTGTGCAACTTAATAAGATCCTCCTTGTTTGATCGGCAAACATTTTGCAGAAGTATTTCAAATTCTAATACCAATATGTAAAATAAGTCGCAAACTGATAAAACATTTTAAAATGTAACTTTATTAACATACAAAAATAAATAACTATAGAAGTTTAATTAGTTAGAATCTAATTCACTGTCGCTGTCTTTGTCACTACTGCTGTAATCAATTTTTTCATCACTTTCACCTGTATTTACAATAAAAATCAGCTATTCGACTTCACCAATAAAACCTTCTTTTTCTAAATATTCTTGTTCAATCTTTTCTGTATGTTTGCACACAGCTTTCCATTATTCACGACCAATTATTAATTTAAATTTATGTCTGATAATTTCCACACATCTTCAAATTTAAATGTAATATTATTACTCCCTCTGTAATTTTTAACTTGAGCCCATATCTTTTCAATTGGATTCAGCTCTGGATAGTAGGGTGGCAACCTTACTACAGAATGACTATGTTCAGCCATCAACTTATCGATTAAATAATTTTTATGAACTGGTCGATGAAGTTTAATTTTCTCATAAAGTTCTTGTTTTGCCTCACTTTGTTCTAATGCAATCCCACATTCGTATAACCACTACTGCATTTCATCTTTTTTGTGAGTTGTGGTAAGATGCATTATCGACCACTCACAGAATTAGGCTCAAGATTGGGAATCAGTTTTTCGGTCAACCACTTAATGTAATTCTTAGAATTCATGTTGTCATGATGATACAAATCCTTTAGAACGACCACAATGTAACATTATTAGGCTTGTCCTTTTGAAACAGGTGCTTTCACTCCCTTGTCACTGCTGTCATACAATCCATGTGAACTCGTATGTTAACTGTGTAAGTATGATTCGTCACTATAAATGATGTTTCTGCCCTCTTCTCTGTGCTTTTTCATTTTTCTTAAAAATGCTGTTCTTTTCGCACCTAATGCGAAAGTTTCCACCAAGACCTTCCTGTTGTCTTTAGTCTTTTGCCATTTGAAACCCATCTTTTTCACAATCGATCAAAAGCTGCTTAATTTTCCTCTTAAATGTATCCCTTCTTCTTGGATAGCTGCGAACACATTTTGCATTGTTGGTTTTTGCTTTTGGATATACACAAAATTGTAAATTATTCTTCTAACAACTTCTTCAAAAAACTTGTCGATGGTTGTTCTAGGTGCTGCTTTGTTTATTGTTTTACGAGGTGAAGCAAATGTACTTCCTTCAGGTTTCGATCTGCCTTCCTGTGTAATGCGTTTAATTTTTCTTCTGGATATGCCTGTTGCTTCTGCTAATCTTTCATACACACGATCGGCAGGGATAATAAAATCTTTTGATTCTTCTTCTCGCTTCATAAAATCATACAATTTATAAATAATTTCACGAGCAATCCATGTATAATCTGACAGATCTCTAGAAGCATCACTTTATTTAGTCTTGTGACAAATGTAAGCAGCTAGATGTTCTAAGGCATCATATTCCAACTCATTTAATTCCTTGTCCAAGTTATCGAAAGAGTCTTCCAAGGGAGCTTCAGGGTTTTGATTATCTTTTATTGAAGAAAAAACAGCACCACATAAGTTTATTTCATCAATTGATATATTTGGTGTATCATTATTCTCAACATTGCCAAAGTCTGAATATGATCCTTCATTGCGACCTAGAATATAAGATCTAAGTCTGTACTTAAATTGTAAGGCATCTGGATGGTCATAAAGGCCTCCTTTTGCCTGTATAGCACCAAACAAATTTTCCAATGCATCTTGGTTTAACCTATACGTTAGGAGATATTTGACGGAAAATCTTCTTGTTAGATCTTCAAACAATGATTTTATAGACATATTTCTCATAATAAGATGTTCCATAGTTTGAGTCATTTCATTAATAATTTCATTCTGAAGAGGCATGGCTAAACCGTAAGTTTTCTTTCAAATTAATTATTTTTTGACAAAATAGACAAATAAGTAATATTCTTACCAGTTTAAAAAATTCGGCACATACAATCCAATTGGCTTCCTTCAATCTACCCAAAGTGCGACATCTAGTTATACCCTTGGAAATTGTATGTGAAAACAATTTCGCAGCAAATTTCACTTTTTGTCTAGCTGCCCTTGGACATTTAAAGAATCCTTATTCATTTTGTAACTTATTTTTAATTCAGATGTGCTTGTCACATCTAATACTTCCTGAATAATTGATTTATTAATTTCCTTGTTATTAATGAAAAATCCATGATCAAGAAAATTGTTCCTAATTAATTTTAACAAATGAGGAACATCAGCAAAGACAAAGATTTTTTCATTGTTGGAAGGGTTGATAAAAAAAAAGTTATAATGATTAATATTCAATTCATTATATAATCCTCTGTTACCTCCTCCCAGATCACTGACCATTGAAATCCTGAAACAATAATACCATGACATGGTAAATATTTATTTACCTGATGATTCTGCAAACTGTATGACTTCGGATAATTTTTCTTTGGTCATCTTACAATCAAACTCAAAGAAAACTGATTGTTTCCAACTTATGACTAGTCCTCTAAGCATTGATACTTGTACATAGCTAAAAGGGTTAATCGTTTCATCATTTGTTTTATCATACAAGTAGCATTTGGAAATCCTCATTTCATCAAATGAAAGTACACATATTTTATCTTCAGACAACTTCATGAAGAATTCCTGGTGCAACTTTTATTTTCCTCAACCTAGACTTAAGAGTGGGAACTGCTGGACATGGGTGTCCTTTTTTTAGAAGCATTCGGTAACTCCTTGGCCCAGCAGAATAAATAACTATTGCCCTTGGTATATCATCAACTGACCAACCAATGCGTCTTTTGATTATTCTAACTTTTTATTTGCATATTGCTAAATAAATCTCCTACAAGTTCTTGTCTTTTTTTAAGGAACTGTATTTTTTCCTGAGACCGGTTATAATTTTATCCCGATCATCAGCTTCGGTTTCCGTATTGACCCTACAATAAATATGTCCTATTTTTGTAGTTTAAATTGTTACTATGACTTAAATATTTAACAATACTTCTACTACCAGAACTAATTGTAGTACTATTATTAGCGTCTATACCACCTTCACCTTCCTCATAACTTGTATCATCCAAAGTATGTCTACAAATGTTCAAATAAGTGTACATAAATTCTTGTTCAAACATGCTGTCAACAAATGTTTCTTATTTTCTCAGAAATTTGTAATTTCTTATGTCTGATGCAACTCAGCTTTTCAGGCAGCTGCAGAATTTTTAGGGAAATTTAGGAAAGTTGCTGATGAAAAACTGTCAACAGAATTAGAGAGAAAACTAAAGCCAGTCCTTGTGACCTAAACAATTCAGCTTGTACAGTGGCTGGAGGATATCAGACAGTTTCTGATGGAAAATTGTCACAAATTGTGAGGGGATCCTAAAACCACTGCACAAAGGAATTTTCAGAATTCACTGGTGGAACCGTCTGGTTTTGCCAATTTTTGCTAAAACTCAAATATTGCCTAGCAAAAAGGAAGTAGAGCACCTGCCACTAACCACTCAGTAAGATAGAAAAGCAGAGAATTTTTTATATAATTTAGTGTAAACTTGCTTAGACCGGTGGATTAACCTGTGTATTTTGATAAATGCCCAAAGTTGAGTTGCGTTAGACGTTAGATATTAGAATTATCTTTATAATTACAATAGAAATGAAAACATACCATTAGAAAATTAGGAATACCTACATTGTTGACAGCAATGTCAAAAAATTATAAAATTATTGTTAAACAGACTACATTATGATAATTATATAAAAGGAAAACAATAAGATAATAGGTAGGTATCTTAAAAAATAACAAACCTTTTGCAAATCTCTTCCACGTCTTGTTTTTCATTTCTTTTTTCATAACGAAAACCTTTAGAGTAAATTTTTCGACGGGACAGATTCATTTTTGAAGGCTCTAAATTGATCATTCTTTGGGGAATAGTCAAGTAGTTCATGTTGTAAATTGCGTACATAATCATCTTTCTCAAAATGTTTTGAGCAAATACGTGCAGAAGTTTTATTAAATTTGTTCTTACGAATACACAGGTGAATCCATTCACTGCACATTGTTTTGTCTTTAGGAAAAGTGAAAAACCTTACATTTTTGTCAAAGTTTTTGCCTGTATTGTCCACATTACATCCGTACACAGTATACCTTATTATTCAACGTTTATTTATTTAAAACAGAACATCAAAAGTCGCCGTTTAATGACGAACATGAAATGCAATGCCCGCGATTAACCACACGTTCACGTTGTAAACAATGCCGGCCATTGCTAAACCACGTTCGCAATGACGTCACAAGCGAACCGTTATCTGCGCGATATAGTGTCTTTGGTTTATTGTATCATGGTCCTAGACTACTTTTTCCATTTTTTATATCTACTGTTTGTTTTTATTACTGTTCTGTCTTAATCTGTTATGAATTGGTTTTCAAATAATGGTATTGTCCTAAATTTTCGTCTGTTTAATCATATGGCCTGTACAATATCAATAATTTGATATTTTTTTCCTTACCAGTTGTTCGTTATCTATTATCTTTTTGTGACGTACTTAATTCAATAAAACTTATTTTTATTTATAATTTTATAGCTAAGTTTGTGTACATATACATAATTTCACCCTAATGAAAATTATGTCAAGCCATTGACTCGTATTAGATACTCTATTTAATTTATAACTTTCTAATTCATTGAGATAAACAATTATTTAATTTGTCATTGTGTCACAGTGTGGTTCACATGGCATTTTATTGAGAAAATTTCAATTATCGGTTATTTACTATTAATCGGTACGTCACTAGTAGAATCTGTCTAGTGCATATTTAGCTTTACGTGATCCACCAACTTTTATCTGGAATAAAATTTTCTGAGAAATCGATATTAACAAAGTTTTGCATATCGACCAACCCTTTGGACAACACTGTATATGTTTATTTGCTTATTTATGGATTGAAATTAACCTAATGACATGTTTATTTACTTATTTCTACATTGACTTATTATTATGTAAATTCTATTCTAAACTTCATTAGTAATGCCATCTAGCGGTATAAGTAAAACAAAGAACCCTGATTACATGTTCAAAAAAATCAGGTTAGTTGGAAGATGCGCGCTTGAAATTTTCTGGTTAAGACAATCAAACAACCTAATTTAATTGACATATAAGCAATATTTATTGAATAAAGGATTTCTATACATGGCTTCTCAACGAGCTTGACTCAGAAGTAAAGTTTCTTCTTTACAATTTTCAATAGCACTGATGATATCTACGTAATAACCATATCGTGGAGTGACTCCTTCGAGGAGTAAATTCTACAATTGTTACTAAAATCACTAGGTTAGCATCTGGCTACGTTGATGATTACTTACTGCAGATGTTAACCCTATCATCTACCGACTACTGATGTCGCCGTCACCTGTCTCTTCGTAGATATCGCAAATTAATTCCATCTGCCGATTGTCGAGACATGCACATCGACTAGTGCTGTATAGTCAGTGAAAATGTGGGCAGATGTACTGCAGACTATTACATCCAACGAACTATCTTGGTTGATAAAACTTATTAGAAACTTTAAGTAAACATTCCTACATTTAGATGAACTTACCTACATTGGTGTTTAGTTGCTATTTGTATATAACTTAAGTTCAATAATCTTTAAAAAACGCCATTATGTACATGTTTTGCTCAGGAGCTGTCAATTTATGTTTTGTTTGTGGCTTACGTGTAGTACATCAATTATCGTTTTTGAGTTCGGTGTGTAAATTTATGGCTCATCTTACAGTACCGTTTTTGGATTTAAAAATTAATTTTGTTGTGAATATCTTTATAGTTGCTGATTTTGTCACGTGTGGATGAAATTGTCGTTGTTTTTTATTATTAGTATATTTGGATATCATATGTAGAATCTTAAATTAATGTTAGAATTATTTTTATTTTAAAGTTTGTTATCGCAGTTTCAATAAATAGCGCCTTCGTGGGAATTAGATTGATTGTTATCATAAGGAGTTTTAAGAACTTACCTTTTTATCGTGTTTATGAAATAAATCTGGTGCGCGTTATGTAATTCTTGGTATTATAGTTGACCAGTTTATATTTGGATTAAATTGTTAGTGAGGAAGATTCAGTTGGTGGATTGGACTTATTATTCAGAAGCCGGGTGTAATTACCGCAATTCTGGGTATCGTTTTTGTTTTCATCGCCATTTGTGCGGTACAAGGCTCGTTGTTTTTTTGGGAAGTGTCCATTGTGCAGTTTTAGTGTGGTAGATTTTTAGTGTAGCGGTTAAAGAGATGACGTTGTGTTTTTCAATTATTTGGTAGAGTCGGAATTACGATGTTGTGGTGAACAGTTGGAAGTAAGGGATGTAGGAACCGGGCGCGTACACATTCTACCTATTACCACTGGGTTACCGAAGGTATCGAGCGTGGACTCTTGTCCCCTTCACTTAGCGTGGATTAAATGAAAAGATCCTTCAACTCCGGGAAGATTTGCTTTGTGTTGACGTTTTAGTTGGATTTTTCGAAGAGAACGATTAAGTGTTGGGTTGTCAGTGCTTATCTATTTTTTTTGGAAATAAAAGTGTACTTCTGCGGATTAAACTATCTTATTATTGTTTTGGTAAAATTGAATCGAGTAAGTAAACCCGGTTTCCCTTTGTTAGGTGCATCTTGAGATATCACAGCTAGTTCAGACAGACAGTTAGCTGCTGTATATAAACTGCTCTGGTAAAATTTTGTGTATATAAAAGTTAAAGAACGTTGTGTAAATAAACTAATAGAGTGTAGACAAACTCAGGTGTAGCAAATATCAAATGACCTGGATCTGGTTTGAACTTTTCGCTGTTAAGATTGCGAATTTAAGTTAAACGAAACAATTAGTTAAGTTAACGTGGTAAAGGTGTCAATGCTGCAATACTGTGTCAAAAGAGATTCGAGGTTTATTGATATTTCCCGGTAAGGTAATAAGGGTCAATAAAATGGAAATAGGCGCCCTTATATTGTGAGATAGGATGAAAAGGTTAACCCAGTATCAGTGAGCATTCAAGGTAATAACTTTTTGTGAATTGTGAATTGAATAAATTTGTAAAACCGTGTTGGTTACGCGGATGAACCCGCTTTCTTTGTTTTAATATTTTTAATAGAGGCCGACAGGCAATCATATCAGTTACTGAAAGCGCAATGATTCTGCTTTGGACCTTTATGTTATTGTGGTATATTATTGTTATTTTTGCTTGTTTGTTGCATTGTGTATTGATATTTACATTGTATAGTTTACCAAATTTCAATTTAAGATACAGTTAAATAAATTTAAAATATACAGTTAAAATTGAAAACTCTGCATTTAAAATTTTACGTACGAAAGATTGCACTTTATTTCCTTTGGTAATAGTAATTAACGTATTAAGAGGGTAACCCAGTCTTAACATTCGAGCATTTTTTTATGACTCGTAGCGAAGCGAGCGTGGTAAAAATATGCGAGATTTGTTAACACGGTTACCCTTCGAAATGCGTTCATTAGTTTATCGTTCATTGAGGCAATAATTTTGAATTACTAAAAACTGCAAAATCGAAATCGTACTATCATGAAAATGTGTAACGTTGCTATAGTTTCTATTCTAAACACAATAAAATCTTAAAATTAAAATGTAAACGCAAAACGAGTTTCTTGTTTCCCGAATGAAATTAAAATGATTGCCGCCTCCGCCATGGAGGAAATTGTCCCGTCGACATCTAAAGTAAGATACGAAAGAGAATACTCCGCATTCAACGCTTGGAGAAACCAAAAAGGCGTTAAAGGAGTAAATTAAGTTATTTTGGCATATGTCAAAAAGAAGGTAAAAGTTACCATTCCTACTAATTAAATTATCTTATATTAATTAATTTTTTAGTCTGCCATCATCACTGTGGACGTTTGTTTTTATGTTGAAGAGAACGTTACAAACAATAGAAAATATAAGTATTGCAAAATTTAGATTTGTTAACGAATGTTTGAAAAAAAAGTCGAAGAATTACATAGGCAAGAATCTTTGATATTAAATGTACCTAGATGATATCAAGAGATTTCTTCGAGAAGCGCCAAATTCGACGTTAATGATAAAGGTCCGTATTTGAGGGATTTTATTTTAGGTTTGAGAGTGTGTATTTTAGGTTGCTACTATTATGGGCTTCTTCGGAGGGTGTCGTCGCGATGAACCTTACTGGTATGGAGGACAAAGATTCCATCCTTATTGTCAAATTGCCGGAAATGAAAACAATTCCACGCATTTTCACTGTGGTAGATGTAGAACATGAGATTTATTATTTGAATTTATATCGAACTTATATTGCTTTAAGACCTAAACATGTGAGCATCTAGAAACTATTTATTTTCGTACCAATCAGGAAAATGCAGAGCTCAACCAGTGGGTTTGAATAGTTTTTCAAAAATGCCCATGAAAATTGCTAGATATCTGGGACTGGAAAATTCACACTTATATACTGGATACTGCTTCAGACGTTCCTCGGCAACGTCTCTAGCGAATTCAGGTGCTAACATGACCACAATGAAGAGGCATGGATGGTGACGATCCACATCAGTGGCGGAGTGATATATAGCTGATGCAATCGAAAAAAATCCACATTGCAAAGAAAATCGGTATGGGGAAGGTTAAGGACGGCCCAGCAGAAAGTAGCATCAAAGAACCAGTTGTTGATCAATCACTACAGTCAGTTTTTGATAAATTACCAGTTTTTGGGGCTTCTTTTAGTAACTGTATCTTTAATTTTAATAATAATAGTAATTAGAATTAAACAAATTTGCATTTTTTTGTTATTTGATATAAACGTGCATGCATGTTAAATGAGTGGATGCATGTTAAAGATATTTTAACATTCGAGGATGCGATCATGTTAAATACTGTTTAACATTGAACGATAAAAATTTATTGGTTTCTGACTTTAAAACAATTGTACAGAAACTCTGATTATTTGTTTTATTATCCTTATTATTACAATATTTTCAGATTTCACATGTAATTTTCGTCTGCTTCACAGCGTTACCATTAGTTACGAATCAGATCAACTTAGAAGATAAAATATTTTGATCACGTTCGTGTTACTGACCCGTTTATATTTTTCTTTGATGGAAATTTCTGATTTACACAACCTTACAGCAACAACATTCATTTGTTTGATTTTGATGAAAGCTTTTAACGTAATAATTTTTGGAGAGATTTTTCTGTTAGAATTTCACTGATAAGATGTAACGTAAAGTAAAATTAAAGCAAATAAGGTTGATGACCGATCAACTAGTCCGCACGTCAATTTGTTTCGAGTACGTGCAAATATTTTAAAGCTTTACAGGAAACGCCGGACGAAGGCATTTATTTTACCGATTCACTTGGTTTATGCAACGTAAGGTAAACAAGTTTTTTGTTTCTTTTGAACTTTTTTGTGGAATACTCGCATTTAGGTGTTTAGACCCCGATATATTTTCGATTATAAACAAACTGGCACCGCTTTAATTTATGACTTTTCCCTATTGTGCCTTACATATTACGAAGTATCCTACACGCAAACTGAGATCACACCTACACCTAATCACTGGGCTTCCAGCACCCCTTCTCATATCTGTTACTTTAGCTCCTTCTGAAATTGTCGCCTGTAACAATTTACATTTACTTTATATAGGTAGAAACGTGCTACGATATTTATTTTTCTTTAGTATTAACTTAAGTACACACGGTTACACATGAAGATTAGTTTTTTGGGGTAAAATTACTAAGTCTAACTACGCGTGTGCGTGTGCCTATTTATTGATAAATCATATTAAAAATGTGAATTTATGATGTAAATTTATTTGTAATTACATTTCTAAATATCTCATTAGTTTGTAAGGTATTAGTAGTCCACGGGTTTCTAGTTGTGAAATTACGGTTACAGATGCACATGCTGTTAATGACAGTTGTCTTTCACAAATTTTTAAGTTAGTAACAGCTTGTAAAAGTGATTTTACGTACCTTAAGTTTGGTTAAGTTAACGCATCCTTACTATTGAGTAACAAATAAAATAATTTACGTCTGCATGAAGAGCTTTCAGCCGGGTTTAATCGAAATGATTTCTCTAATGGTATCCACCATATCGCTTTGCTCGATGCACTACTACTTCTTCCAACTTTTTGAAGGTCGGGTTCTTTATAGCGCAGTTCTAGTTATGATTGGCCTGCATTATTTCTGTGTTTTTAGAGTAATGAAAGGATGAGTATGGATTGAGAAAACACTAGCAAGAATGTTTTGAAAAGTCGTATGTAGGTTGGAGTTGGTTGACTTTGAAATTAAACAAGGAGAATGTGAACGAGATAAGGAATAAAACTGACGATGATATTGAATTGAATGAGGTAAAGAAAGCGGTACAAAAGTTGACGAATAACAAAACTGCAGGAGGAGAGATTGTGCGAAACATTTAATTCATGTATTAAGCACCAATCGATTAAAAAGGTGAGATTATTCGGCCGCTGTGTAAGGGTAAGCGTAAAAGAGTAAGAACGATGAAAAATCGGGAACACTGGATGTGTGGCAGGACGTGTAACAAACAAGATACACCCACGTACCGCATAAAATTAAAAAACGCCCAACGCTTTAATAGCTAAAGTAACATCATCATAGTGCTTTCGGTGAGTTTTAATTTTGTGTGGTACGTGGAAGTATTTTATTTCTTAGTAAAAGTGATTGCAAAAACGACAGAGGGATCAGTTTGTTGAGTGTACCTGGTAAACTATTGTTTAGTAAAGTTTGGCATATTCAAGGTGGTTTTATGCAAGGAAGCGGGTGCGTGGATCAGATCGTTGCTTTGTGAAAACGCGATAGCGCTATAGACAATGCCGAGGAAGCTTGGTGAAGTTTGTGATAGTATGAATCTAAATGTGAACGTGAATATGAAAAATAGGGTAGCTTGTTTACTCTCCACGGTGAGATAGTAGAACAGATTTATTGGTATGAATAGAATGCTCACCTCAGAAGGTGGAATGAATGGTGATATTGAGCGGCGTGTCATGCAGGAAGGAAAGTGGTATGAGCATAGCAGCGAAGCGAGCGATATTCAATAGCGTGTCAGTACTGTATGGAAGTGAAATTTGAATATGCCAGAAAAGTAAAATAAATGGTGTGCGCATGAGATTTTTGCGGAGCGCACTCACTAAAACGAGAATGGCTAGAGTAGGGAACTAGTGGATTTTCAAAGGTTCAAAATGTACACGATCCACGTAAAATGTAATAAAACGTTGAACAGTGAACTTTTATCGAACAAACTTTGCGTATGAGGCATCGTACTCCGTTCTTATAATACTCTTAAACAATACTCACCCAAGCAGTTAAGATAAGCATAACCATATCATCAATTACAATATTGAGATTTATAATTTAAACAAGTTGTATCACAATTTATTATAATACTTCAATATTACTGATTGTACCCTGTAAGTTTCTAGTATTATATAATGTATGTGTTAACCGTACTCTATATGTTTATTGTGATTTACACTTCCGTCATGTGATCTAATTTACACCAGCTTAAAAAAGATACATAAACGGGAAAAGGGTTAGTTAGTATGATTTTTACAAGTATGGTTAGAACGAAAATGAAATCTAAAACTATCCAAATAATAGTTATAAAAAAACCCAGAACTTTTCTTTTCACTGGGTATATGCAGTCTTGTGTTGTGCGTAGAACGTGTTTTGGATGGTAAATGAACGTGAGTTTGTACGAGAAATTTTTTTTGTGTGTAGAACATAATGTAAATTAGTGTAAATGCTAAGCTACTGGGATTGCAGTAAAACGTTATGTATTATGAAAAGGGTATTTAATCGTTGTATTTTTAAGGTGAAAGTATTAAATTTTATTGAGAAATAATGTTTTAGTAAAACCCCTATTGAGACGATAATGCTGAAAGGCTACCGAATTTGCCAGTGTCTGCTGCAGAATGCGTTATTAAGACTGTCGTAAAAGTGTGAATGAGTGAATTTATGATGTGCTGATATTGTATTAAAGTGTAGGAAAAGCATATGTATGTATATTTTTGCTTGTATAAATGTCGTAACATTGTCTAATAGAAAATTTGAATGCATGTTCAAGGAGAAATGGTGTTTGCGAAGGAGGCTTGCGCATATGGGAGATTTTCATAAAAGGTTGAATCCAAATCTGGATGGCTGCGTTTTTTCGTTCCAGTTGCGCGTACTGGAAAGCTCTTCTGGAATAGGTTGACCGTAGGTATATAAGGAAGAGCCTGTTAGGGTATACCGAAAGACGCTCGGCAAAGAGTCACACTTATAGGGATGATCGCGCGAGTATTTTGTAAGGTCATAAAAACGACCTGTGCTGGTATTTATTTGTAAACAATTATTGTGGCAATACATATTAGTTAACTGCAGAAACCCATTTTGGGGATGAAGTATTTAAAGGTTTACAAATTAAAGGATTAATTTGTGAATTGAAAAAAAATACTAGTGAGCTTTTTCAAAATTTAAGAAGCGATAAATCAGATTTAAAGTAAACAGCAAACATCCAGTAAAAGTATTATGTATACAGAACCTGATCAAAAAAAAAAACCTAAAGTAATAAGATAACGATGTGTTTGTTAAGTTAAAAAGTAATTTGATGTTCAAGTGTAAGTAAATATATCCTGTGACAAACATTTATTTTCAAGGGCATGTACCAAATGCAACTGCCCACTTCTTATACAGAGTGTTCCTAAATATCATGTACATACGGAAAGGAGTAATTATTTGGTTTATTTCATGACTAAAAGTTTATATAAACATAGGTCCGTAAACACTTCGTTACTGAACTACAAGGTGTTGAAGTTCCAAAGTTTTTTTAGTTTTTTCTTTATAGTTCCTGCAGTTTTTAAGATATTTGGCTCAAATTTGGGAGATAGGTTACGCTGTGGGGCTTATATCATTGGGCGTGCCAAATGGTTGTAAAAATTTACAGGGGTTATGCCCCTTTCCTCTCACTGAACTTTTTTGCGGTGCGCCACTAGTAGATTCTAAAATACAAAATAATGTTTCTGTTCTATTTAGAAACTTTTTGGTCTCTTGTAGTTTTTTCGTATCTGCGAGCGTTTTCGAAAGAAAAATAAAAACGGTGTTCTATAATTCGCTAGATGAAATTAAAATATTTAAAACTGTCTAGTAGGCATCTAAAATCATAACCTGTGTGCACATTTACAAATTAATGGTTTAAGTTGTAAACTGTAAGGTACAAAAGTGTTCTAAATACTAGTTGTAATCTCGCAACAATGGCAAATTTTACTAACTTTGAAATGACTGAGATGGACTTCATCTATGGCCTTGCGAATCTCTAGTCTCTAAAAGACCAGTGAATACTGTAGATGACTTACGAAATCGAATAGTAGATGCATTTGAAACCATAAGAAATACTCCGGGGGTGTTCCAGGAGTACGGGAATCAATGAGAAGAAGAACGGAGGCATGTGAAAGGATTGGAGGAGGTCACGTTCAACATCTTTTGTAACGTTGTTTTCTTATGGATATGATTTAGGTTTTCTTATTGTAATAAATCATTGCTACAGAAAACCGTTTTTATTTTTTTTCAATAACGGTGGTAGACACCAAAAACTTCTAGAGACCAAAAAGTTTCTAAATAAAGCAGAAAAATTATTTTGTATTTTAGAACCTACCAGTGACGCACCACAAAAAAGTTCAGTAGGAGGAAAGGGGCACGACCACTGAAAAAATAAGCCTCTGTAGATTCTCATAACCATTTGGCATGCTCAATGATATACGCCCCACGCGTAACCTACTTCCCAAATTTGAGCTAAATATCTCGAAGACTGCAGGAACCATAAAGAAAAAACTAAAAAAAAATTGATACTTCAACACCCTGTAGTTCAGTAACGAAGTGTTTACGGACCTAGGTTTATATAAACTTTTAGTCATGAAATAAGTCAAAGAATTACTCCCTTCCGTATGTACATGATATTTGGGAACACCCTGTGTATGCGTAAGGCGTAAACTCGGACATTTAACTTAGCGAATGGTGCGATAGACGAATTAACTGATTGTTTGTGACCGTTTGTTCATGACCAGTGGGGACGAATCAACCCAGTTGACACATTATTCCGTACAAAGGACTGCGGAATTTACTGTAAACATAGTTTTAGATAAAATACTTATCTTTTTTGGGATTTTTTAATGGTGTACTTTAAATTATACAATCTAAACGTTTCGATAACACTTACAATTAAAACATGTTTTAATTTTTCAAATTTGACAAAATTGTTTACTACATCTTTAACAATTTTTAACAAACATTACTACTGACGAAGATAACTGTAAGTGTTATCGAAACGTTTAGATTGTATAATTTAAAGTACACCATTAAAAAATCCCAAAAAAGATAAGTATTTTATTATGAGTGTTAATGGTGAAAGTTTACATTTTCATATAATTTTAAATCTTTGAATGATTGTAGTTCGATTATCTTTAGAGATATTATTGTTTATATGGTTAATTTCATTCAAGTATTAAGGATAATCAATCTCTATTAACTGGTTTTATATGTTTAGATTATGAGATTTTAGTTTATAAGAATTAGTTCTTTTGTATGTGATGCTCCTCGGAAGCAGTGTCTGTAAATGTTTTTGAAATATTGGTAATACAGATCCATCACGACTTATTTTTTAAATTGTGATTCCTTAGTCTAAAGGTTAAAGGAGATCCAATATTATAGGGGTTAACTGTTTTTTGTGTGAAATTACATAAAGGATTACATCGCTTTACATCGATTACAAAATTGACTTTTTTTGCATTCATTAACAGTCATTAAATACATAACACTGATAACAATATATTTATTAAGCAGAAATTTCAGATTTGAATTATTACACAATCCATTCGGGTTGGTGAATGTTTAAATACATTTTAAAGAGAAAGTATTCAAATAAGATTTGATAGAAAATATATGATTCATGAACGACGCACTGATCGTTACGTCTTTAACATTTTTGTAAATACGAATTAATGTTTCTATGGTTAAAAATTAATAGAGCGAGGTATTTTTTTTTCTAAATTGGGTGATTTTTATTTCGGAATATTATGACAGTTACAAACATAATCTACGTGTATACGAGGGTAAATTAGAAAGTATCCAGATAACGTTTTATTACTTTGATTTTCAGAATATACAGGGTGTGATCAATAAGTTTACGACGACTCGTATGATTCAAAATTTTATTAATAAGGGTAATTGAACTTCTGTATCGACGTGCATTAAACTTCTGAGACTCTGTTAAAGTGAAAGTGTGATTTAACTTAAGTTGTGTATGGTTTTATTGAGTAGGCTACAATTCTTCCACAGTCATATAACTGTAACTTAACACCTCGCCTAAGATTATTTACGTTAGAAAAGTTTAAGATTGCGCCTAGATACTTTTTTCCTGGATTGAATGTTGTTTATTTGTTGATTTATGGTAAGCGTAAGGAGTTTGGTACTAAATTTCAATCATTTTACGTCTAATATCGACCACTGCAGTTGGATTAGAAACCCGCTAGGTAGGCCTGCACGACACCTAGTGCGGTTTGATTGTGTAACATAGTGTACAATGAGTAAATATTGTCCATAGTTATT
Source organism: Vesta saturnalis (assembly GCA_036346205.1). Classification (NCBI taxonomy): domain Eukaryota; kingdom Metazoa; phylum Arthropoda; class Insecta; order Coleoptera; family Lampyridae; genus Vesta; species Vesta saturnalis. The sequence goes on from JARFJB010002115.1 coordinate 931,877, forward strand.
TACACATGAGTATGGCAAATCAACGTTTACGATACGACTAAGATGTTTACCAGTAAGGTAAACTTCATTTAACTTACAAACAATGTAAACTATTTTATTTTTTAATCAATAGTAAACATATATTAACTCAGTTAAACTTAAGCCATATAAAATCACTTTTACAAGCTACTAAATTGTAGACATTTTTACAAGTCAACTGTCATCAAAAGCATATGTACTTGTAACCGCTATTTGACCACTATTAACCTGTTGTTATACTAATACTTAAAGCCACGACACGAAAGTATTTAGAAATGTCACTATAAACAAGTTTATACCATAAATTCACATTTTTCATGTAATGTACGAATGAATAACAGATAATAGTATTTTACATTATTCGTATGGTAAATAGGTTTTTACTGGCGAGTCGCTAGGCGCGCCTGTGATCTCCTCGAGCCAGTAACTGTTACCTTGCGTATAATGTAATATATTTGATTCCTTATTCATTCGTAAATTATATTATAAATATGAATAAATTTATGATATAAACTTTTTATAAAATTTTTAAATATCTCGTCAACCGTGGTTTCAAGTATTTATACGACAACGGGTTGCTAATTGTCAAATTACGGTAATGCACATGATATTAATGACAATTGACTTCTAAAATTGTTTGCAAATTACTAGCTTGTAAAAGTGATTTTACGTAGTTTAAGTTTGCTTAGGTTAATGCATGTTTACTATTGACTAACAAATAAAATACATTACTTTATACGCAAGGTAACGGTTTTACGAGCTCGAGTAGATTACAGGCTCGTCTAACGGCTCGCCAATAAACTTCTCCTCTCGCCGGTAAAAACCTATTTACCATGTTAATATCATACTTTTTTACAATTAATTTATATTTTCCTACTATTTACAATGTATAATTATAATACAAGGAAAAGTCTAAAGTCAGAAAGTGTATTTGTAAATTTTGATGTATTTAGACTTAAATGAGTCTGGTAAAAAAACTACAGTGCATTTCACGACCTCTGCAATATGGACGCCAAATAAAGCGCGGGAGTACTCATTGGCGTAGTACCTTTTGTCATATAAAAAAAAGTGAAAAACTTATTTGAATAAATTTATTATTAATACATTCGCCATCACCACGCTCACCTAGTATTATTATTATATAGTATTTTAACTATTTTAATACAAATTTAAAAAAATGAACAAGTATGTAGTAAATAATTTTTTTATTAATAATTATTGCGTAATTAAAAATCGCAGAATTATAAACATTTAAAATAAATTGTCTATCCACTCATCGTCTGTAATAATAACAGTTAAAATATGGCAATTAAGAAAATATTGTATAATCTTACCGAAGTTGTACTATAACTGTGCAAATTTTCAATAAAGTTCTCGTCTTCAGTTAAAACAAAACTTTCTTCCATTTTAGTATAAAAACTACACAATCACTACAACCGTTATAAATTATTGTTTACAGTATAATGGCAAAATGGAAAATTGATTCCACATTTATAAGCAAAGCAAGTGGTCATTAATGATTTCTAATTCACATTATGCTAATGGAATAATTTGCAGTTTCAACATTAATTACGAATTAGTAATGGTAAATTTTCAGAAATTCTTAACAATAATGATATTTGTTTGGAACATTATTTTATTTTAATGATGTTTATTTGTTAAAATAATTAATTTAATTTAAAAATTTTCAATTTTACTAACCTAAGTTACCTCTCCGCGTGATACGCTACTGAGTTGGCAAATAATATTTTAAGACGTTAGAAGGTCGTATTTGTTATTATATTTGTCTTTTGCTATTATAATGTTGTAGGAAAGGATGGAAAATGCGGTTCAGAGTAACCAACTGAAATATCCCTTTCATTACAATGTTACACTTATAGCATTTTATTTATTTTATAATTGGATGTTGTTTATAGTGGAATGGCAGCCATATTATAGAAGTCTAATTATTCGTGAAATGCACTTGACTTGTCAATATGAAAGTTGATAACCAATATCATGTTTAAATTTGTAATTAATGCTTTTTTAAATGTATAACTAATTCGACGATTGCTAAGCAATTGTATACATTTTGGTATACATATGGTAAATATAATTTTAGTACAATAAATATCTTCTATTTTTTTAACTCCTATTAGTGAACCTTGTTCGTGGTCTATGTACCACCGCAGGTACACACAAACTTTTATATGGCTGTACCACCGGTGGCATACACAGGAAGTCTCTATTGGATATTTGTGTGCCATTCGTGGTACATACAAAAGACCTTCTTCAATGTTTATGTACCACCGGCGCACACACAAAATGCTTTTTCATTGTCTGTCTATCATCGGTGGTACACTCACGCTTGTGGGTCATCGGTGGTTCACAAAAGGTTTTATTCGATTCGCTCATAGCGTTATAATTGTCTATTTTTAAATATACGCAAGAATTTAAATATTTTTACACGGTTATATAATAGTGATGGGTCATTTGCTTTCAATGGAATTTTTGTAGGGACTTTATGTGTCATTAATATGGAATTTTCCCAGTGGATAACTATCACGCTTTCAAAGGGCCGATAAAGGCCTTTGTGTACCACTTATGGTTCACAGACATGTTTATAACTACTATCGTAGAAGGACTTACGTAACACCGGTCGTACACTAACATGGAATAAAATTTTTTGCGTATACCACAGGTGGCATACAAAAGCAGTGTCGCAAACAGCTTTAATTTTTCACAAAACAAGCGGTAATCTTAACCGCTGCTTTATTCAACTGCATCTATTGTTGTAAATAAAAATATAAACCGTTTATATCCTTTAAATCCATTTTTTATATTTTATCACACTTCTGCCCTAAGGTTTGATGAATATATTAGTGAAAATTACACTCTGACAACCGCCTACGCCATTACATGTGAAAGGCATGTCCATGGGTTTTCCCAAAGTATTGCACAATAAAGCGCAGTAAGTAAGTGGAAGGCATGAACTATGCAATATATAGTAGCAAAATATATTTATGTTCTGTATTGTAAGGTTTCAGTCAATTGACCTGTTTATGTAATAAAACTATTTGTTAGATTGGTCAAGCTTTCGAAATTGATTTATCTCGTTGCCCAGACAATTACTAAAATATGACATTAAATAGGCGACAAGAAGAAACTATAAGGAAGTATTATAACTATTTCTATTTCAACAAAATTTAAAACTGGAAAATTAAATTGTCACAACAAAACATTTTGTAATATAAAAATAAAAAAAACTAGATATTAAAATGTAAACTTTCACCATTAACACTCATAATAAAATACTTATCTTTTTTGGGATTTTTTTAATGGTGTACTTTAAATTATACAATCTAAACGTTTCGATAACACTTACAGTTATCTTCGTCATCTACTGACGAAGATAACTGTAAGTGTTATCGAAATGTTTAGATTGTATAATTTAAAGCACACCATTAAAAAAATCCCAAAAAAGATAAGTATTTTATTAAAACTAGATATTGTAGGTAGCGGACCGAGACAATGTTATTATTGTAATAAACATTTTCAAATCGCAATTGTTACCATGATACAAAAGATATAATTAATGGGTTTAAATATCTTGGTAATAAGTCGTAATTTGATAATGGTTTCGGGATATTTTATTTTATGTATTTTATGTAACCGATATTTGAGTAAGGGCTGAAAAGAAAAAAAAACATATGCTGGGGTAGAAAACAGGTGTTTTCTAGAAACTGCATTTATTGAAAGACTGCTATACACACGGATTTTTGTTAAAAACGTCCCGTCATTATATCCGAACATACCGCAGGGCAAAAGACGTTTTTGTTTGTTACTTGGAAATTCGAGACCTAGATACAGGATTTGCTACGGACGAGTGCATATTTTAACAATTAATATTTCTTTTAGTAATAATTATGAACATATTCCCGCGTAATATTTCTTGTGGTTTAAAAACGGGGTTTGATATGGGGAGTAAGGACAGTTAGTTGCAGTTAGAGTCCGATCGGATCGATCTGATTGTTTAATTACAAACCCTCACAGTAAACCGTTCTATCTAGAATATTTTATCGTGTACATTTTAGTAAAACTAAAATGCGAATTCGTTTTTTTCTTTTTTGTGTTGGCTTTAATGTGTCTTTCACAAAACTAAAGTGGTCGTGTAAATAAACGTATCGCTAAATATTAGGGTTTTAATAAACGGGCGTGTAAACAAGATATCTATACATAATCGTTACCGCTTTGGGTTTAAACGACGTGTTTTAACCCATTAAGTATTGGTTATTAAGTGATATATTCAAACGTAAGTAGGTATTTTATGTAAATTAAAGCTCACAACAATCAATTCGCCAAACCTATGTAATCCATTAAAAATCACTTATTTTCTTGCTGAAGTTTCTATTTAAGTACACAAGCACGCTCATTAAGCTGAAATCTGTTAAAATAAGAGGACTCCACGTCAGACAGTACAGTACCCCTCCTTCATTGTTTATATTTGATTGTTTACTAATATTTTCTCCCGTGTAAGTAGTAAGGCGTGGACAAACGTGAAATGATAGATCCCAGTTAAAGTGTTATAAACAATGCCGGGGTTTACAGACACGAGTCCAGATGAGCATAAAACACCTCGAATTCCATTGTTACTGAGAAACTAACCCGTTCTTATTGTTTTAAATATAAAGCGATGTATATAGATGAGCGGGTAAGCTGTCGTTTGTAGAGTAGTCACTTGCGGGTAATTCACCGGTCTCTTTGTTATGATTTATTTGCACCTGACCCTTGGAAGGCTTTGTTTCAATGATGGTTTTTGTGTCTTTGATTCAGCCAGCTTATTTCGAATTGTTTGTCTACGAACTGATATTGCTTTTATATGTAATTTATTGTAATTGTTCGTGTGTATTTTGTGCTTTTATGATTCTCTATACAATTGTGTATGTGTAAATTCCTTGCCTATTTTTTGTCTTTGTCTAAGTGTAGGTAAACTGCATTGCAGTTACCTTATTGCTACCTGTTTAATGTTACTGTGTGTTATATTTTCTATGTACTTTAACCTACATTATTATTTTCTTATTAAATTTAGTGTTAACTTAAAGGCGGGTATGATTGGTTGTATAAGGGCCACATGTTTGGTATTATAATTTTTATTCTGATTTATTTATGACAATTGTGGGTGTGATTTCACTTTATGTTTTTTTTTGTGTTTATGTGTAAACTGATTTTTATTTTTTTCTGTTGCTAAATTTTATAATTTTGTACGCTCTTTAACCTGATTTAATGGTATTTTGTTATATTGAACCCTTTTGTTGTTTTTGTTCTTTGATTTGTTAATGTACTTGTGAAATTACTTATTTATTAATAAATTGGGCATTATTGGTGGTTCTTTCCCAGTTTCGGAAATTAACGGGTTGAACCATCATTGCGCAAAACTTGTTAATTCTAATTTGAGTAGTTTAATTGTTTACCTGTCCCACATGATACAATACTTAACCTCATCTAATCCTAACTCATTCACATAACACGACGTAGCTACTACTAGACGGCAAATTCTTTTTATCAGATTTGAGGTTTGCGAGTAATTAAATATCTGACTTGTAAATAAATTTTAATGTTTTAATTATTGCTAGGAAAGTCAATGTAAGGCAAGCAATTAATCTAAGTAAGAGTAGTATTGTTGTCAATAAAGTCAGGATACATCCCTTAGCGATCTTTTTTTTCTTAAATTAGCATTAGTGCATATAAGTTCAAATTACACTTTTAAAGATAGGGTACCTTGAGACACTACAATATTTAATATAGATTAGCGTTAGAAGTAAAGGAAATAACAACATAGTTAACTAGATCATTTTAATATATAACCATAAATTAAATTAAATTTTTAATATTGGTTCTTTTATTCATAGCATATATACACTTCCCTGTTAATAAAAATTATTTCAAGAGAGAGCCTTATTATTATTCTCAATAGTAAGAACCGAGGTATTACAAAAATTTACACGATGTGCCAACAGTTTCACATCTTATTTTTATGGTTACTTAAATCATTTAGTTTTTTCATTCCATCATACCGTGAATTTGTCCCTGAGGATGGTCACATAGTTTTAGTTGACCAAACCATATCTGTATAAACATATGTATTCGAATTAGGAATTTCTTGGGTTGGGGTCTATCGCATACGTTTACTGTTATTCTCAATTTCGAGTATTGATTTAGTTTACTATATCTCCATTGTTTATCAAAACTAAGACAAAATGAACAGTACAAGAAAAGTTTAATACCACATATAAGATTCCAAGTAATGAATGTAACCTTTCCTATATTGGTCAAGCAACGAGAAATATTTCAAGTCATGATATATTATTTTTCAAAGTGATGTAAGAAGCTGTATGTTAATTATTCTGTGCTCTTTTGGAATATATTAATAATTTATCATATTCTGTAATTATACTAATACCGCGAGTTGAGAATAATTATAATCAGACTTTTTCTTGAAATGATTTTTGTTAATAGGTAGGTTTATGTTACGCATAAAAAAACGGATGTTAAAAATTTAAGCGTAATTCATTAAAATTAAGTAGTTAACAGTGTTATTCATTTTTTTAAAAACCTTTTAGAATTAATTTCCATTTTCATTAATGTTAATATTTAAATTTTTAATAGTGATGTGTATGAAATATCTAGTTTATTTTTATGTTAGGTACTAAACGTTTCTTGTTACTCCTTATTGAATCTCAAGTAAGATATAATTTCTAATATTTTAATTTTATATAAAAATATTAAAAATTATATCTTACTTAGGCTAAGTAAGATACAACTATTAAATATTTTAAATTTATATTATAATGTTCTAGTAATTGTCTTGATGAACAGATTAGTATATCTCGAAAACTTGACTAACAAATAGTTTTATTGCATAAAAAGACCAATAGACCGTAGTCTCACAATACAAAAAATAATTATATACTTTCCTAGTCCTAATATTCAGGCACACAAGAGTGTAACATACCTATTACCAGTTATTTGAATCCAGTTTAACGGTTTTCCATAAAAACTTGTTTTTGATAAATTACCCAACATTCAGGTACTATAACTACCTTTTTTTTATTTTTATCTTTAACGTATCTCTTTTTCATTGAAATCAGTATTTGGCGCAAATAATTACCGTTTATAAATGCTGCAAAAATAATGTGATTCTAGTAATTCTTTTTGATAAAAAATGCTTTTATGTTTGGTTGAAAAAAAAGATGTTTATTCATATATTGCAATCAATATATGCAAACAACTGCATAAAACCATGTAACTGCCTTCAACTGTATTGGGCAGGACTGGACTCAGCAACTATTTACCATAAGCCGGCCGCCTTGAAAGGCGCCCTTTCAATGAATAAACTCTAAGTCTATGTAACTGGTAACAGGAAAATCTGGGAAAACGCTGTCTTGATAACACTTTGTGCAGTTTTAGTTGTAGCGACTCGAACAATTCCATCTTTACCCGGATGAATTTGCAATTGCGTCCTAAAATCCGTTGGTTGATAAAGGTCTTTCACTAACACCATAGAATTGGGCTCCAATTTATTTGGATCTTCGAAACGCCATTTACTGCGTTGTTGCAAGTGGTGTAAATATTCAATGGACCATCTTGGCCAAAAATGTTGTAATAATTGGGTTACTTTTTAATACTTAGAGAGGCTATTAGTGTCAAGATTACTAATATCTTCATCAGACATGGTATTCAAGTTGCCACCAACCAAAAAATATCCGGGAGTAAGTACATCAAAATCATTGAGATCGCTTGTTAATGGGCAAAGTGGTCTTGAATTTAGTATTGATTCAATCTGCGTCAAAACGGTATACATTGATTCATCTGATAGGTGAGTATGTTGAATAATTTTGTTTAAATGAGATTTAATAGATTTTATATTGGATTCCCACAAACCGCCGAAATGTGGGCTCCTTGGAGGAATGAATTTCCATTGAATTAAATTTTCTTGCAAATATGTATGTCTCATTTCATTACTGTTAAGTTCTGTTAATTTAGTATGTATTTCTTTTAAGTAATTACTAGCACCAACAAAGTTGTTACCATTATCGGAATATATGGTATTAGAAATATGAATATGAACCTTTTAAGCATATTTAAAAAGGCACCGGTAGATAAGTCTCCAACCAACTCAATGTGTATTTCCTTGACACTAAAGCACAAAAGGAAAAATGTAAGTTTTGACTAATTTTAGATTTCACAGTGTACCACCTTTTATCATGATAGGCCCTGCAAAATCTATGCCACAGTGTAGGAATGGTCGAGGTGGAGAAACTCTATCCGAGGGAAATTGACCCATACTTGGAGAAATTGGATTTGGCTTTGCTTTAATGCAAACGATACAATTCCGTATAATTTTTCTAAACAAATTTTTGCAATTTTAAGGCCAATATTTGCATCTAATAGCTGATAATGTTATATGAATTCCACCATGAAATGTACGATTATGTTCACATCTTATGGTTAACTCTGTAAACATATTGTTACTAGGTAATAAAATTTGTTGTTTATGATCATAAGGTAAGCTGGAGTTCTTTAATTTTCCACCTACTCTTAATAATCCATCATTGCACAAAAATGGATTTAAGCTGATAATTTTACTATTATGACTCATATATTTATTATTTTGTAAAGCAGTAATGATTTTTACTTAAAGATAGCCAAAATGGACCTGACCACCATAAATCTAAATTTACTAAAAGTTTTGGATTTATACCTCGAGAACATAAGTCTGCTGGGTTGTCCTTTAAACTGACATGTAACTATTGAACCTTTTCTTGAGTGAGTGATTACATTTCAGAAATTCTGTTTCTGACAAACGTTTTCCAAGTGCATGGGTCTTTAGATAGCCACGAAAGTACAATTTTCGAATCAGACCATAAAAATGTGTTCTGATGATCTAATTTGATGGCAGACAATGCTTTGTCTAGAAGTTGAGCTAAAAGTAATGCTCCACATAATTCGACTTTTGGCAATGATAATGATTTTAATGGAGCGACTCTGGATTTTGTACAGAGAAAGTGGACATTTATTTTTCAAGAAAAATCAATTGTTTTTGTATAAATTAACCATCCGTATGCTGTTTCACTGCTATCACAAGCACCATGGTATTCTAAATGACAAAATTTGGGTAAGAAAACATGTCTTGATATTTTGATAGATTGTAAAACCTTTAAGCTATCAAAAAATTGAATCAGATCATTGAAAAAAGTTGGAGGAACAGTCTGATCCCATTCTATATTATGTCTCCATAATTTTTGCAATATGATTTTTGCTGTAATTACAACACAACTGATCAATTCAAGCGGATCAAAAATTTTTAAAATTAATGATAAAATACCCCGCTTTGTAAATGGTACGGAATCTAAATTGATATCAATAGAAAATTTGAAAATATCCATTTCAGGATTCCTCAATATACTTAAAGTATTGACAGACTTGTCGTCAGAAATGAAGTAGTTTTTCATTTCAGATTGCTCATGTGAATCTAAAATTTCTTTTTATTTGACGTCAATTGTGTCACTTTAAAGCTTGCTGAACTCAAGCTAGAATTGATATTATGCTTTAATGTGATTACGCTGTGTTCATCCTCACATTTCGTCAAAAGATCATCAGCATAAAAATCTGACAATGTTACGCTAGCTGCGTTAGGAAACATTTTTTTGTTTCCTAATGCCACTTGTTGCAATGCGCGGATTGCTAAAAATGCTGCCGGAGTTGTTCCGTATGTAACTGTATTTAAAGTAAAATGAGATAATTCTTGATCAGGAGTTTTGCGCCACAAAATTCTTTATAAATCACGTTGGGATTTATGAATGTGAACCATTCGATACATTTTTGTGATATCGGCTTTAAGAACAATGCTATGACTTCTGAATCTAAGTAATATTGAAAATAAGTCATCTTATATGGTTGGACCACAATAAAAAACATCACTGATTTTACTAGTTACACTATCCTTTTTAAAAACACAATGATGTGGTAAATAATATTTGACATTTTTATTATTGAGTGCATTATCCTGTAATAATGACATGTGACCTAATGATTGATATTCACACATGAAATTAATGTATTGTTGAGCTAAATCTTTATTTTTCTGTGAATGTTTTTCTAACGAAACGAATCGATTGTAAGCGAATTCAAAATTGTCATCAAGATTACCGACATTGTCTTTTAACGGAAGTTTAACAATAAATTGTCCATTGCTGTTTTTTTGAAAATTGTTAATAAAACGATTTTCACAATATTGTTCTTTGACTTTCCAAAATTTTCTAGCTGCCTTGAGATTTCACCATTATTAGTTTGTGTAAACGATAACAAACAGTTTGAATTTAATGAACTTGGCAACTGCTGATTGGTTGACTGGTTGATTTTGTCCTAACTTAATTTGACCAACGGTAATCTTTACAGGTGTTGTATAAATAATTCACCTACTTATCATTAAATACTTCTAGCTCAGAGCTATAATTAGCTATGGAAAATAATGGATAACTAGAAGATTTGATGTCACTTGGTCATCGGTAGATAAATAGGTCCAGGTTTAACAACATTTGCTTTGATTATTAACAAAAATAGAATTGCTTAGATATTTTCGCTTTACAACAAAGAAGGTGTTGCTTCAAACCTGAAAATAAATAATGTAATCTCGGACGCCAATTTGTTTTTAAGGAAATCAGGAAAATAATGACAATGGGTTTTATTACGATAATGAATTTGATTATAATGGATGATCTCTTAAAAACTAATGTTAGTGATTCTTAATTAATTCCCTTAAACTATGATGTGAATTAATTAACAATATGAAATACCTGGAGTAATTTCTTATACATTTTGGGTATCACTGGAACTTCAGCAGATAAGCAAATGCTGTCGACTCACCACTTTAAATTTATTGCGCAATTTTAATGGAAGTTGAAGTAAAGATTGATATGCTGGTTTTCCAAATATATAGAAATTTCGTTATAAACCTCCAAACTGAATTGATTTGGTATAGTTTAAAGTACAATTTGGTAATTGAAATCCCACTTCGCAGCAGCAATCATCTTGCATCTATGCAACTAACGCTACATGAAAGTTGCACTTAAGTTGCCAATATAAACGTAAATTTGAAACATACATAAAAGGTTTGTTACACAACTGATTATAAATAAAAAAATACTGAAGTTCCAATTAACACATCTACAGTTTGGGCTTCATTGAAATTAGGATCCGCTAATTTTATATTATTAGGAATTCTAGTGCTTGATATTGGAATAGAAACATTAGGAATTAAATTGGTGATCTTGTTTAGAATAAAAAACTTCAAAGACCTTGTAAAAGTATCAAAGCGTGATTTAATTGTAGCTTGAATATAAGAATTTAGTTTACTTGAGGTCTGTCCTATACCTGTGATAGGCAAATGATATTTATAAGATGGCAAGCATAAAGAATTTGCCAAAGCAGATGTAATAAAGCAAACTTGTGAACCAGAATCGAGTAAACATCTTGCTCGCATTGAATTTCCATCTTTGTCTAAGATATAAATTATGGCTTAGTACAGTAAAAATTGCCTTGACCTGGACAAAATTGCAACACAAATGATTCTTTTTGCATTTTATTGTGAAAAGTGTATATTGTAACATATTCAAAATTCCCATTAATCCAGGCACTAGAAATCAGTTAAAATCCAAGATGGTGGCTGAATTTGGTATTTTTCATTTAAAAATTTATAACTTTATTATTTATGATGTTATTTCAATGAAGTTTGGCAAAAATGTTTAAAATACAAAGAAAAAAGTGTAAAAAATAACCACTGACTTTACTTCATTTTTTCAAAATGGCGGCCATTTAAATATTTAGCTATTTAGTTTTGAAATGGCATTTATTTTGAAAATAATGAAGTAAAGTCTATGGTTATTTTTTATACTTTTATTTTTGTATATAAATAAAATGATAATAGGTACTGAATCACTAAAATTGCCTCTATCATATATTAGAGAAAACTTTGTTACACATTAGACTTACAAGAATAAAAAACCATTATTTCAAAGTATGGGTCATTTTCCATTATTGAACAAAAATTAAAATGATTTGGTTCTTTTTCACAATTCTTCACAATCTTTATCTGAACTTTCGATTTCTTCATCTTGTATTCGCTGCGGACTATTTTCACAATTTGTTTCTTGACACTGACAACATGAACTAGTACATTCCAAACGATTATTTCGGCCACTACATTTCATGGTACCACAGCCGGTTTTGCAGTTACATCTTACTATGCGTAATATACTTTCAGGTGCTGGTGGCAAATCCATTTTTTTCGGTACATACATATTATCATGTATACTCCATCCCCAGTATGTTGGGTTCAAGCCTTCTTGCATTTGTTTCCATATACAAATTTGCAAATATGAAGGGAGGCTATAGTACTTGACAGCTGATTCCGTTGGGGGAAGGTTCTGTGGATGAACGAAACATTTTACCTTTGATACTTTATCAATAATACTTTTATACCTAAGTGTATTTACTGTATCATCTGCATTTCCACCAAAAATACATACCACTATCTTCTTTCCTAATTCTTCAACCTGACTGGGTTTAAGGTTTGTTGAGCTGAACAATAGTGGAATTTCACGAAAGTATTGATCTTCAACAACACGTTTGAAAACTGATTGCTTTCTAATATGGAATATTCTTGAGGTGGTATGTATAAAGAATAGACTGTTCTGTAAGTCATTTCCGAGCGAATATCTAATGGTATTGACATCATAAATGTTATTATGTTTGGAAGGTTTTTTATCACTTCTGAAAAACAGCTTGTGGTGTGCTTGATTACACCAATATCAGTGTCTTCTCCTATCACTGTTGTATTTTTAATTTGTAAAGATTCCAGTGCAGTTTTAACAATGTCTACATTAGCATCATCAACTGCATGAATGACTGAACATCTATGTTGCCGTATTTCTTCAGTGATTAGAGTAATTATTTTTTGCTTTTTTCCTTATTAGTGAGAAACATTTCCTTATTTCCTGTGAATGTCATATCTGGTGTGAAGTTCACAGAGGGGAAAACTGCATTTGTTCGGCGAACATGGGTCATGCCTTTTATTGTGTATTCTGATGTATAACCATCAAAAACTACAGTTGCTTGCCCATAATTAACTGTCACAAACGACGCATAAGCTCTTGCTATATCCCTGAATGTACTGTCTTTATGCCATGGCAGGCGATGCAGTAAGGAGCCTCCATTGAGCACACAACTTGTATCACCTTCTCCTGCTGTTGCAAATGGCTGAGAATTATTTGCAGTAACATTCGCAATCAACGCCCTTGATAGCTTTGGCTTGTCTGCTTTCAACAACACCGTTGGACTTTGAAATAACGCAGGAGGAAATGAGCACAGTTCATATTTCATTACTTCTGCAACATCAATTTCACTCGAAGAAGATCACATAATTAATCGCTGAAATAACAGAGCTGGGCCAATAGTGGCCTTCTCTTTCTTGAACTTAATGAATGATACAGAAGAAATTGTTTTGTCATTTCGTTTCATTTTATAAGAAAACACCTCCTGGCCCTTCACCAGTTACAATGTTTCACAAAGTTGGATCGTCTGAATAAGGTGAAATCGATCTCAGTAGCTGAAGTATCTTATCTGAGTCTTACTTGTCTCGTTTCTTTCGTGATTACGTCAAATTTTTATGCTGTTCGCTAGACTCGTATACAACGTTTGTTAGCTTCTGCATGGAGTTATTGTATTCCGAATACACAGGCATTGACAGCATCCTAGTAATATATTGTATTTCGGACATACCACTACCTCTGGTGAGACTTCCACTTGTCTTGAGAGACCTCATTAAACACTGCTCAATTACCAAATCGGCTGGTAATCCCGCCCATATTTTATCAGTACGTCGTATCACATGACCACGTTTATTAAAAACTGAATAGATTTCAGGATGAGTGTTGTGAAGTTCAGCCATGCTCTGTAAGTGAAGGTAAACTGATTTTGTGTAATTCGTATGCTCACATGCTGCAAAAATGGGCAGGGCTTCTGTAAGATCTTCAAGTAGCATTGGAAATGATACTAAACGATCTGCAGTGATGAGTTTGCGAATGGTAGTTACTGCAGTTTGATATTCAAGCCAAAGGAGGCTAGTTCTTGAGGAAGATCTCAGCTCACTCTTCTTGGAATGTAATAAATCACAAACTTCTTTCAGATATTCATTGGATTCTAAATCCTTCACATGTGTGCTACCTTCCATTAGATTGTCATATGTTTCGAGTAAATTGTCAAAGATAACATATCGCTCTCCTTTATCACTTGGAAATGAATATTCAATAAGGTTGGCATCAACTATAAGATGTCTTCTAATTGCTCGCGAATACGCCTTTCCACTGATTAAATGAGGAAGTGTATTTTCTGCATATATCATTTCAAAAACGTCGGAAAGACCAGAAACTGCCATCAGTGAGCCTACTGCGCCCAGCAAATTCATAATTGTGTGAAAATTTCTCAATTGTAGGATAATTGATTTAAGGTCATCATATTCCAGCTTAATTATGGAAGCTTTCTAGAACAATGGCTAATCAAAAGTTATGATAGCTGGGATGTGGTTCTTATTAGCGAGGTCAAGCAAGAATTGCAACGTAGACAGTATGCACGTCATGTCACTCGGAATCAAATTAATCATTGGTAAAAATTTAACAACCGCCTCTCCGGTGTGAGTTATATCTTCATTACCAAAGACAACTTGCATCGTACCAGACTATATGGTTTTAAATACCCAGAAATTTGCTAAACGCGATCTAACAAAGAATTCTTTGGCGCAATGATAGGTAGATCGACAAAGACTGTACTTTTTAAAATATGTGATGACGCTGTGTACTCTTGTATGTCAATCTTCCCTAGCTGGAGAATCTCGTCATTTTTTATTTTTCGCCTGGTAACTGCAGTGGACGTTTGTGAATATGGCGAATCTGCTGCAATCATGCCCATCGCATGAATTGTGTTATATCCATACAGTGTGCATAAATTATGATCAACGGTGTCTCCTACCATAACAACATGTAGTTGTCTTTAAGTGGTAATGAAGTGAGCGGAACAAGTGCTGCATTCCTCTCAAATTGTACAGCTTCATTGTATGATGCTGAAAATCCGAGGGCGTAAAGCGTGTGTATAAGGTATCTTGAACGAAAATGATGGTGTAGTTGAAAAGGTGCTAATATTGACCTGGGCCGAGCACACTGAATTATACACTGACTAATTGAGGCTACTTTCAGATTTATATCCTTACCAACAAAAGTCCTTGAAAGCAGAAGTCTGAGTGAGTTTGGCAAGTAATTTAGACCTTCAGTGATGTTAAGGTTTTTACTTCTAGGGTATGTCTCTGCTAGATGTATATGCAGACTTAATGTCCCTTTTTATTATCTTCGCAGCTGCTTCTACGATAAGGATATTTTGTAGCTCGACATCAACATCTGTATCCTTTCTATAATACTGTCTGAGGATTACATCAGCACTTTCACGCAGTGTCACTACATCTGTTAGGCCTTCACCTCTAGAAATAATAATACTTTCTCCAAAGTTGTTACGGTATAAATGTTCACTAGGACAAGGTAAAAGATAAACCTGGTTTTTGCACGGCTAGCTCGGCGTGCGGGTGAGGGTCTATTGGGACAAACCAGTCTCGTCTCCGTAGTTTACGCTATCTACCAAAGTCGAAATCGGGAAAATGACACAATAGGTTCCGGTAGGCGCCAGGATATTCTAAAAGAACACACCAGGGTGTTTTAAAATGCGACTAAAACGACGGTACGCAGTGGTCCGAATACCCAACTTACCACACTTACCAAATCGTAACGCTCGAAGCTCAGGTTCCGCAATACTGCTTCACCTGAAAAGGCTTCAAAATCTGCACCTTAATCTGATCAACTTACCACTGTGCAGCAATATTCAAATTCAATACAGATCTCTAATGTTCCCCTTACGTTAAATTACTCCCTTAAACAAATCAACATAACACATACTAAACTGACTTCAATTCAGTTACAACTCTTGTCTGAACTCGTGAATTACGTTACGTTAACTTAATCTGGCAATAAAACAAAACAAAAAACAAAACTCCAACTTCTCTTAATAGAACTCGGCGACGCTTTTCTATTTGAGCAATATATCATCACCCTTTGTCAAGGCTTAATATTAAAATAATTACTCCAAAATAGTAACTAAGTTAAACATCTATTAAATCAAAATAAATAAATAAAACAATTGAAATTTAAACAGGTCAATTTGAATATAAAGGTAATCGTATCTTCTTAACTTTTACCTCATTGAATTCTGGCCAGTAGCAAAACTATCTTAAGCTAAATTGCGTTCAAAGAAATTCTATACATTTGGATTACTCCAGCACGTAAATCTTATATAAACAACTGAATAATGAAGGTAAGATTTTATTTACCTCCCTGCACAAAATATTAATGGTATCAAAAAAAAATAGCTTCTAAATAGACAAAGGAAACTTCGAGAACGTTAACAAAATGACACAATAAATTCAAAAAAAAAAAAAAAATTACTTCCAACAGGTTCCTTCGTTAACACACATTACATAAAAACACAATCAAGTTTTATTCTTTCAAGTCGCAAGATCACCAACAGAATGTAAATTACATTACCTAAGTCACGCAGGCAAATAGGGGATGATCTCGGCTCTATGACAGCGTCGGATACGGCTCGTGCGGACCACGATCTTTGAGGTTACTGCTTGATGACTAATGACCTCAGGTGGCTACCGCGTATTCAACTTGATTTTCAATTAATTTACAATGATGTCTCGTAACTTATCGAAGAAGCATTAACTATTTTAAATCCCTCTAATAATTTCTTTTAACTCAAAGTTGATAAGGTTCGGCAAACAAACAAAAAAAAACACTCAGCACATCGTTTTACATATTCTTAAACAGTACGTGTGGATGGGTGTTCGTTCACTTAACTCTTCGGAATGGGGTTCTCTAATTATATCTCGTTAATCACGAAAATTCAATAGTCCTCAGGTTCGCACTACAAGAGAACACGAACCAAATTTCTATCATAAACGCACTCGAAGATGCCGTTATTCTCCAATAAACTAAATTAATGCGCGAGCCCGGTTGAAATGTTACTTCACAAAAAATATCCCAAACTTGGTTATATTCGATTAGTCTTGCAAGTCCTCAACGCTACTCCCTTAACTTTCACTAGGAGCTCGCACAATGATGAAACCCCAATTCCGATAATTCGACGACTTCACCTACACGCACGACTTTACGTTTCAAAAGCTTAAGACAGACACTCTCCCATTCAAAATTACTTTCTCGCCATATTAAAAAACGCTCCCCTCCATACAAATTCATTCAAACAAACCAATCAACCATTTTAATTTAAAAATTTCCACCCCCTCAAATTTACGATGATCTCCCGATTTAAGGCGAAAAAGCTGCCCCGTCTGCACTTTCCTGCGACCCGACACAGAAATGTTACTGCAAAGGTACAACCAATCGCCCACCCATATTACTTACATGGATGAAAACCAACATTCCGACTCTCCAACTGTTCCTCTACACGAATGCGACAGTACGGCACCAATGCGATAACAACGCTTCTTTGTAATGAAACTTCAAAAAAATCAAATGAATTTATCTTAATAGAACTTCACATATGATTCGGGCAATAAACTGAAGATTGTACTTAAAATTCCAAAAAAAAACTACACTAACTTTTCTTAATGAAAATTACGTAAGTACACCAAAAAAAACGAAATTCCTTAATGCACATTACACATTCCTAAAATTCCTTTACATACAGCGTGACCCATTCAAGCAAAACATTCATTATCTACAGTAAGCTCTTAAACTAAAAAAATTTATATATACGGAATCTAACTAAGTGAATAAAATTACAAATAAAATTACCCAATACGTATACAGGGTGTTCAAAATACCCTGACAAAGTGTTCAATTAATTTGCGCTTCATATGTCTCCGGTCATAGGCTGACACATCAGATCCTTCCAAAAACTTTTCCATGACACTTATAAGGTCTGTTATCGTTAGCTGTTCCTCGTCGTTACTTTGAAAATAGCTGCATGTTTGCAAAAGAGCTGATACCTGATGTTTCTTTCCAGATATATCTTGCATATATTGTTCAGGTATTCTTCTTCCTGCACGGAATTGACGCTACATGACTGATGGTACACACGATCAGCTGCGTGAAGGTCAACTATAAAAGACTGTATGCGACCACTGACTGAAAATGCCTATTCATCTGATCGGTACTTAATGCACCGTTTCATAGTTCCACCAAAATCTGTTGTTCTAACCATTTGATGTTCATGTAGGGGACCATTTTTTTAGTAAAATCTACAATTATTCCACAAAAGAGACAGTGAATTTTAGGATCATAAGTTTGTGTGGTCAAGCGACTGGTTCTCTTAACACCTGAATCACTTGCAACATCTGACTCTGAATTGCATTTTCTCTTGTCAGTAAACCATTTACGACAGTCAATATGTACTGTACACCCTTTAACTGCTACAACATCACTTCCTCAGGTTTGACTGTATATGTTGATAGCACTTGCACCTTTTGTTTGTAACACTGCATTGTCTGTTCCGTAAGTGTCTTTCTTGCAAATTATACAAGTTGTATCACCTTCCATGGTCCGCAACTATACCTGTAAACAAATAATATGTATAACGAAGTGTAAAATACATATAAAAATTAAAAATATATATTTAACGATTCGTATGAAGGTGCAAAAGTAAAAACCCATTTGCCCCACTTTACCCTACATGGCATGCTTTAGTACATAATAAGACCTATTTTGAGTGCACAATTTTTTCCAAAATAACGGTCATTTAAATATTTCAAAACTAAATAGCTAAATAATTAAATGGCCGCCATTTTGAAAAAAATGAAGCAGTCAGTGGTTATATTTTTACACTTTTATCTTTGTATTATAACATTTTTGCCAAATTTCATTGAAATAACAAAGTTATCAATTTCTAATTGAAAAATACCAAATTCAGCCGCCATTTTGGATTTTGAGTGATTTCCTGTGCCTGGATTAATGGGGATTTTGAATATGTTAAAATAGACACTTCTCCTAGTATAATGCAAAAAGAATCATTTGATTTGCAATTTTGCCCAGGTCATAATTTATTTTTACTGCACTAGCTGTAGATAATAAAACTATTATATTGTTGGTTTTTGGAAGTGCATTAAAAGTTGAATTGTTAATGTCAGTATTTGAAGACTCATTAGTTTGTGCTAATGAAACTGAATCTGTACTTGATTCTGCGTGAACTGATACATCGTTCTGTGTATTATTTTGATCATTTAAATGTAACAAGGAATTATGTTTTTTATTACAATGTTTACAAGTAGACCCATTGCAGTTTGATTTGAAATGGCCCGTTCGTAAACAGTTAGTACATACATTTAATTTTTTCGGGGTATTTAGTCGATTCTGAATCGATAAATCTA
This sequence comes from Vesta saturnalis, assembly GCA_036346205.1. Taxonomy (NCBI): domain Eukaryota; kingdom Metazoa; phylum Arthropoda; class Insecta; order Coleoptera; family Lampyridae; genus Vesta; species Vesta saturnalis. The sequence goes on from JARFJB010002115.1 coordinate 951,420, forward strand.
AAAATTTAGAACAAAAGAAGATGAAATGCTTACTTTTACAAAAGACATGTTGGCTCGATATGAGGCCTTACTGTATGTCTTATTTGACTAAACTAAACTACCTGTAAAATTGACCTGTAGAAAATGATTTTGTGTTTGAAACACTGTTTGGAGTTAAACTCTCCAAAACTTGATATCTTTTATTTAAAAAGTTGGATTTTCGGTGTGAATTGATAATTCCCATTCACGCCTTGTATTTGAGTCAAATTTTGATGATAATAAATATATCCAAATTGCATCTCGTTTGTCAATGTTTTGACCCAATATTTTTAGAGATCTTGTTTCTCGCAAAAAATTGTCTGAAAATGGCCTTAGTAATACTGCATATTCCTTATGAATTGAAGGTAGTTCAAATAAACTTTTAATATGACTGTTAATTATTAAACGTCTATTATCAAAACGTTCCTTTAAACGATTTAATGCAATTTCATATTTGTTATCAGTAACTTCGATTGCCAAATATAGGACCATCTTCTTGTTCAGCATCATTATCAGGAACAGGGTTATAGCTAATTATTATTTGATATTTAATTTGATTTCTATGTCTAGATCTAATTCTAAGCCGAACGAGATTTAATTCGTTGAACGCCGTATCAATTTCGAAAAAGTGGTTGCCTAGTTGGTGATTGTTATCCTGTATGTAACAAGGTGCTAGTTTAAGTTGGAAAGTTCCGTAAGTTATGCGTCTTAATTGTGCCGCCTCAACAAGCCTTCATTTTCCGCTCTAGCTTGTACATGATTAGGTTCGTTTACCATTTGAAGCATTTCTTGTGCTAGTTCTTCATTGGCTTCTTCCATATGTAATGGTGGATGGTAGCGGTTTATTAGGGCACAGGCAACACGGAAAAATGTCCGCAAATTGGGTATTTGGGCAACTGAAAAGCAGTTATGAAAAATTTTAAATATTGACTGAACGTGTCCGTTTCGAGCTACTACTACCCACCTTTGCTTAGCAATAATTCTGCTAGCTTGGCTTCTACAGTTGGCAATTGACGTCTACCTTATAGCGCTGGTGGAATTTGCACAGATATGCCAATATTATTTAAAAATTCCCGAGCATCTCGGTAGCCTCTATCCACAATCACAACATCGCCAGGTTGCAGCCAGTGTCTTAGTTCTTGATCCTGATTATATTGGTATCTTAATATACTCGCATCATTATTTCTTGGGTCGGAAAAGTATGGACCATGAACATCCAAAATATATCCATCTGGGGCAACAACTAGCACTGGCTTAACAAGATGGCAATGTTTGTGAACTGAATAGGACTGCCTGAGGGTCTAAAAATTTTTGCTACGCTCTATGTTAACATAAGTGGCATCGATACAAATAATGGCTTTTGGGATTTCACCACAACGTGTTCAGCAATAAATTGGTTACGGTTTATATGACAAGGTCCTAAATTCTGGGGCACAAAATTATTGGATAATGATTCCTTAACTTTTTGAATTGCCAATGAGACACCCTGTCTGCTACCATAAGAAAACATCGCCGCTAAAAACGTCTGAAATTCCTTGACGTAATTTACATAAAAAACACAGTAAATCTTTTTTTTTTAACTTCTCTCCTTCTTCCGTAAATATTAACATTCGCACAAAGGTTGAACAATTCCCGAAATTGATCCCTGTTTAAGGATGACAGCGCACTTAGCTCCTCATCACTGAAATTGTTTTCATCCGAAAAAGTTTCATTTTTTGTGTTACTTTCTCGTATTGTTGTCAACAACTGATCCAACTCTGCCCCTTTTAAATTGTATGGCTTTTTAATGGACCTTATATCATTTTCTAATGGAAAAAGTAATAAACCATTCGCATCAAGATGGACAGGACAAACCTTACAAATACGAGGTATGTATACTCCCTTTCGCATAAAAATATTTGTCCTTGTCTGTCCTGATAAATGTTGAATATTTGCAGCATTATTGCATATTAAACAATGATTAGCACTATATTTTAGAGGAAGCTTCATAATTGTTGGATCTGGATCATTTTCATAGACCTGAATTTCATCTATGATACCTTGATTGCAATTTGTACATAGCCTGGTATTACCATTTATGTCCATTGGCGGAAGTGAAAGTTCCTGTCGTCTTCTCTGAGCAATATTTATCTTCTGGTCGGCATTTTGTCGTAAAATGATCATTTGTCTGGGATTCCCCACTATTTCACATACATAACACTGAAAGTTTAATCGAAAAGCCATTTTAATGCAAACTTAAATAATGACTTTAAGGAAACTTAGTTACAGGTGACATTGTCATTTTAAGTAACTGGTTCTTATTAACAATCGAAAGTGTAGATATGTATCAGGCTTATGGCTATATCTGTAATTTTTAATAGTATTAACTACTAATTTTGATTAAAACACCATGTATAGAATGATAGAAAGTACAGAAAAATGAAAAATTACTAAATTACTAAATTACTAAATTACTAAATATTACTAAATATTACTAAATATTACTAAATATTACTAAATATTACTAAATAATATGTAATTGTAACACTTGTGTATATCCATGCTAAAACTCACTGAAAAGCCATAATGCTTATTAGGCACTAGCCATTAGATTAAGTTGATCGAATGACAAATATTGTTCAGATAGTTTCAGTCTATAACATACTAAAATTTCATTAAATTTGACTGTGGTCTAAAAACCCATAAGAGGTGTGCAGGGTCCTTTACATTTTTATCGATAAGTGAATTAAATGTGTAATAAAATTGTGTCCATTCATTGTAACACCCTATAAATGTAGGTCATTTTAATGTTGGCAAATGCACACCTGAGTTAGTTGAAAATGCTCTAGCTCCGTGTATTGTGACAATGAATTATCATCATTTTTAACAGATTTGTCAATTATTTTTTGAGCTGCAGCTGTCAGTTTGTAATAATTCACTTCAAATTCTTCAATTTCGTTAGATGATATTTCACTTTCATCAAGCAACTGAATTTCAAATTGAATATTTTGGAAATTTGAAAAAACTTGTTTCAATTAATTCTGACAACTGATGTGGTTCATACCTTGAAAGAAATGTTGAAAATCTTGGGAGTTGTGCTTTGAAAGTTCCTCTTTTTGCTCGTAATGTTCTTAAAATATTTTGTCATTGTAACTCAAATTATAATAACTAGAATACAAATGTCAAATGAATTATGCGAATAATTAATAGAATGAAATCATGTGTATACGCCTTTACACAAATATGAATCAAAATGTAAATTGCAACAAGACCAAATGCTTTACTGTTTGTACATATGTTGAATGATTAGATCGACTTACTGTTTGTCGCCTATAATTGTATTTTGTGAATACTTGACACCAAATGTCAGATAATTGTTCAATGTTTTCTTGCCGGCAGAAACCAGGCACAATGTATTGAATGTATGCTTCTTTGATTGCTTTGTTTGATAATGTGGATATCGTCTCTTATGGACTAAATATGGATACTGCACTGCTTCATATGTTGAATTCTGTGTCTTTACGCTTGTATAACAATTTATAGCTGATTCAAATCTTGAGATTTCTTGAGCATCTTGTAGCTCGATAGGACCAATGTATAGGTTGCTGCAGAAATAATGTGATTCTAGTAACAACTGCATAACACCATGTAACTGCCTTCAACTGCAGTGGGCAGGACTGGACTATTTGCAAATTACTAATAACATAATGATGATGCAGCACTGCCAAGGAGGGATAAAACGATTCTGAAGTTCATGAAAATCTTTGAAGCCTTCTTTAGTTTACGTCCTTTCTGCACATACAATACTTAACAAAACTAGAAATACAAGCTTCAAAGGCCTTTTAGATGATTAGGCGCATACTGAGCGAGTAGAGTACATATACTCAAAGAAGGTAATCTACAGTTCTAGTAAACATAAGCCTTTACTTCAACTTTTTTTTTGACGTTGACGACGTTTACAAATGGAATGTGTACTTAAGTAATTCAATTTACCACAAACTTTGTTTTATCTCATCTCCTTTTCAGGAATAATTAGATCGATCTTCCTTACACTGTTTGGAACACATTCTTCTAACAGGCAGAATGAACTATCCACATAGTATATACAGGGTGGCCAAACGAGGTGGGGATGGAAGATTGTACAAAGACGAAATAATTTAGATAAATGATTTTTGGACCACGGGTAGATATCAATATGTTCTACATTTTAAAAATATTTTTGATCATGCACGGTGTTTCATGTTGTTGGGGCAAACTAAGCTTATATTTTTTATGAAACACCCTGTATATTACAAGATTTTTGGAAAGCCCATAAAATACGCTTTCATTTGCTACAAAGTTGTATGGGTTTATCTCCTTTGGTTTTAGAGATATTCAATTTTTGGTGGTCCTGTAGTATTTTGAAATATCTTAATTTTCAGTTTTTTAATAATGTACAGGGCGCGTCACTTTGTAAAAACAACTTTTTTTAATTTTTTTAAATGGCACCCCACATGATGTTCGTGTCATTCGATGCTTTGTTTGATATTCTTTCTTTTCATCAAGCATATCTTATCCCTAAAATTAATAATTTTCAAAATATTTTCAGTTTATTGTGACATTGCGACTGTAATACAAAAAGAGGGATTAAATTAGCCATGGGATTGTAGTTTCTTACTAAAAGATTTTTCAAGTAAAATCAAGAGTTAATGTAACAATTACCAATTGATTTAATGAATTATTTTAAATTTATACTTTTTTTGAACAAAATTAATGCTTAAAACACTTTTGATTCTAGGTAAATTTAAATCAATCCTTAGTAAAATTTTTTAATCAAGTTGTATTAATTTACACAAGAAACTTTGGCGTTCTTAAATATCGATCACTTGCAAAGTTTTCAGATGCTCACTATTCTATTGTAAAAATTCGAATCTTTGAAAGTATTTTTCATTTATTTTTTTTATCTATTGGCATTACCAAATTTGTCTTAATATTGTAAATTAACTATGCATTGTTTTCAATAAACTAGGCTGTAAAAATGTATTATTTTTATATGCAATACTGTGTAATAAAATTAACAAATACAATTTACAACAAAACAAGAACAATAAAATGAAAACTAAGAAAAAATCAATTTCTCATTAAATGCTCGAATGTTCTTCCTTCAACTTCAATACATTTATTAACACGTCGCACAAAATTATTTTTCACTAACTTTAATGTTGGCCATGTGATATTTTGAAAAGCATTTCTGATTCTTTCCTTCATATTTTCTGTACGGTTGGCAATTTCTTTATACGCATAATCCTTTACGTAACCCCACAAAAACAAATATAGTGGGGTCAGATCAAGTGACCTCGGTGGCGAAGAAATGAGTCTTCTTCGACCTATCCACTGATTTTCTTTCCAGTGGTTTAAAAATGTTCGTACGTCTCGATGGTAGTGGGTGGTTGCACCATCATGCTGGAACCACATATTTCCATAAACTGCTTCATTAATATTTTGAAAAAGGTTAGGTAGCATACCTCTTAAAACATTTAAATACACCTCGCCGGTTAGAATATCCTCAAAAAAATAAGGACCTATAACATGGGACTCAATCATTCCCACACATATACTGACCACCGATTTTGTTGGTCAACATGCCTGATCCAATGAGGATTTTCAGTGCTATAATAATGCATGTTTTGTCTGTTCACTAAACCATTACTTTTGAAGGTAACTTAGTCATTATATAATATAGATTTGACAAAATTAGGAACTTCTGCATTTTTTGCAAAAACCAGTTGCAAAAATTAATTCTTCGTTAAAATCTTGACCATTTAATTGTTGATGAAGTTCTATACGATATCCATGGTATTTATGGTCATTTAATATATTTTTCGCGCTATTAGTCATATGTGATATTTGTGAAGTACTTACATGAGGATTTTCTTGGATTGCAAGTAAAACTGTAAGTTGGTTTTCATCATTTGTCACTGCTTTATTAGCTACTTTCCGTTTTCTAAATTTAACACTACGTGTTTCTTCAAATCTTTGTAAAAGATCTTGAAACGCCTTAGGTCGCGACTTTTTTTCAGCATCGGGATATCTTGCTGCATAAATTCTACTTGCTAGTGTAGAAAATGGAAAGTTGATTTGAACTTAAAATGAGTACTTCAGAAATTTTACTGAGGACTGTTTTAAATGTGCTTAGAAGCAATAGTGTTTTATGCATTAATTTTGTTCAAAAAGTCTGTTAAATTTAAAATAATTCTTTGTGGAATCTGCCACCCCCTCCTCGTTTAGCCACCCTGTATAATTAAAAGTATTTATCCAGCATTTACCTTATTTAGTGGCAATGGTTACAGTAAAACAAAAAATCATTCCTCATTCACATTTCGTTATTCTTTTCACTGTTTGGGTTAAGAGTTGTATCAAATGCAGTATTTTCCGAAACGTCACGCTATAAAGAAAAAAACTGTGGAGATAGGCCGATCAACTCAACTAATACCAATTTCCTCTTATTCTCTATCTCTTCATCGTAGTTTTTTTACTCCACCCCCAGACGTAATATTCAGCGGTATCAGGTTTGCGGAGTTTGGTGCCATTCTATTGGAACCACCTCTTACACTTTACGAATTTGAGAAGACGTTGTTCTTTAATGTGCATCCTTTTAGAACTCGACTGTTTTGTCTTCTTTGGTTAACTAACAATCCCATTAAAGTTGTTTGATAAGTAATGGTGACCCACTTCCAAACACACTTGCCCATATTCTTACAGACATTTTTATTATGGAACTACATTGGTAGATTTTAATCTTGATTCGCCTAGTGGTGCAACGTTACGGACCCTATTTTCAAGATTTGGATTCATCCATCTTCAATACACGCTTTAAACAGATGACATCATCGATATAGGTGTCCAGTAAAAAAAACGAAAAAACCTGACACGTCTTTGTAGTCACCGTCGGTCTGTGAGACAACACAAATGATTAAAATTTTAATACAAGTTATTGTTTATTATGGTAAGAGGAAAACTGCACCTTCTTTTAAACATTATTTTAATAAGGTATTGTTACTTTAATGATTTACTAAAGATATAAAAAAATGGGATTTATATTTGAACCAAAATTACCTTACACAGGGGTGATCTGAAAATAATGCTTTCTTTTCCCTGTTAGAAACGATCTCATTCCCTTCGTCCTTAGCGTTTGTTCTTATACTTGTATCTAGATTCTCCTAAAATGTGTGAGTATTGTTAGTGTCTCCCACAATTCGTCTTTGTATGCGACTGTCAGTATTTAATTTAAGCTTGTACCATAACCGGATGGAAGGGACTAAAGTCATTCTATGCAAGTGCGTTAATAAAGGTGTCCGTTTATCCGAATTTTCTTAATTTTTTGACATATCTTCAGCTTTAATTAGTCGGTGTGTTAAGTTGATGTTTTTTATTTATAAAATATTACTTTTTTGGTTCTAAGTTTTTTAAATTTAATAGAAATTGTTTTAATTGGATTGCTTTGATTGTTCCTTAAAAAATATTTTGATAAGGACCTTTTGCAATACATTGAATTACATTAGTTTATTTAATTAAAATACGTTGGAAAAGGTATTTTAATCGAAAGGATTTGATTGAAGTGCTTTAGTTTGAATGCATTGAAAGATTTTAAAAAAAAATTGGATTTTCAGGCAACGACCTTTTACTTCAATACATGGCGCCATCTGTATTGTAACCATACTTCATCATTAGTGGAGTTGATCGGCCTATTTCCACAGTATATGCTTTTTAGCGCGACGTTTCGGAAGCGGACTCTGCTTCCGAAACGTCGCGCTCAAAAAGCATAAACTGTGGAAATAGGCCGATCAACTCCACTAATAGGAAACCACAGTTACAAAACACTTATAATACAGAAATACTTCATCATGTTGGTCGTCGTCAAAATAGGTGTTAATCTGATGATTGTTTCAGAGAGATAATTAAAAGAAGCCAGTCAAAGATTTGCTGTCAGGGTTGATAGGTTATGTTTCTGTCGACTAATAAACTCTTGAGTTAATGACTAAAGTACTTTTTTATCATATTACCGTACAAAACTCTCGCCGCTGTATTTTTTTTGCCTAATTAGTTATTCTTCCTGCAGTAAGCGATTTTGGAACTAGTAAAGACAGAAATATAACAATTATCACAAATTTCATGAATGCGATGTTTTAGTTTCATTAACCTCAGCTTGTATTGCAAAATGCTTTATAAAATGCAAAACACTGAATAGTGAATATAAGTCAAATTTTTTTAACTAAATTTAGTAATTCCTGTTATAATTTGCAGTTTTTATTGCAGTTCCCCGCATATTCCCGTAAACCAATATCAATAAACAGAAATATACAAATTACACTTAATGACTTCAATGTTAATTTAAAAAAACTATGCCTATTACGTACGTGGACTAACTACAGAGAATAAGGCCACCAACATCCCAAAGAACCAAAATCTTACTTCATCTTAATCCATCTTAATGCATCTTAGTTCATCTTAATTCATCGTAATTCATCTTACCATCTACTTGGGCGGCAATCTTGTTGGCCATCTTGTCGGTAATTTTGTGGGCATGGCCTGTTGGCCATTTTTGGTTTGTTTTGGTGGCTATTTTTGTATGGGCGGCCACATTTGTAATTGTTATGGCAAGAAAACTAGAAAATCGAAATAATATTCTAATAACACACTATCTCATAAGACAGGTATAGGATTCCGGAACTCGTTTTAGGGTCTTTACCCTTGTAGGAAAACAAGAAATTTGAAACAGTATTCTAATAAGGGACCCCGTACGATCTCATAAGACAACTATAGGCATCCGGAAATTGTTCTCAGGTCTACGCCCCATTTTCGGCCCCCTGACTATTTGTGACGCCATCTGCTAGTGTATTTTTAAAACTAATGAATGTCTGTAATAGAGGTTGATCGGATATCCGTGTAGTAGTAGTATACTTTGAAAGTAGATTTAACTGTTATGGCGGAAAATTTGAAACAGTATTTCATAAGCCACAGTTAGGACTCTTAAATTTGTCACAGATTCTTAGCCCTACTGCAGTGTTTGTTGTTTGTCTGTAGCGCCATCTAGTTGTGTACTTGGTTAAAAGCTAATTCATCTTAATTCACCTTGATTCATCGTAATTCATGTTAATTTACCTTAATTCACCTTAATTCATCTTAATTCATCTTACTTCATCTTAATTAATCTTAATTCATCTTAATTTACCTTAATTCATTATAATTTATCTTAATTAATCTTAATTCATCTTAATTCGTCTTAATCCGTCTTAATTCGTCTTAATTCGTCTTAATTCGTCTTAATTCGTCTTAAGTCGTCTTAATTCATCTTAATTCGTCTTAATTCGTCTTAATTCGTCTTAATTCGTCTTAATTCGTCTTAATTCGTCTTGATTAATCTTGATTCATCTTGATTCATTTTGATTCATCTTGATTCAACTTGATTCATCTTGATTCACCTTGACTCATCTTGATTCATCTTGATTCATCTTGATTCATCTTGATTCATCTTAATTCAGCTTAATTCATTTTAATTGATCGTAATTCATCTTAATTCATCTTAATTCATCTTAATTCATCTTAATTCACCTTAATTCGCCTTAATTCATCTTAATTCATATTAATTCATCTTAATTCATTTTAATCCATCTTAATTCATCTTAATTCATCTTAATTCGTCTTAATTCATCTTAATTCATCTTAATTCATCTTAATTCAGATTGAATATCCCAGCCTCTAAATACTTAACGTTTTTAAACGGTTGATGCATTTAGATTAGGTAAATCCATATCAGTAAGTATAATGTAACATTAAAAATCTGAACAAGTTGTATCGTGCAAAAATCGATATCGGATCTTTTCGTATCGACCTTACAATTTTCTCTGATTACTGTATTAAAAACAGAAAAAAGCAGGTATCTGTTGATAGGATCGTTATTTAATGTTTACACGTTACTTATTTCTTTACCATAATGGTCTTAATTTTCTGTATTTAATGCCTTTACCATTTACGTTACATCGTAATTGATGAAATTAATTCTTTTATCGTATTTACCTCTCTACTTTATAAACGTTCTTAATAAACCTACTAGTGCCATCTTTGGGATGTACGTGGGTTCTGGGTAGTTTCAAATCCATAAATTTTACAGATTTCTGTTACTTTGCTGGATCACCAATAGATGTTGGTACCATTAAATAATTTACATATTACTAAAATTCTTTATTGAAATACACATGTATATTTTTATTATAACCAAATTTGATAAGAAAACTTTGTTGAACACATTTTCTTAAGGTGTGGCTCCTTTTTAAAATGGCCATTTTGTACGACGTGAATACATTTTAGAAAAGTTCTCTTGTTGCGGTTTTCTTCGGTGTGTAACACCATTTTTATATGAGAATTTTTCATAGAAAATATTTCTTTACTTTGTAAAGTAATATAATCGCTAGTGATGCGGATGTAAAAAAATTATTCTTACACAAAAAGTGGTAAGCTTGCTCGGCTTCTTCCAACTTAGTTGTAATTAGGATCTCTCGTTTAGGATTACTATACGTTAAGCCTATGCTGTTTTCTTAAAAGAGTTATAATGTAACCAGTTTGTGTTAAACTATCAAATTGAGCTCGTCTTCGATCTACAGAGGTAAAACCACGATTTATGAATAAATTGCTATTATATACATTACTACCCGTAAATGACTGGTTGCTGCGCTTCAATTACTTTTGTCTCGTTACTGTTGATGATACATTGTCACTGGAGACAAAGATATGGAATCTAACTATCAGTAGGCTACCGAGGACTCGGAGCTTTCACAGCTACACTAACCAAGGCTCAAGTATTCGTCAACACCAGGTCAGACAATTTCATTATCGCATGTACTAATAAACATTGTATTACTGAGTTTACTTCCTAATCTGTTATACGTTATACGCTGCCTTCAGCATAGACCATTACAGCCTCTAAAAAGAATAAGTGCATTTAAATTAAGCATATTACAAAGTATTTTTAATGAACTGTTTACCTTTGTCGCAATTCTTTTTGTCACATTGACATCCGAATCATAAAGATTTCACTAATGTAGAACTGTTATAATTTGATCAAACCATTAGCTAGCATTTTGTGCACATATTGTAACCAAATTTAGAGTAATTATTACTGAAATTCTACATAAAACACCAAGTGTTGTGTTAGCATTTAGCATCCATCTTTGGTACTATTTTAGCTACTGTTTACGCTACCGTGCACAGTAGCAGAAACCCAAGGCATTGTGTTTATACTCGTTGTATATCTCGTATTATTTATGTATTTAGGTCAAACGTTAGCACGGGAGTCCGTGTTATTTTAAAAAATTAGGTTTGTTAGTTTTAGTTTTTTTAGTTAGTATTTTTCTGTCATCGTGGATAAGAGTGTTGAGATTATTGGGATCTAATTTTAATTGATTCGTTACTCGTACTTACATGCATACTAGGATTAATATAGTGAACTTAATAAGCTTCTCCGATTATATAGATAATTGAAGTTGGGATCAATAAAGGGGGGTTGTGTTTTGCTATTGTAAAATGAAAGGCAAGTTGGATTGTTACCTTTCTGAAGTCAACTATTGCGGGTTGTATGTAGATATAAATTTTCCTTTTCAGGTTTACGTTCCGAAAGATGTTTCAGTGAACCCGAGAGGGGTATTACGTTCTTTTATTGGTATAGATTAATTAATAAAGTTAAGGTTACTACAAGTAAAATATCGCGACTTGCCCTCGTCAGTATTAATATTGCTATCAGGGTTTACTTACGAAGTTTTACTATTTCTTATGGTGATATTCGAATAAATTTATATTTAGCATTGTTTTTGGGGTAAAATTGCTTCAATATGCATTTGTTTAGTCCAGGGAAAGTCATTTACATAGTGCGTGTAAAAATAAAACATATCTTTGGTTTTTATATATATATATATATATATATATATATATATATATATATATATATATATATATATATATATATATATATATATATATATCGTTTATTTGCTACTCCTGTTGCTTCTCTGGTTCAAGCTTTACAGGGTTTCTCTCTCAAGAAATAATAATCTTTCTTTACTAGTCGAGCTAAATAATTTCTTCCAATTTTATGTGACGTGGTAGGTTAGACACGTGCCAAGTAATTCAATAAAGTAAATAAAATATGGGGTAAGGGTTAAAACCAGAAACGATCACTTATCCATATTTTATTGGTTACGTCAACTTCTGGAGCCGTCTGGTTTTGCTTTTATTCAGATCCCTCTTTGAACACAATAAATTTCCAGATCCCATTTTAAAACTTTTATCTTTTTCAATTATAAAATGTCGATTTGATTTAACTTACAGCTTGCAAAATCCAACTTTCAATTCTAAAATACTGATTTGATTTAACTTACAGTTTGCAACAACTAAGTCGGACAACGTGCAAAAAACCATATATTGTCATACATAGTTGAATTTGTTTCAAAGCTCTCTATTTAACCACCGCATAATATACAGGGTGTTTTATTTAAAAATAGAAATTTTATAATTCGCCAAAGTTAGCAAAAGTTTAACGCGATTCAGACTTTCTAAATTGTTCCGTGCAGGTTAGGTAGAGCAAAACAGCTTATTTTTTGACATAACTTGAAAGGTGGTTTTTACAAGCTGTAAGCTAAATCAAATCGGTATTTTAGAATTTGTGTTTGCGTTTGCAACTTCTGTCAAAAAGGACCTTAGATCTATGCACAAGTTGACTTTGATGCATATGTTAAAGGTTATCTCTATAAATATAAATGTAATTAGGATTCGTAATTCATCTTAAGTAACCCGTAGCTCTTTATAAACTTAATCTAATTACAGGAATTTTTTCGTCACACAAAAAACGTAAACGTCATAATTGTATTTTCAAGATCTGTTTACCTTTTGTGCAATTAATTAATAAGTAGTGTTTTATCCAAAAATACATTAGAAGCTTTTGGGCATTGAATAGTGAAAGGGTGTTATTGTGGTTACATGGTTGGGGAAACGCAGAAAATAATTACTATATATTAATGGGTGAAAACCGTTAAGTAATTTATATTGTCCATCTATAAACGAAACACGGGAAAGTAAATATGCCATATATATATATATATATATATATATATATATATATATATATATATATATATATATATTGAGATGTTTAGTAAACTCTAAGGAATCGAAAGTCTCAGGGAATATGTTTGATAAAAAAATTGTTATGATTAATTAAATCAGGGGATAGAGTTCAAAGAATTAGTTTTGTAATGATATTAAATACTGAAATGAAATTGTTATAACTCATTGACTAATTTGCAATTAAATTTTAATTCAACTAAAATTGTATTGTTCAAACACCTTGTATAATTCGTAATTGATCAACACATTATGCGCATGCGGATATCATTATGTAAATTGTAAATAAGTGTATTCTGTGATCCATGGCTGAACAACGAAATGAATAACTGTTACTGTAAGTATAATTTAAATTTTATTTTGAACTGAAGTAATATCATTATACTATTAATGAATCGCGCTATTATTTGCTGCTGGTGTTTTGCTCAAACTTTTTACACATGTAAGCATCGATGATAAGCATAAACATAGATAGAACCTTAAATTACTAAAAACAGTTTCATACAACTTACAGCCTCATCAATCTTCCTTCTGAAGCTGCAATCTCCAATAGTTGAAGTCCTGTTCTCCAAGTCAGTTGTGTTGTGGATCCCACGAAGTAGGTTGTCATCCGATTGATTGTTATCCCCATAAGCTTCTTCAGGTAATTATTTGTTAACTTTTCTTGCATAAGCACTTTATTTTATTATTGCATAATTTTAACGCAATACATATCGGCATCCAGTTTTATTTATAGACTTTTTCTCAAAGCAGTTTATTTTAATATTGTATACTTTAAATACTATAATTAACTGCATTCCAATTCTTATTTTATTAAAATTTTCTAATTTCTTTGAAATTAATAAGTCGATTTTGTGTTTAATTAATTTAGTTTATATTAAAACAATAAGCAATAATAACATTCCATAAATGAATAGAAATACATATTTTCCTCACTTTTGTTTTATAATCGTTTAACTTTGCGAATAGTTTTTGTTTTTTAAAAATAAAGTTATGAAACACTTACCAATCTTAAATTTATTACATTTTAGGAACAAAATTAACATGCTTTCACCTTTAAGATTAGTAAGAGACTGTCCAAAAATTTACAAATGTAATATCATTTTTTTCTAAACTATCAATTTTGATTGGACCTATTTTACAATACAAACAAACCTAACCTTAATTCTGATTGGTTGAACATTTTTCTGAAATTTATAATTTATTAATTTTGCAAATATCTTTGTTATACTAGGATAGATCCTAAAAATAATTTAAGCATTGAATTCTACATCAAATTTCTTTCAAAATAATACGCCATTTGCCCTATTTCGCTTTTAGCCCATTTTGCTATAATAATTATTCTAATGAGCCATTTTAACGTACAAAGATTTAATTATATCTAGCTTATTCTACTATTTACAGGAAAACTATGGTCATATTTGGATTCTCTGACCCAAAACACAAATTTACACTAACTTTAACTTCAACACAGTCAACAATGAAAAATTAAAATGGATTAAGATAAATTAAGGTGAATTAAGATGAATTAAGATGACTTAAGATGAATTAAGATGAATTAAGATGAATTAAGATGAATTAAGATGAATTAAGAGGAATTAAGACGAATTAAGATGAATTAAGTTGAATTATTCTAATCTATTTTTAACTTTCAACCTACAAATACATATGTAGGTATTAAGACGAATTAAGATGAATTAAGATTAATTAAGATGAATTAAGTTTAATTAAGATGAATTAAGATGAATTAAGATAAATTAAGATGAATTAAGACGAATTAAGACGAATTAAGATGAATTAAGATGATGTAAGATGAATTAAGTCGAATTAAGATGTATTAACATGAATTAAGAGGAATTAAGACGAATTAAGATGAATTAATATAAACTATGGTGAACTAAGATGAACTAAGATGAATTATGATGAATTATGATGAACTACGATGAATTAAGATGAATGAAGATAAATTAAGATAAATTAAGATGAATTAAGATGAATTAAGATGAATTAAGATGAATTAAGATGAATTAAGTTGAATTATTCTAATCTATTTTTAACTTTCAACCTACAAATACATATGTAGGTATTAAGACGAATTAAGATGAATTAAGATGAATTAAGATGAATTAAGTTGAATTAAGATGAATTAAGATGAATTAAGATAAATTAAGATGAATTAAGACCAATTAAGACGAATTAAGATGAATTAAGATGATTTAAGATGAATTAAGTCGAATTAAGATGTATTAACATGAATTAAGAGGAATTAAGATGAATTAATATAAACTATGGTGAACTAAGATGAACTAAGATGAACTAAGATGAACTAAGATGAATTATGATGAATTATGATGAACTACGATGAATTAAGATGAATGAAGATAAATTAAGATGAATTAAGATGAATTAAGATGAATTAAGATGAATTAAGACGAATTAAGACGAATTAAGACGAATTAAGATGAATTAAGATGAATTAAGTTGAATTAAGATGAATTAAGATAAATTAAGATTAATTAAGATTAATTAAGATGAATTAAGATGACTTAAGATGAATTAAGATGAATTAAGATGGATTAAGATTAATTAAGATGAATTAAGATGAATTAAGATGAATTACGATTTAATTAAAATGAATTAATATGAATTAAGATCAACTAAGATGAATTAAGATGGATTAAGATGAATTAAGGTGAATTAAGATTTTGGTCTTTAGGGATGCTATATTTCTATTGGAGGAATACTATACACGACTTTTATAGAATTGAGTATAATATGTGCTTTAGTAAACCCTAAATCAATGTTTCAATGCAAGTATGCCATAAAAAAATTTATATTACATACAGGATAGAGGAATTATGTTATCAAAAAGTTTAGTTAAGAAATTATATACTATCATGAATAGTAGGGCTTTTTGTATTGAGGAAGCGCCGGAAAGTAATGTTGTTTCTGTGCGTGTCAATATTTGCCGGCCGTTTGTCAGCTCATTGTGTCATGTCAAAGATATTTTAAGGTTAAAGTAATTTGTTCATTTGTAAATAATTGATTGACAAATTCTTTGCAATTTGCGGTTAAATGACCAGCCAAATATCAGGAGAGGTGCATATTCGGCAGTGTATGCTTCTTGAGTTTCGCAAGAGTAGTAACATGAAGATTGCAACAAAAACATTTGCGATGTTTATCCAAGTGGATTAGACGTTCGTGAATGTTCTAAAGTGGTTTTATTGGTTCAGATTCGGTAATGTTGACCTTTCCGACCTTTATCGGTCCAGAAGACACACAACTTTAGACAATAACGTGTTAGGGCGAAAATGAAAGCAAATCCGTGCTAGACATACGAGGAGCTATTAGAAACTCTTATTCAATCTTATTCCACCACCCAAAAACATTTGGAGCAGATTGGTAAAGTAAAAAGTAGATCAAGTCTTTGAGTCCCACATAACCTGTGCGAAGGAAACGAAGCTAACCGATCCGTCCATATAACTTATTGCTTACCCTCTGGAAGCACAATCAGTAATATTTAATTCGGTAGGAACACGATACCAAACAGCTTTAGGTAATCTTTCATGAACTTTAGCGAGGCGATTGGTTACATATGGCTTCCATTTATCATTGGTAGAAAAAACAGAACGACAGTTGAGTCTGAAAATGTAGAAATGTTTCGAAATTCAATACGATCAGCTTATGTGGTTTAGATAACTTTACTTTTTCTTCAGCGGACAGAATTGGTTTATCGGGTATTTCTTTCAACTCCCAGAATTTAATCACAGTATTGTTTAAAGCTTCATAATAGTTGGTTGTAAAATAAATATTTATTGGTTGAAGTGTACTTTGTGTGTTTATACTACCCATAATTAAATAACCAAAAGTAGAATTTAAGGAAGTAGGAAAATTTTGATTTATAGTATTTTTTCCGTCTAGAATAATTTTATAGAATAAATTCGCTTCTAACAGAATTTAGATTGGAAGGCATTTCTGTAGAAGTAGACTCGAAGCGGAAAATTAAATCAGTACTTAATTTTTTATATAAAATTTTAGCGACAATCCAACTCTTAATTTAGCAACCAGTCCAAACAGTCTATATTTATTTTCTTGCTAAACAAGAAAGAATTGCGGTCGAAAAAAAATCGAAATAAATAAATTGCGTTATTTTTATGTTTTCGACTCTCTGAACCCGAAAAACAAAATTTTAGAAAATGTGTCTGTGGTCACTCGCCAGCCGAAACTATATGGACGATTTTGATGAAATTTGGATTAGAGGCCTACGAGACAATTATGTCGACAAAACAAGCTTTTAAACGCAATGGGAATGGGTATACAGGGGGTGAAAATAAGGGTGTTATTTTGGGGGTAAATTTTCAAATTTTAACATAGAAGATTGAAATTCAGGTCATCAATAACTCACATGAAATGCAATTTTTTGCAAATTTTTAAAACTTTTAAAACTGAATATGGCCGCAGTTACAGTCACATATATATTTTTTTTGTAGAAATATATATTTCCCATATCGTTCAAGATATAAAAGAATTGTAAATAGATATGCGTAGCTAAATAAATTTTCTGTAAAGAGATTTCTTTACGTAATAAATTCCGGTATAAATTGGCCTATATTTAAGGGGTCAAACATAACCCTTTCGGGACGGCTGGCACATATAAGTACCAGACAAATTTCAAACTACCTGAAAAATAAAATATTAGTTAATTGTAAATGAGAATTGTACCAGTCTGTAATATTGGGTATTGTTGGCAAATTTACGGTCAGAGCATTGTGAAAAATTGTGCACTTCGGCAACATCGCTTCAGTTTACAGTATGGTGTACTTGACACGTGCATGTAGAGTCTATTATTTCGTTTATAAACAACTAAATAGTGCTTATTTTCGAGTTATTGTGAATATTCTTTGGTTACTATGGATCGACCCGCATCTAGAAGCAGGTAAATATTAATTTTATAAAATTATGAACGTTTTTTTTTGCGTAAATACTTGTGGTACTTATTTGTACCAGCCGGGTTTTTTAGTGGTACACCTGTGTACCAGTAGTGTTGTAAGGTTGTGTAGTAATAAAAATGTATTTCAGGTCATTTACGAAGAAACCCCTTTCTCCAAAAGAATTGGAACAGCTTCTTGAAGAGCAGCTTTCGGAACCGTTATCTGGAGATTCTAGTGGCGATTACGAACCCTCCGATGGAGATTCAGATACCGATTCTGATGAAAGTTATGAACAAGAGTCGGGTGAAGATGATGTAAATTCTTCTAATTCAAATAGTTCGGATATAAATAGTAATATAGATAATGAACAAATAGAAGCTGAATTTGAGTCAGCCTCTTCACCTTTAGATTTGAAAAGAGATGAACCTATTACAAAGGACAAGGGTAAGAACAAAAGGGTTATAGAGGTTGTTCAATGGAACACACCGACTAATCAATTCACACCAGCAAAACAATTACCACTTGAAAGAGATTGTCAATTGGCATTAGACATTACTAGGAATTTGTAACCTATGGAGCTTTTACACAAAGTTTTTCCGCATTTACTCTATTTGAATATTGTAAATTATACAAATGAGCGTCTACAAATTTCCAATCGAGTAAAAAAAAGGTCTGATAAAATGACAGATAAAGGTGAACTACAAATAATTATAGGGACAATCTTTATTATGTCTTAGCTTCCGGCTTTGAAACATTACTGGTGTACTAAGAAGTCTATGGGAAATGAAGCAATAGGACACGATATCTCACGAGATAGATTTCCATTGCTGGCTTCAAAATTATATTTTAACTCTCCAGAGAAACCAGAGCAAGTACCAAAAACGTACTACGTCGATAGGCTAGTGGATTGTCTGAAATATACGTTTCAATGATGTCGTGAGGATAGTACAACTCAAAGTATCGACGAATCCATGACAAAATTCAAAGGCAGGTCATCACTGAAACAGTATATGCCTCTAAAGCCTACAAAAAGGGGCATAAAAATATGGTTTCGTTGTGATAGCGCCACAGGATACACCTACGATTTTAATATTTATACAGGTAAAGATACCGTTGCTATTCCAGATGATACTTTAGGTTAAAGGGTTGTCAACTCACTGGCATCAACAATAAAAGTCAACGATGTGGTATTGTGCTTCAATCGCTTTTTTACTAGTGTGACTGCTACAAACTCTAAGGTATCCTGCTTTAGGAACAGTTAAGGGTTAAGCAATTATTTGCAATTGATTTATCCAAAATTCTCTCCAAGCATTTTTTTTGTTTTTTTATATTTTCTAGGCAACCAGCCACTTTTATGAATGCAACTAACTTGCTTCTTCTAAAGCTAGTAGTATAGGAGATATGAATTTTCAAATATTTAATATTGATATTGTTAGGACTTTCTAACTATTTTGTTAACAGACTTGGGATTTTGGAAATAAACTGTGTTCATTTGTGCTAATGAAATGATATTATCCTGATGAAAACACTACTTCCGGGTTCTCCGGAAATTGAAAACATTCCTCGTATTGCTGGTATAACATTCACATACTCTTACTTTATTTGAAAGGGAGCGAAATTTGCTTTAAAATGATATGAAATAGTCCATAGCGAGATATCTATTTTTAACTTTCAACCTACATATACATAGTATATATACGTAGGTATAGAAAGTTGCGATCCACTTTTTTTTCACTATCGCTAAATCGACTTATTAGCTCATTTTACAACTTTTGGCCAAGTTTCGTCAAGATCGCCATGATGTCTGAATGTCTCGAAGAGGAGAGGGGTTTCTCAGGGTTAGTTTTTGTTTTTTTATTAAATATTTCTAAAACAGCTGAATATTTCAAAGAAATAAAAATACTCCATATATTTTTAGTATTTTGCAAGAAAGTCCTGTAACTTAACATGTAAGGTTATTTTGACGCACCGTGTATGTGCGGGAATTTGATAACGTGTTTCGAATGTAACTGAAGCGAGTTTGCGTTTGCATGAAAATAATGTTTTTTTGTGAGTATGCGTAGTGTAAGTGGTGTAGATGATATGCCACTGGATTTTTAATGAAGCTTTAGTTACCATATGAAGGAATAGTTAAATATTATAGAAAAATTTTCGCATTGAAAGCGTTAGATTTGGTTGAGAAATAATGTTTCGGGTAAATTTGTATTGATACGACACTGGTAGAACTACCGGTATTTTGCTACTAAGTGTAAAGGAATTTGGTTAAATGAAACGGGTGTAGACGTACGAATAAATGAGTTTACAATTTTGTGATGTACTTTTAACGTACAATAAGGGATTCATATGCAAATTTTTGTTTGAAGAAACAATTGTAATGTTATGCAATAATGGTAAATAAATGCATGTTCAAGAATGAAGGTGATAGAATGTAAAGGAGTTCTTTAAATTTTGCGGCAGTAAAATTCGCGCACATGCAAGATGTGTATGGAGTTGAGTTATGATCTGGAGAATAGACTGAATGAATGTGGTGAGGGTATATGATTTCTTCGAGGAGATTTTATAAATTTTCACGTAAAATAAAGATAGCGACGAGTGTTTTATAAAGGTCCATGTTGGACATTGTGACGCCAGAGTGGAGACGCACTGGAAAGCTCAGTTGGGATAGGTGAATTTTAAGTTTAGCGCGAATTTATTGTGACGTGCTGGCAATACGCCGAGCAGAAGGTATATAAGTAAGTGCCCAAATGGGAGAAGGGACAGGGCAGTCCGAACTTCGATATCGAACGTAAGACCCTTCCTAGTGTTAGAGCCTTTGCGATTTTTATTGCTCTCTAAAGCAACTTTCAAAAAAGAACTGCTCCGCATTTAGTCGACACAAAGAAGCGAATCCCGTCCAGGAAAGAAGCACTACAACCACCCAGGAGCCAAACCATCGAGAAGGACACCGGGTGAGTCACAGGAGCAGCAGCAAAGAATCACGACAGTTAAGAGGTATTAATTAATAAAGAATTTTAAAATAAATTTTTGTTTTTATTTTGTTTTTTGTTTATTAATACTAACAATGCTCTTCATTCAATCAGACTCTCAACTTCCAAGCCTTAATCCAGCGGGGTGTGAGGCTGCACCTCGGTGAGAGTCCACTCTTTCTGTAACAGAATCATTTCTGACTCCTTTTCAAGTACCTGTACTAACCCGCCATGGTAAAACATTCCAAATCGGGCCTCCAGGCTACGGCCTTCCTTGCTCCTTCCCCGCCTTCGAGTTCCCCGCCACCTAGATCCGCTATACCACCTCCTTCCATATCGTTTGCGGCAGCCGCCCCATCCCCTTCTACATTAGTGAGGACATCTTCTACGTCCTGTATTGCCTCTTCCTACATTCCACCCGCAGTCAAACCCGTTCACCGCTCCTTTAAAACGCCCAACCCTTCTACTTACCGTTTTGCTTTTGATTCGAAACCTAACCCTACCGCTAGACCCTCTCCTAAACCTTCCGCTACTTATAATTTCACTTCTCGATATTGCATTCGCAATATTCCCGCAAGATTTAACACCCAAAAATCCTTTTTTCAAGCCCTTGTCACTCTCCGTCACCCTTGGTTGAACATAAAGCTCAACCACAACCACACCTGCTTGTTGGAAACGAGCGAGGCCGTGCCAGATACGATGCAGCGAACTATGCAGCATCACTTCGGTGAGCCTGCATTGACGCTGTCGCAGCTATCAGGTTAGCGAAAGTTCGCTCCCTCAACCAACCTCAACCCTAAACTATTGTCCTTTTCTGCCGTCATCCGTGGCGTGGACAAGGACATCCTTTCTGAAGAGATCCGTGACTCCATTGATTTGCCTAAGACCAAAAAAGCAATCCAGATGATATCCAAAACAACCAACACCCCTACCTCCTTTATCCGCCTACCTTTCGGTAGATACTACCCCTGTGAACAATCTCGTATCCCTAACCCTATCCTCAAATATTGCTCCACTTGCACGCAGGTGGGATATACTTTCGAGGAATGTTCTACCCACACCGTCCGTTGCCCCACCTGTGGTGAAAGCCACAAAGGCTCGTCCTGTACCCGCTTGAATACATCAAAGTGTAACAACTGCAGTGGACCTCACGCTACCTACTCCATTTCTTGCGCGACTCGTCGTGTGATTTTCACCACCGCGGCAGCGACTGCCGTACACAAACGCGACTCTCTTACCCTCACCCTAATGCAACGGTTTCCTGAGCGTAGGGCCGACATAGCGAAAGCTGTCGACATTACGTCCAGGAAATATTTGAACCGCCGTATCAGGGTCAACTTTGTTGGCAATAGTATAGCTATCACTACCCACAATATCCGATCCTAATCCTACACCTTAACCCCTTACCCTAATCCCTCTCCCTCACCCTAAGTACAATGGATCTCATAATAGGTACAATTAATGTGAGGGGCGTCCGTCGGAAGCGCCCTCTCGTTAAGAATCTATTACCCACAAATCAAATACAAGTCCTTGCAATCACAGAAACAAAACGAACCACCCATTGTACCCTTGATTTTGCTCCTATAATTCCTTCAATTTAGCGCCCACAATAGTTTGCGAGGCACAGCCCTCGTAATCAAAAATTCAATTCCTGCCACCCCTGACCCTCTTTCGCCGCACTTGCAGCATCTCGAACGTGTAGCTGCAAGGGTACACTTTCCCCTTCCCATCACCTTTTTTTGTTACTGTAATCCTCCAGAAGAAGCCATTTCTAATGGCCTCCTAGACCACATCTCCGCCCTACCCAATTCTATCCTCCTAGGAGATCTTAATGCCCGACATGTCCAATTCGAAGATTCGACGACCAATAGAAACGGTATCCGCCTAGCCCACAGTATTCTTACCCTGCCACTGTTCCGGATAAGGAACACCAATCCTAGCTTTATTAGTCATCAAGGTGCCTCTATAATCGATCACGTTATATGCACCGAGTCACTAATTCAGCGTATGTCCTCCGATTGCCACTTAGGTGAAACCACCACATCGGACCACCTCCCTTCTTGTTAAAACATCCCTCGGCCCTGTCCCTGTCCCTCCTCCAACTCACGTTATCCGGAGAGATTTTCAAAACGCCGATTAGAATGTATCTGGCGAATCCATCTCCAATAATCTTAAGACGAACGATATCCACACCCCCAACGATGTCGAGAGAGCGGTCACCGACTTAGCTTCCCTCATCGCGGAACCGGTCAAAGCCTCAATTCCCCGAAAATCAGTTGACATCTCCCGCAAACGTCTCCCACAATACATAGTAAACTTGATCAATGGGAAGAGGTGAGTATATCGCGAATTCCTGAGATCAAGCGACCCCGCTCTCAAGACCCAATATAACCGTTTAAACGCCCTAATTCGGCGTGAGACTAACACGTACACAGAAAGAAACCGAGTCCAGGCCACCTCCAATCTCAACTATAGAGCAAAAAGTTCTGGTACACCTTCAATATACTCACTAAAATGAAAACCAAACTCAAGCCCACCTAACCGATCCTCAGGGTAACTTAATTTCCAGCGATCAAGACAAGGCCGAAATTTTCCGCCACCACCTACATCCGTCTATAATTTACCTAACGATCCCTCGTTCGATGACGACTTTAAAAATCGTCTAGAGCAAGACCTTAAGGATTTCAAAAACTCCGAACTACCCGAGAAAATCCTGGATGATAATGACTCGTTTTTCTGCCCAATTACTCCCGCTCAAACCCTCAACTACTTCCAAAAAGGCAAAATATCCGCTCCCGGACAAGACGGACTGAATAGACATTATACTACCACCCCCAGCGATCAGACGCATAACGTCCATATATAACAAATGCCTCTCTCTTTTGTACTTCCTGACGGTGTGGAAATCCGTCTCGACCGTTATGATTCCTAAAAACTTCTCTGACCTGACAGAACCCTCCTCTTACCGACCCATCTCTCTCCTCAGCTGCCTAGGGAAATGCTTAGAGCCTATCCTAGCCCGAAGGCTGGCAGACCACATAGAATCCAATAACCTGTTACCCGACAGCCAATTCAGCTTCCGACCTAATAGAACCTATCAGGACCGATTGCTGGAAGTCCTAACAGAAACGTCACGAGCATTTAACCACCGCTATTCTAACCTCGCATGGCATGCGGGTTCACAAAATCCAAGCAATAGGTATCCCCCTGAGCTCACGAAGCTCCTACTGTCGTATCTAACAGATAAGACGGTACGAGTCCGAGTGGGTTCATCCCTTTCACAAAGTTTCACCCCGCAAGCAGGCGTACCACAGGGTTCTGCCTTGGAACCAACGCTACCTTATTTTCGCCAATTATATCCCCAGTGTAACAACGCCCGGAGTATCTCTGGCACAGTTTGCCGACGACACTACCTTCTGGGCAGCTAATCGGTCAACCGAGAACGCCTCCAACAGTATATCCAATATCCTACGATATAACATACCTAGGAATTACATTTACCAAGAACCTTAACTGGAACTCTGACCTGAACAAGACCCTGAACAAAGTACGGAACCGATCCAACCTCCTGGGCGCCCTTAGGGGACGCATAGGAGGTTGTCAACCCGAAACCCCATAACATACCTACAAGACATCCATACAGTCCGTTATAGATTACCGTGCTCCATTGTACCCTACCCTAAAACCCAAAGACCTAAATTCCAAGCGTCATGTGAACGCCGAGTCCTACGGAGAATACACCGATTACACTATAGAAGACCCACCGAAATTACCATACAACACGCTAACATCACACCTATCACACAGCGCCTTAAAACACTTCAACCAAATTACACACCGTAGGATATTCGGCGAAACAGAAGCAACCAAAAACAACCTCCGCATTCCACATACGCCCCTTACTAACATCCAATACCTGAGAACCTACAGAACAAAACCGAAAAATAAATTTAAGCACCCTCCAACTATCCTGACCCAGAACATCGAAAACCTCTCCGAAGAATTCGAAGACCTCCTTCAAGACATCCCATATGCCAAGGAATCGAGCCAATACACACCACGTATCTCATATACACACCACATATACATCTCCAATCCAAACAAAAATAATATAATATTATATGAATAATATTTACTTTTTTTTTGCAACCACTTAATACCACACACTAAATTGTATCCACGTATACATAACACACAACAATATAACCCCACTAACACACAAAAGACTCAGGACTGAAGAGGTAGCAGGAATAAGATAAGAATAAGCAATACTAACAATAAGCATTCTAACTAATAAGCATACTAACAAAAAAATGGTAAGGTAGATTTAGACTTTAGTTAGAACCGACGGGCGAAAGTTAAGTAAAGATCGCGCGCGTTGCGGGGAACCATTAGAATGGGTTAGTGTTGGTGTTGTTTATGAAATTGGAGTTTCCGTAGTAAGCATTTAAAACGGCTAGAGTAACCCTTAAGGGGATAAATCGTATAGACATTCATAAATAAACAAGTTTAATGTATTGAGAAGTTGAAGAGAAACATCAGTGATTTTTCTTCAAGAAATTTTAAAAGTGCGAAAGTAGATTTGAACATAACATAGCAAATATTTTGTGATAGTGTTTAGTAGTGGAGCGCGTGATCCAAAGTTATTATATAAAGAAAGCCTGGAGTGGACCAATTAAGTAAACGAAACAAGAATTTGTAAAGTTTAGTAAAACATTTGTGAGCATTATTGATTTTGTATGAGGTGCATTTTTTTTTTTTTTTTATGATTGTGGACCTGAACAGGCTAAATAAGGCCTATCGTGCTAAAGCACTCAGGAGCACTTAGGAGGATGGATAGAGGGATAATGAATTGCCAATAGATGCCTATGAACAGCTACCTTAAATTTTCTCATATCATAAGTGAGAGGAAAACAGGAACTAGGGAGATCATTCCAGAGTTTAGAAGCCGTGTACAAAAATGTGGATTGCGCCCGTTTGGTACGACAAGTGGAGATTTGTACTGCATACTGATGATGTGAATGAGCGAACCGAGTGTTTCTCGCAAAGATAGCCGGAGGTGGTATCAAAGAATTGTACAATTGTTAGTAATATCAGGTTGAGGGTACGAAGAAAATGAAGAGTTTTACTATTTACATGGAAGTAAACATTCTTCAATGTAATATATGTTTGAAAGGGCAAACATTAAAGCCATAAGGTGATATTATGATATGCGAAAGAGCCCATATATCAGGTACGCGTGTGAACGAACCATAGACACTGTGTTAGTGATTACGGCTACCTCTTGTGTTATGTGCATAGTGCATTTGGAAAACTAGAAAGGTTTATTGGTAGCAGGCCATATGTACTACAATTTTTACTAGACCGAAAAAGGATTAATTACCTTATTAAGTAAGAACTAAATTTGAACCAAGACAAGAACGATTATCTTTTAATTGGGTTCTTTTATTGTTGTGTTAATTACAGTTCTTTCAAAGTAAAAGGTAATCGGACTTGAGCTATTTTGTGTTTTAATATTAAGGATTTGTGATTTATTCAACCACGCTGTTGTAGAGATTTACATGCGAACTTGTCTATATATATATATATATATATATATATATATATATATATATATATATATATATATATATATATATCCATTGTTGAATTGATTTCGTTATTTATTTATGTCAGAGGTGATAAAATTTGTTGAATTTACTTAACAGGTTACATTTTTTTTTTTGTTGTTCATAACCGAATTTAATCTTTGTCTATTTGGAGTTTGATGACCGTCCTGAAATTGTGTAATAAGCCAGGTCGATTGCAAAATTTCATTTTAGCTTTGAAGTATTGAAGCAGGACACTATTAACAAAGTACTTATTTATTTTTTATCTTTCAGCATAAATTACCGTTTTGAGGTAATAAAGTTTGAACATATTAATGAATGTCTATATACGATTTTACAGATAAGGTATTGATATTGATAGAATATAACAATTTTATTGATGGCACAAACACTAATCATTCTGATCATTCAGCAATTCACGAATAGTTCGTCTTTTAGATAACAGTTCATTGTTACACCGATTTCGTTTAGATATACAAGGGACATTTTAAAAATTACATAAGTTAACGTTTTATTTTTATGAATGGGAGGTTCTATTTATGCAGGGTGTGTTCAGTAAGTTATAACGACCCGTGTATTATTAAATTTTCTGAAGTTTTGAGTTGACTTGTTTGGGATTGTTTGACTTTGAGAAGTTAGTGTATGAATTTACTGAGTAGGCTTCAATCCTGTCTTCCACAGTCAGATAGGATTAATTTACCATCTCGCCTAAGACGATTGATTTTTGCAAAATTGTGGTGGCGCCAAGAGACATCCTTCCCGGACTGAGCTTAATAAGTTGTGAATATATGGTAAGTCTAAGGTGTTTGAACTTGCTATTCAACCATTTTACTCCTTATCTCGACCCCGCCCACTTCCACTGTAGCTGGCTTGGCAACCCGCTTACTAATTTAAGCATACGCGACGCCTAGTGCGGATTGGACGTGTAACAAACATCCACCTAGTTTGAATTTGAGCCAATTCGAATCTGATTACACCAGAAATATTTCCATACAAGTTCTTACAACGATAATACAGGTGAGAATAAAGGTAAGCAAATTCAACAATAAACTGTATTAATAATAATTACCCAATTACTCTAAACAATTTTCTACTGCATTTCGAAAAAAATCTTCAATTTTCCTGAATCTACTTTGGATTGTCTTGCTGAATCCAACTCGTGATAGGAATCTTTTGGTTGTCTTTAGAAAATCGTTACTCGTGCTAAAGCACTCATGGCGATTTTCGTTACAACTATTCGTGGTCTGACTGACAAAAATTACCGGCAAGATTCCTACCAATTGTTGTGTTCAAAATTTAGCAACCAATCGAAACAGTCTATTTTTTTTTATTTGAGCCAATTAGGATCTAATTGCACTGGCAATCTTTCCACACTAAGGACCAAGTTCTTACAGCGATAATACAGGTGAGAATAAAGGTAAAAAATTCAACAATAAACTGTATTAATAATAATTATTATTTATAACACAATTAGTATAAACAATTTTGGGTCTTTTTTCGTTTTCAGTGCAATAATTATTCACCACTTTTCTTATTTTACTTACTATTTATGCGTGGTGCTCAGTGTCCAGTTGCAAGTAAGGGAGAATCGAACTTGCTGAACTATGACCCGTAATCTTTATTAAATGTTGTTCCTCCACGCCAGATTTCGCAATCTGGGTTACTGCAATTGAACCCGTAGAATGATTACTTATCTTCAATCCCTTTACATCCAGTCCAACATTTTTTGTACCTACTGCTTTTAGTTCACTTGCCAACTTTATTAATTCTTAGTTAGGATTGACAGTCAAAAATAAACGATCTGTCGTGACGTTACTGCCCCTCTTTTGTAACATCTTTTCAACAATCTGAAAATGAGCATAACATATTTGACATATTTTTATGAACAATATCAACCTCATCGGATAATGATTAGGATTCTTCTCATTAGAATCCAGCCAATTACTCACAGAGACGATGTGATCCGCCTTGGCAAGTTTTTGAAAAAATGGGGTTGTACTCATAACGCCCAGTCAACTTTCCAGTGTAGTATTTTTCTTCTTGAAAGTATTCGATCGAACATTTAACCGGTTCTCCTTCTCTCCAAGCAAGCTTTCTTGCTGCAATTTGATAGAATTTTTTTTGGAGCCCTAAAGAAGTATATTCGTTCCAGACGTCAATAATTTTTTTCGTAGTACTATAGGTACTGAACTCACTTTTCTCTTTTCTGCAATTGATTGCAGCTGCTGCCTTCGCTATCCGTCTCTTGCTGCAGGCGCACGTTTGAACTCAATATCTAAGAATGGATTCATTTTCACACTAAATGATCCAAATATAATTCCTGCACCATTTTGGCCGTAATATTCCAGATTGTTTTTAAAGTGGAATCTTTGTAATCCTCTCCATCGCATGTTTTCATGTTAAATGCGCAATCTTTAAATATACTGTTTACTTTTGAAATAGGTGACACTTCCGTCAAGGAAAATCTTCTCGTGTCGCAAAACTTTTTAAGCTGCTCCCACACAGAACTGAGACTACGCCTTGTATTATGTGGAATAGTCATTACCACTTTTTCTCGTTTTTCTTTTAAATTTGTTCTACCGAACCGCGACTCTCCCATTTCTACAAAACTTTGGTAAATTTGTTTACTGCTTACACAGCTTTTGTTATGTTACCTTGGTCACATTTCGAAAAAAAACTTCAATTCTCCTGCATTTTCTTTAGATTGTCTTGCTGAACCCAATTCGTGGTAATTTTTGTCAGTCAGAATCATTCGTAGTTGTTGTCTTTTGTGCTAAAGCACTCGTATCGATTTTCGTCACAACTACTCGTGATCTGACCGACAAAAATTACCGGCAAGATTCCTACCACTCGTATTATATACGAGAACAAAATACCATTGATCAACTGGATAACCGAAGTTTTGAAGCGAGGCGATATTTTCTACAAACGTAATAATAAGTTTTCGAAGAGGTTGCGGGTTTTATTAGTAATACTCGGTAACTTACCACTTTCATTCCAATGTGCGGTTGCTACTATTCTTTTGTTACATAAGCGGTATAAGCTACGACGCAATTAGTTGCAGATAATGGATGACATTTCATTAAACTTTTTGGGCTACCTTCTAATGAGTTAAGCAAATGAGAAAATTCTTCAATATTTGACATTTTCGGATTATTATGAACAATAGCGTCAAAAACATCAATATATGCAGTAAATTCTTCAACGTCCCTGGAAAATTTATGTAAGTATGAGGATCAGTAATTTGTACTGGTGCTATATAGTAGTGTGTTATTTATCTGTTAATTTCTAATTAATAGCTTTAATTTTGTAATATTTCTTATCAATTTTTTTCCTAATTCGTCGTGCATTTCGAAGTCATCGTCTGATATTATAGTTTTATTATGTTGCTCATAAAAAGCGTGCTTAAACTAAAAAAATTGGCATGAACCGTTTTATCCAATAGAGAATTTTAACCCATCTCTAGCGTTTTCTAAATTCTTTTCATTTTTACACTTCTAAGGCCCGGTTTTTCAGTATAAGGTTACATTTAGGGTTAACTAACCGTGATCATCTGTTAAACAAGATTTTAACCGAGGTTGCGTATTTCAGTACTCAGATCCTGGTTAACAATTTCTTGGTTAAGTTGTTTGAATTTTTTTGATATTGGCAATAGTGTTGGTTTGAAAGTACATTACAGAGCTTGCGCTGTATGACGTCCTTGACATTATTCAAACACAAGTGCTGTTTATTTACATGATTTAATTGATTGTTATAAAAAGTGCGAATTTTTCTGATTTTAATTCAAGTACAAGTAGTAGTGAAACATCTTCCGACGATGAACAAGTGATAAATTTTGTACAACGATTGGGACGAATTCGAAGAATACCTGGATTGCAAGTTCGTACAGACCATTTTTATTACTGAGAAGATGATGAGTTTTATAACCGATTCAGACTATCAAAGGAAACAACAACTGATTTGTTGGAGCAGATTAATATAAAACAGATCATGACCTGTTTATTATATAGTAGCATGTATAACTTCTTTTAGGAATCATGCACTTACTCCAATGGAAATGCTTTTAATAACATTAAGATTGTATTCTAGTGGTAGCTTTTTGATAGTAATAGGGGACTTCGGTGGTATTCATACTACCAGTAAAGTTATAAATAAGGTTTGTTTGATTACGTTTTTTAGGTTATATTGTAGAAAGTACTGAATTTTAGGTAACACAGGCTATTGCTAATTTAAGAAATAGATATATAAAAATACCAGACACAGAACATTCGAGGACTCACGTACAAATGGGTTTTTACAAAATTGCCAAATTTCCACGAGTTGTTGGTGCCCTAGATTGCACTCACGTGAAAATAAAATCTCCTGGTATGCGCTCTAAATGCTGAAATATTTCGTAATAAAAAAAACTTTTTTTTTGGTAATGTACAAACTATTTGTGATAGTGAATTAAAGATTATGGATGTAGCAGCACGATGGCTAGGATCATCTCATGATGCCACAATTTTAGAAACTCTGAACTTTGTAGAAAGTTTGAAAATAATGAAATGGGGACCTCAGTGTTAGTTGGAGATGCAGGATATCCTGTTAAAAATTATTTATTAACACCACTACTACATGTAAACACGAGAGCTGATAATTTATATAACGAGTCAATTACAAGGACACGAAATCCTGTTGAGAGGTGTTGTGGAGTTTGGAAAAGAAGATTTCCTATTTTAAGTAATGGAATAAACCTAAATTTGCCAAAAGTACAATGGATAGTGGTGGCAACAGCAGTATTACATAATATTGCTATTGCAAGTAGGGAAGTGGAACCACCAGAACTCACTGCAGAAGAACAGCAAGCATTTGATTTACCTAATAATATTCCTGTTGAACAGCATGCAAATGTAAATAATAATAATGTAGTTAGAAATGAATTTATTACATATTTTAATAATTTATAAATAAAAATAAAATAACTATTTAAAGATTTTTCTGCACCAGTTGTAATTTTATTTTATATTCTGCACGCATTTGTTCCATTTTTAATTCATGCTCTGCCTCTCGATGTCGCAGCATTTGTTCATGAAGTTCCTGAGCGTGTCTCATATTGGCCTCGTGAAGATGCTCTTTACGTTCCTCTTCCCTCTTCATATACTTTAATTTCAAAAGGGTAACTTCATTTTTGTGTCTGCTAAATTGCACCACTTTTCATTTGTCAACATCCCTGTGGTTGCTCCTGAATATAGAATATACATGAAATCAATAAGTAGGGGAGAGGGGGGCACTTTTCAACATGAAGCACATTTCAACAGTTCTAATTTCCTGCCTATTATACTGCTTAGGGATTGGCTGATAGGTGAGCCAATACACATTCAGGATGTATAATAGCTGGCAACTACTTTCCCTCCATTTCTTTTCACATCAACTTTTTAGTGAGTGAATAAGGTATGAGAGCTCAATTTAATAAGGTAAGTGAAATTTATTCATCTTATAGTTTAAGAAATTCTCTTTAAGATGCACTATAGTTTATAAGTTATCTGTTTTTCTTAGAATAGTAATATCATTTTTGAATAAATGGCCGCATATGGGGCAGGTTTCAACAGAGCATAAGGGGCACCTTTCAACACTGTTGAAAGGTACCCCTCGTCCATTTTTGGTTTGTTTTTGTTATTTTTTAAGAAAATAGGAAATAACCTATTGATTATTTATTTAGTTACTCTGTTATTATGTTAAGCTAGCCTACCCTTATTAATTTTAACCCAACAAAACCTAACTTTGAACTAATATAATTTCTTCATTTCAGATAAGAAAAAGATGGTGCGCACATACAAGAAAAAGCGAAATACACCTGAAGTCAGTGAAGAAGAAATCGAAAAGGCTATGAAAGCAGTCAATGATGGTATGTCATTGCGAGTAGCAGCCGATTTATTTGGTATGCACTATTCAGCTTTATTTTACCGATTGAAAAAAGCTAAGACATTAAATCCTAATGAGACTGAGGCTAATGCGCCAACAACGAGTAATTTACCCGACAGTTCTAAATACTCGAGCCAGCAAGTATTTACTGCTGATCAAGAGACCATGCTTTGTTCGTATATAATAAAATGCTCAACTATGAATTATGGGCTAACTTACAGACAGGTTCGTCAGCTTGCACATGATTATGCGAAGCGTCTTGGCTCCTTGGAAAGAAAACAAAATTGCAGGGATCGACTGGGTTAAAAGTTTTATGAAGCGCCAACCTCAACTTAGCTTGAGAAAGCCACAAAATACTAGTTTAGCTAGGGGAACAGCGTTTAACAAAACAAATGTCTCAGAGTTTTACGACGATTACGAGCGTGCCCTGAAGTCCGACACTTTTCAAGTACATCAGATTTTCAACATTGATGAGACCGGCGTTTCAACTGTTTTGCAGGCTCCTACAGTTGTTGCCAAACTAGGAGCACGACAAGTTGGACAAACTGTATCTGGTGAGCGTGGAACGATAGTCACCATGTGCATGATAGTCAACGCAGTTGGTAATACAGTCCCCCCAGTATTTATTTTCCCGAGGGCCAAATTCCACGACTCTCTGTTGTATGGGGCTCCACCAGGAAGTCTGGGTTTGGTGAACAGCCCCAAAAGTGGTTGGATGACTGGACCACTCTTCTTGGAAGTGTTAAAGCATATAAAAAACCATACAAGTTGTTCGAAGGACAACAAGATCCTCCTAATCATGGACAACCATGAGAGTTACTGCACGCTTGATGCTGTGGGGTTTACCAGAGAAAATGGTATGGTGATAGTGACCTTTCCACCTCACTGTTCCCATCGACTCCAACCTTTTGATGTTGGGGCCTTAGGACCATTTAAATCGAAACTGAAGATAGCTCAGAACGACTGGATGGTGTCAAACCCTGATAAGACACTTACAATTCATACGTTAGCTGCATTGGCCAACACAGCATATGCTGCTTCCTTTACAATAAAAAATATCACTGCAGCTTTCAAAAAGCCTGGGATCTGGCCGTTCGGCCGTTTGATTTTTTCTGACGAGGACTTTGAAGCATCTTTAATCCAGGAGCCATCAACTTCCTCACAGCAAGCGTCATCTGTCCCTGAGAACATGCCAAGCACTAGCAGCATGGATAGTAGGCCTACTTCAGTAATGATCACTCCAGCGAAATCTGACAACGTACCATGTGGATCTAAAGGTGGAGTTACACCTCAAGACGTCAGGCCCTATCCTAAGGCAACTGTGCAAACAAAAAAAATGGGTGGGAGAAAGAAAAGGAATACTGACTGCAACACCTGAAAAAAATCGCATTAAAGAGGAAACAGAAAAGAGGTTGGAGAAGAAGAGAACTAAATTGTTCCCGAAAGTGACTAAAATAAAACCTACGCTTTTAAAAAAGCTCTCATTCAATAATTCATCTGACAGTGAATGTGAAAATGAAGTCTCGCTGCATGATGAATCTGGTGATGAAGATTTAGGACAACTTATTGCTTCTTCAAACTTTGATTACGAAGAACAAATTGACTTTGAGAGAGGCCTAAGTGACGATCTTGTGTTAAAGGTAAATGACTTTGTTCTGGTTGAGTTTGCTGGAAAAAAGAAAATTGTGATGTTTGTTGGACAAATTGAGGACATCGAAGAAGAAGGTAGAACTTACAAGGTTAAATTCATGCGTAAAAAAGAGGATTCCTGGAAATTTTATTTTCCCGAAAAGGAAGACATACGCAGTGTTGAAAGGGAGGAAATAAAAATGAAACTACCTCAACCAAACTTAAGTGGAGGAACTGCTCGTGCTGTGTCAGTAATGGTATTTTCGGTAGATTTTTCCTCAGTTCAACAAAAGATTATGTAGATATGTAAATTGTAATTAGCTATTTTTTCATTTCATAACTATAATTTGTGCCAACTAATATTGTACTCACTTGATGTAATTTATAAATAAAGATTGCATCTTCCTTAAATGTGAATTTGTGCCCCATAGAATTGTATGTTGTTGAAATGTACCCCATCCCTTGTTGAAATGTGCCCCGCTAGTGGGGCACACTTTTTTGAAATGTAAATTTTGATAAAATAATATCGAGATAAAGTCTTCATAAAAATTAAAATGAAGACTCAAACATAGATGCCAAGAACATAGGTATCCAACATATTATGTCTAAGAAAAAAAATCAGAAGTCAAAATTGTTGAAAGGTGCCCCCCTCTCCCCTATTTTTTGAAGTTTGTTTCAGACTTACTCTTCTTGGAGGATGTCTGCAATGATTTTGCAAGTGTTGTTTTTAGCATCTGCGGAGTGTAGTCCGACCAGTCCAGAACTACATTTAAAAAAGTAATTAATATTATCTCAATAATTTTGCATAAGTGTGGGAATACCTTGCAAAGTTGCATCTGCAAAGTGTAGAGTTGCACTTCCGCACGATATTGGTTCTAAAAGGTGTATAAAGGTAGTAATTCTTATAAATTTAAAAACAAATAGCATACCACTAGTATCATTAGAATTCCCTCACTTCCTTCTGAATTTTTCAACATGCTGTTGTTGCCTACAAGAATTATAAAGTGTAAAAAATATTATATATTGTTGATACGATAAATGCAGCTTACCTTCGGTGTCTATTGATATTGGCACATTGTTAGCCACCACAGTTTGGTATGTGCAGGTTTCATCAACTGTAAATAATTATAACATATTATTATCATTTGTTGTTACTTCATTACGAATAAATACCCACAGTTTACGTGAAAATCACTATCGCATTCTGACGGTAGTCCTGTCAACCGCTCTCCTAAGATGTCGTTGAAAATGGTATCTACCGGGGTCTCTTTCGGGACTTGCACAGGTCCTCCTCCTGTTCCCCTTTGATACTTTTTGTCTGCGGCATAATTGTTCACTGCAGTCCGCTTTATGTTCGTCCACTTTTCTTTTAGGACTTTAGTTGACCGATGGGTAGTGTCGGTTGAGACTGCATTGAATTTTAACTCTAATTCAGTCCAGGCATTATTTTTTGTTTATGGTTCACCACACCAGTCTGCTTGCTTTCTAAAATTGTTCGATTTTCATTCACCAAATCAACTAGCAAATTCACTTCTTTAATGGTGAAGTTTTTGGCGGGCACACAACTTTCTTTGTTACTCATAGTAATTAAGTAATAAGGTAAAAACCAAATACTAAAATTATTATAATATACAACTAAACACTAAAATAATTATTTACAAGTAAACCTAATTATCCACAATGAAAGTAAAAAATTGTGCACTATAAAACTAAAAAATTATCCACTTTGACACACACAAACTACATACACTTTTATAAAACCAGGAACAGCAAATGCTGGAAAAGTAAGGTTATGAAGGCACGATTAAAAAATCGCAATCTAAAATTATGGTTAACCGATCTCGTGGACCCCGGTTACATTTTGCGTCAGTTTAACCATGATTTAAATTTGACGAAATACTGAAAAACTCGTACTCGAAAAAAACTACGGTGACCGAGAATATTTACGGTTAACCATACACTGAAAAACCGGCCCTAAGGAATACTCATTGTAAACCTACTATTTTAAATGTATTCAAAACTATTAATAAAATTCGCAGACAAGGTATCTATATTCGACATAATGCTTAAGTTGTCAGATTAAATATTAAGACTGATTTTGTAGTTATATTGTTGTTGTTTAATGCCGCTTTCTTCACATATGCCGTTTAAGAATACATATGTGTATTTTGAACATTAAGTACCTTTTTAAAGAATGATAAATTTTAAGAGATTGCAAATATGGCGTCAAATAATTTTTAACAATTATAATAATTACTTAATTTGTATCCCAAAACAGAAAAATCCGAGGCCGAAGGACCAATTTATTTTATGTACAAAAATAAATATAACACTGGTTCTGCGGATATCTATTTTAAACATACAAATTTTATAAATGTATGTTCGCCTACTTTTGAATACAGGGCGCTCTGATTTGATACACTTGACTTCTTCTATACGATGCCGAAAATCACTTTTATATAGTATTAAATTGTTAGGTTTAGTAGATATTAAAAATTTTATTATTAACTTATTAGGGGTATCACGTTTTATGTCGAGTCTCATTTCGATACTGTCCTCTGCCTTCCACTTATACGCATGTTTTAATCATGCGTGGAATGATTTGAACTTAGCATATCTAGAAAAACATTTTTATAAATACAAGAATTTAGTTTATTGTGTACACTGTGTCTCATTTTGGTTGAAATTGTAGATGTGGTTTTCGCGACCCTGTTCTACTTTTTCCCATGAAACCTATAAACCAGTATAAACGCGTATTTTATTGAACGACAATATATATTTGAGTATCCAAAAGGGCTACTAAATTCTTACTGCTTTGTTATAATTATAAATATTACATACGCGATTATAATAAATCTAAGAACTTTAACGCAGAATGCAAAAATAATAACAAAAAATTATGCAAATTATTTACAATAGTTGTCAAACATATGCAAACTGGCAAATGTTTTTTAATTGGGTAAAATGCATCCTACAGCTTCAGAAAAAAATATTAATGGCGATAAAACTTGTACAGAATACTTTATATCTAAATTTGTAAGTAGGCTGGGCCTAGTCTCATTCTAAACGTAGTTAACCTGTCAAACCTGATTAAAATTATTTTTGTGTAACAAACATTCAATTTTGAGGTTAATAATGCAAAAGAAGTGCCACACAATATACATTTTTTGAAACCTGAGAGTAAGCTTTATTATATAATAAAAAATATACAGGGTGTTTCCTTGAAAAAAACAAAACTTTGGTTTATTGCGAAGAAACTGACTTTTTGTACGGAAAACTATGCACGCCACTAAGTTCTAGGGGAAATTCTGTATAGAACCCACTTTTCACCATTTCGATAAATTACAAGGCAAAGCATTTATGAGGGGTGTTTAAAATGTGCAAATTTTGAATTTCGCTCCGCATCTCAAATACTAAGGAAACTATGACAATTCTGTTGGTAGCGTCTTTAGTTTCACCAAAAAGTAGAACAGGGTCGCGAAAACCGCATTTTTCTATCTTTGCGCGGAAACGAGACGACAATTTCAACCAAAATGGGACACCCCGTACATAAAATCAATCTTAATGGATATTTAAGAAACGTAAAGTTAATAAATTAAATTAATTTTGAACAAACGTAAAAAGCTGTTTTACTGCAACTAAAAACTCAGAAAATGTAAACGCAAACCTTTATTGTGAACAATCGGATAGAATAAGTAAATCAATCTTTAAATGAAAGAGTCCAGTCAACAGAAAAGGCGCACTGGGTAAGACAAGCCCTAGAACAATTTAATGAATTAGAGTCGAGGTATCTTGCTCAAAAGCAGAATGATTTTTATCGATCCGGCATTGAAAATTTGCATACTAGATGGAAAAATGTTATTGATAACGAGGGTGGTTACAGCATTCATTAAAAAGAAAACTTGTTAAAAATGCATTTAGGCGAATTTAATGTAAGAAAACGGCGTTACTTTCCGGCCCCCTTAGTACAAAAGGGTCAACCATTCATGACAGTATATTATTTTATAACTAAATTTCTTATCATAAGCCCAACATTATTTATGTAGCATGAAATTTTACTTAAATCATGCTTGAACCATTGATTTGGGGCGTACTAATAAAAATTGTTGGTGTGGAACGACACACGACCTTCCAACCTACAATGTGGAAATTAAAAGAAATAAAATAATTTTAATATTTTTTCTAGAACAGTTACATAACATCTTTTTTAATACGTTCATAACAAAAATAAGTAACATTGTAAAGACAAAAACAATAATCTATATCAGACGCCAACTTAAAAAAATTCTAAAGCTGCCCGCTTCTATAGAAAATCGATATCACAGATTAAGCATTTTCAATCTTACTTAATTAATTTTTGGGCTTATTTGGTTGGATATTAAGAAATTTTATAAAGCAAATTGATGTAAAATTAAATTTCCTTTAAAAAATATATGTGCACAAGTCCCTACACAGTTGATCGTTATTCATACATTTAACAAATGTAAACCAACACTTAAATTCCACTTTGCAAAGTTTTGGGCGCTAAATTACTCGTAAAAAAATGAAATATAATTGTAGAATTAAGCAATAAGCACAAATTATTTATGGGTATTTCAAATTTTAATAAACGATACCTGCATATATGTACCTACAATTAAACAAAAAAATACAACAATAAAGGGATACGTATACTTCACATTACCAATTTCTGAATGTTCAAGAGTAAATACTTAATGATGTAGAAGAAATCAATCCTTTTTGTTTTAGAAAAAAATGGTAAACGAACAATTGGTAAAACTTTTACTACCTTAAAAGGTAATGGTAGCAAAACTATGTGGCGCCGTTTAGGTTTACTAAGAAGTTAATAAGCTTTTATTCTATTCAAATTGCAACGGGTCTAAATCCAACTTCAAAGGTTTTTTTTTAAGAAAAGTTTCATTCATAGATTCTAAACTTTTACAAATGCCTTTTACGACTTCCTACTTCAATGTCAAAGCGTGTCACCCTTTAACATTTTCTTAATCCCTTTATGCAATTACCGAAGAGTTTGGAATGTGTTTATAATTGACGCATTCAGGGAAAATAAAAGAAAAAATAACAGTTTTTGAGTTACGGCAAATAGATGTTTTTAAATTTTGTTTTTAGAGTTAATAGCTACTTAACAGCAGTGAGTAAGCAGAAGAATGTCTTGCACAAGCTTGCTGTTACAATGCGGGTCAGATAATATAATACGTACAATACGATTATGAAAATAATCTAGTACAAAAAAAAAGGTATTTCATAGAACAATTCTAATAATAATAATTCTAAATAAATGCCCACATAAAAATGAATTTAGATTTCAGCAAAAAGAAAACTTGACTCTCTCTTGTGAATTATGACCTCTTGGATAAGTGGATTATATTAATATTTGTAAAAAAAGTATCATTTAGAGAGATGTTTTCAGCCTGTAAGAAAAATTGGTTAAGGAGAACTTATTAAACTAATTTAAGAACATCCACTCATTTTAAATACATTCTTACTACTTTAACTATAAATTTTAGTACATAATTACAATAGCTACTGTTTATGATTGATAGTGTTACTCATTCAGCAGAGCCCTGTGAATTGGCCTATCTTCATATTGCAGTTTAGGTGTTAAAATATTTGTATACTGGGAGTTGTGTAAATTGATATAAACCACAGAACACAAAGTTCAAGAAAATAAGTGGCCATAAAATGATAAACATGTTTGTTTTATTCATGCGATTTACAGGATTCTTTACATCAACTGAAAAATGCTTTTTAGGGAGATACATCTCAAACCACTATAATGCGTATTTTTTAACTAAACAGTGAACAGTGCATAAGTAATCAATCTATGGGTACAAGCAACTTATGTGCTATGATTTTTCTCAGCAGGTTGTTTTAAAATTGATAAAAACACAAAAAGTAGTATGCAGCCAAAAGAAAACTTTACATGCATAAAATGATTCAGTAACTGGGTACTTATGTGTATATCTTTTTCAAAAGCACAGCATAGGTATGTATGCACAGTATAGTTATGTTGCTTTATCGTGTCATCTATACCTTTATCTATTTTACCCAGTTCAATTTACTATATATGACAAATAAATTAAACCATAATAAGTGTAAAGTCTATTAAATTAAAAAAAAACGTGTTTATTAAAAAACGTATAGTAATTGAATATATATGTAAGTTTCTAATTGCAATTATAGATTGCGTTTTGTAGGCAACCAATAGTACACGAAAGTATTAAATTTTACATTTCAATAGCCTGGTTTAGCACAATTTGAGATTAATTATCCAAACGATTTAATCCTATTCTTAATTTAGAAAAACAAAACATTTATTTATTTTACATAAATGCTGCAATTAAAGCATAAATGAATTGTTCAAATTATGGGTGGAAATTTGGTCAATAATCTTTTTATACCTACAATAAGCAAGAATAATTTTAGCACAATATTTTTCCACTCAAGAATTGATGTGACATTCTGCACGTATCCTTTCTTAAAATTAATTCACTATGAGTTTTCGCTTTCACATAATCTATTTACTTTTTTTTATAATTTTCATAGTTTACAATACAAAAGTTATACAACAAAAAAGGATTAGCATTCATTAGCACTTATAATCTTTCATCCGAATGTCAAGTAGGTACACTTGTCGGCGGCACCTTTAGGTGAATATTTAAATATATTATGAACGATTTTCTTTATGATTTATGGCTTTTTAAATTGAATTATCTTACTTTTAAGAGTGCATGGTGAAAAGGAAGATTAGTTTTGTTTGTAACTAAACAAGTTTTCGTAAATGGTGTAAACAACAATTTCGCCGTATAGTTAATAGTTCCCATTGTAGCTTAAAGGGCGGAAGACCCCCACAATTGCCTTTTTAAAAATGTCATGTAATACCACTGTGACAGAAGATAATAACGCAAGTTAAAACCTGTACCGAGTTTTTGTCTGAACTATGGAATTTTACTAGAAATCAATTAATACTTTACGAAAAGTAATAGTTGGAATAAAAAGAACAGTTATGTATATACAACTAGTTACAACAGGTTTAGTATATGTACGGTTAAAAAAATTGTGTTGAGAGTCTTACCGAAAAATAAGTGGAAATGTAACAACAGAAACGGAAGTTTTCATTTACTAGTGCCTGTAAGGCATCGTTACGCTTCATGTGTCTTTTACAACCCAACTTTTTCTAATATCTGTATAATTAGAATAAATTACTAAGAAGTGTTTGTTCACCTATCATTATTACTTTGTATAATTAATTCATTATATGTATTTAATGACAATATGGCTTTGTACAACTCCAGTTTAATTACAGTTAATAAATTAGAAAATATTGGAATAAATTTCATCAGTAGCTTTCAATACTGAATGAAATTATAACATTTGATTAGTAGAATAACTACGAATAATAACTATACCTTTAATTGAATAAATCTTATTAAATATTCATGCCGGTATTGGAAATGGAATCAAGAATACCCTCATCGCAAAAAGAATTTTTGATATAAATATTAGAGTGCAAACCCTGAATTTGTGCCCTTAATGTAAAACAATAAAATAAAACACCAAGCAGTCGACATATTCATCATACACGATATTTCTTAACCTACAGCAGGCTGTGTAAAGCTGTTTTGTACAGGGTGAGTCAACGATAAAGTAAAGAAAATTGGTACTTTATTGGTAAACTTTGCCAATAAAATGTATTTATCATATTATATGGCTAGTAAGTGTGCGTATTTTAAAATTAATCTTGACTATAAATAGTGTTCCAAAAAGCAAGGCAAGACGAAGTTAGTATTTTTTAATCGAACACCCTGTATATCATTCGATTTTTATTACTATCTAGTATTTTATTAGAAAAACTTTAATATTTTGACCAAGGAGAGACCAAGCTAACACTTATGTTCTGACGAAGAAATATTAGAGATAAATCCTACAAAGTGTTCAAAATACATGTTCCAACCTGCGAAACTAGAAGTTCCAAAATATCACTTTTCTCAAATAGAACACCATGTATATTTTTATGCTGTGTTAAAGAGAATCAAAAACCATGTAATTCTTCATAAGTATGTCTTATACCTATTGATGACTGTTTTTGGGTTATTTTGATTTTTTATATTTTACGCAATTTCATTGGGTTTTCTTGTACTTATTCGCAGTAGCCATGAAATTTGAAAACAAGAGAAGCAAAAAGTTACATTAAATACTAAACGCATAGGTAGGTACAGGTATATAAATTAACTCCAACAGAAAATATATTACGTTACCATAAGAATTTTATATAAAATAGAAGAACATTCTCAAGTCATGGGATAATTCCACAGTCGCTAATGAGTTCTTCTGAAAATATATTAAAAAAGGTGCCTTCCTGCTATTACGTCTTCCCTCACGTTGTAAAATGGTTGTAAAATGCGTAATAATACATATTATGACGATTTACTGCACCATTGCTTCTGTCTAGTCATGAAACACAATAGAATTTTTTTATCAAGTTCTTATGATAGTGTAGTATATTTCCTGTTGGATTTAATTTATAATCTATGTTAGAGTTTAGTATTTAATGCAACTTTTTGTCTCTTTGTTTTCAAATCTCATGGCTACTGTGAATGTTTGCAAGAAAAAGCTATTGTAATAATGAATAATATAGAAAAATCAAAATCACTCAAGAACAGTGAAAGATAGGTATAGGGCATACTCACGTAGAATTGCGTATTTTTTTATTCTCTTTAACACCGCAAAATATACAGGCTATTCAATTTGAGAAAAGTGATATTAGCAGTAGTGAGACACCTCACCTTTCACTTTTTGACGTCATTTGACCTTGGGATTTCCCAGGGGCTGCTAAGTGGGGGACCGCATTTTCCACCCTTATTTTTACTCGCTTACGTGTAGGACGTATTTTTTCACCCCTATTTTTACACATTCACGTGTGAGACCGTGTTTTCAACCCTTTTATCCTAATTATTTTTTACACACCCACGTGTGAGACCGTATTTTCAACCCTTTCTTTTCGAAGGCCCTTTCAACCCTAATTATTTTTACTCGCTTACGTATAGGACGTGTATTTTCACCCCTATTTTTACACATCCACGTATGAGACCGTATTTTCAACCCTTTCTTTTCGAAGGCCCTGTTCAACCCTAATTATTTTTTACTTGCGCACGTGTATGATGTGTTTTTCACCCCTATTTTATGATAGCTCACGTGTAGGACGTGTTTTTTCACCCCTATTTTGACAGCTCACGTATAGGACGCGTATTTTTCTACCCTATGGGTCAACCCTAATTAGAGCCTTTCTGTACTTGCGCACGTGAGGGGCAGATGTAGGCATTGGGACTGGGGGCTGGGGGCTGGTCTAGGGATAAGTCTTAGGGTTGGACCTGGAGCTGGACTTGGACTTGGGTTGGTCTTAGGGTTATTTTTTGATGGTATTAAGGTCCTTTTGGCTATATTAAGAGCAGTGCCCCTGGAGGTTGCACACGCATACAATGTTGGAAATTGCAGAATTAATAAGATATTATTATCGATCCTACTGCTTTAAAATGGTCAAATGCTATTGGATGATCTTTTACCTATACGAGAAAACGTTTCTAATAAAGTGGTAAGACAGCAGCTGTGTTAAGGATTGATCTTGCGTGGGAGAATTTGAAAGACAGTAAAATGTAATTATAGAACACTTATTTTTTTTTTATTGTAAATGTCATAATTAAAAAAACCTC
This sequence comes from Vesta saturnalis, assembly GCA_036346205.1. NCBI lineage: Eukaryota > Metazoa > Arthropoda > Insecta > Coleoptera > Lampyridae > Vesta > Vesta saturnalis. The sequence goes on from JARFJB010002115.1 coordinate 995,333, forward strand.
AGTGAGTTATAAAAAAAATTACTGACATTCGGGTCTAATGAAACAAATTTTATTATTATTAAGTTAATTAATTACATAACAGCAATATTGGCTTCTAAAAAACGAATATTAAAACATAGTTTACCTGCATTGAAATATGTTTAATATCCATCCGATCGTTAAAATGTTGGACGCCCCGTCTTAGGAGAAAATACCTCGACCATAGAGGCGTTTAGATTTATAAACATGTCCCTAGGGGCGATGTTAGAGAGCGTGATTAGGTCAATACTTCAGATATTCCCCGAAGATAACCGATTCTACCCGAACATTGACGAACGCTATTGCGCACAAGACCCGAGGCTAGCTGCGTACTTGTTTCTCGTGTGTTTCGCTCTTTAAAGTGTAACTGTCATCGAGTGAGCATTATTATGATGTATTCTCCTGTTTATGAGCCAACATCAGCGGACATTAGAGATTTTACTGACTTGTTAATAAACTATTACAACATAGACGTTCAAGATAAAGATGAGAGCGATGACGTGGTTGAGCTAAATGTATCTCACAGCCAAAGTGCTGGTGATGGTTCACAGAAGAGAAAGAAGAGTAATGAGATAGGGGAGAATGGCGAATCTCAAAATCACGATGATGATGACGACGAATCACGGTTCAAGAAGAAGAAGAAAACCGATAAAGCATGTTATTAAATAATAATGATGTATATTTTCAAATGTTAAGCTTTCCTTCAATTTTGTTAATAAACTTGTTTTCTCCTAACCATGCTCCACCGTCTTGATTCATGCTTGCAGGTTTACGTGTTTTCGCTTTAGCGTGTGTTCGTTTTGCGTGTTTTCGTTTGTGTGTTTTCGTTTTATGTGTTTTCGCATTTGTGTGTCTTCGCGTTTGCGTATTTTGTTTGTGTTAGCGTGTTTTCGTGATAGCGTTTTTCGTTTGTGTGTTTTTTGTGTTAGCGTGTTTTCGTGTTTGCGTGTTTTTTGTGTTAGTGTGTTTTTGCGTTTGCGTGTTTTCGCACCCTCGTGTGTGTATGTGTGTATGTGTGTGTGTGTGTGTGTGTGTGTGTGTGTGTGTGTGTGTGTGTGTGCGCGTGTGCGTGTGCGTGTGCGTGTGTGTGTATGTGTGTGTGTGTGTCCCTCTCTGTGTGTGTGTGTATGTGTGTGTGTGGGTACGTGCGTGCGTACGTGCGAGCGAGCGAGCTTGCGCGCGTGCGTGCGTGCGTTCGTACGTGTGAGCGTGCGTACGCGCGATCGTGCGAGCTTGCGTGCGTGTGTGCGTACGTGCGAGCGTGGTGCGTACGAGCGTGCTTATGTGCGGGCATGCGAGCCTGCGTGCGTACGTGCGTGCGTGCCAGCGTGCGAGCGTGCATGCGTGGGTGCGTGCGTGCGTGTTTTCGTTTGATCCTCGTGCTAAAGCCGTGCTTGTCGATTGTATGTAATTGTAGGCACTATTGTTTGGACTAAAAGCTATAATTGGAAACGCTGCTCGCTATGCCCAGTCCGTGGAATTATGTTTAATTAGCTTTTTGACAGATGTACTTATTTATGATAAGGACAGGCTTGCATGTAAAATAATATAGAGGTGAAACTAACTAGCTAATGTGCTTTGCTGCTACACGTATCACCGTATTGAAGATTCTGTTTATGTATTAGAAAACGTACTACAGTCTCGAAACATAATGCAGATAAAAAATCGAAGGAAATGAATACGGTACAACTTCTGCGAACGAGCTGAAAGATTTGAAGCGCGTGCAGCATTTCCAGAGCCGTGTTGAAACCAGTTAATTTAGGGCTAACCTCACATCCATGTAATAATAGTGTCTGATAAAAGCTGTCAGGGTTATTAGCTGATTTATAGTTTGTTACAATATTATCGTTCAACGTGAAGACGATGAGGTGTTTGTATCTCGAAATCTCGATGATGATAATACTCGCCATGAAATTTCAAATAAAAATTAGATTACGTCACTCTTATTTTCCGATTAGAAATTTTTAAAAAACGTTTAGTTGATATTTTTGGTACATGTTTAATTATAAATGATGAGATAATCAGGTTATTGTTTAACGCCTGTTACCCAACCATTCTATTCTGATGAATAAAAGAGATTTTTAGTGCTTTAATTGTTTTAATCAAGAGCCCTGTAATAACAAAAATAACCCCATTGTTTTTCTTTTAATTCAGCATGTGTGTTTTTAAAAATCGTGTTATAAATTTATGATTTAGTGTTTTATAAAAAGAAATTATGTTAACCATTTATATTGGTAATCAATTTTTAGACTATTTAATTAAACAAAGTTATATAATTATACGGTAATTAGCTAAAGTAAACATGAACAGTGATTTCTTACTACATATTGTTGTGGAATTTAAAACATGCAACTTTTCAAACTCTTAATATGTTTTTTTATAAAACAATTTGTGTGTCCGTATGTACAATATGAATATTTTTCAAACCGAATTGTTATTAAAATGTTAAATACGATTTGCAGTAAGTGCGATAAGGATAATAAGGTTGTTTATATATTTTACACTCTAATTATAGGGGAAATCAATAGGTGGTTTTTACACAACCTAGAAAGTTGTTTTTTAGTTTGATGCGCAACACAAAGTGGTGCCTATCACTCGTGAAGCAGTGCCTCAAAAACGTTCTTTAAGTAAAGAGCTGGTAAGTGTGGTGTTAACCCTTTATTTATTTACAGATTTTTAATTACAGTTATAAAACACATCTAAGCATTAAGTTTTTTTAAAAAATATTAAGGCGTACAACATTTTAACGGTCGGATGGATATTAAACATATTTCAATGCAGGTAAACTATGTTTTAATATTCGTTTTTTAGAAGCCAATATTGCTGTTTACTAATTAACTTAATAATAATAAAATTTGTTTCATTAGACCCGAATGTCAGTAATTTTTTTTATAACTTACTGAGGTTTTTTTAATTATGACATTTACAATAAAAAATAAGTGTTCTATAATTAAATTTTACTGTCATTAAAATTCTCCCACGCAAGATCAATCCTTAACACAGCTGCTGTCTTACCACCTTATTAGAAACGTTTTCTCGTATAGGTAAAAGATCATCCAATAGTATTTGACCATTTTAAAGCAGTAGGATCGATAATAATATCTTATTAATTCTGCAATTTCCAACATTGTATGCGTGTGCAACCTCCAGGGGCACTGCTCTTAATTTAGCCAAAAGGACCTTAATACCATCAAAAAATAACCCTAAGACCAACCCAAGTCCAAGTCCAGCTCCAGGTCCAACCCTAAGACTTATCCCTAGACCAGCCCCCAGCTCCCAGTTCCAATGCCTACATCTGGGTTGACCCATAGGGTAGAAAAATACGTAAAAAGTTTGGGAAACATAAAGCCAACTAGTTGGCTTTATGTTTCCCAAACTGTTATACTAATAGCAGGCTTATGTTTATGTTTTAATTTTTCAAATTTGACAAAATTGTTTACTACATCTTTAACAATTTTTAACAAACATTACTACTGACGAACATAACTGTAAGTGTTATCGAAACGTTTAGATTGTATAACTTAAAGTACACCATTAAAAAATCCCAAAAAAGATAAGTATTTTATTATGAGTGTTAATGGTGAAAGTTTACATTTTCTTATATCTTATTTGTTTCAAATGATAGAAAGTAAAATAAGGAACCATTTGAATGGGATATTAAGGCTAAAAACTTAGGTTCCGAGCTTTACATACCCTGAAAAATTTGTTTTTGGAATGTTTGCCAAAGAAATGATGAAGCAAATACGCATAATTGTAATGGGTTCTCATAAAGTAAGGGATATACTTCAACTTCTTATATATTTTTAACAAATAAAATTAATATCAAAAAGTAAATGGAATCTAGCTGAATAAATAATGGGATTTCTGATGTTAAACACTGGCTACCGCAATTGTTCGATATGACTTCCATTTCGTTGTTCTAAATTACCAACCGTTACTCCAAATTGTATACAGCACTATGCAAAATTTCTGGTTAAATTGCACGAATTTGCTCCCTAACAATATGATTTAATTCCTCCAGCGTTGTTGGACGTGTTCTAAACACCAAATCATTTAAATAACCCCACAGCCAGTAACCCGCTGGGTTAATATCAGTCGAACTTGGTGGTCATAAATTTGCAAAACGTCTGCTTATAACACGATCTTGAGAAACCCAAGTTAACAATTATTTAACTGGTCGATAAATATGCTGAAGTGCTCCATCCTGCATAAAAATCATGTTTTCAATTCCTTTGTACTCGTTTTGCAACTGTGGAGTTGCATAATCCCTTAACATTTGCAGGTATCTTTCACCAGTAACAGTTACAGATACGGCTTTTCCATTCTGAATTTCCTCAAAAAATTATGGACCAATGATGAAATTAGATGTGAAACCGCACCAAACAGTGACTTTTGTTATGAAGTCCTTGCAAAACGATTTCATGTGAATTTTCTGTTGACCATATTCGACAGTTTTGAGTATTCACTCCACCATTAAGAGAGAAATGGGCCTCATCTGTCCATAAAATACGGGATAACCATTCAGGTCCAATCTCCATCTGAGCCAGTGTTTGTAAACATAAACCGTATCTAAGAGCCAAATCTGCTTCCTTTAAGTCAAACAGCAGTTGCAGTTTTTAGGATTGTTGGTGAAATTTTCCATACCGCGGCATTTGCAATCGTTTTCATATCGCATTCACACTGCTGATTCCTAGCGGATTAGTATTGGCTACGTTTTGATTTTTCTCAAGAACTTCTGCAACTTGGACATCACTCATCATTGGTATTCCTGATCTCGGAAGGTCAGGTACAGACTCTGTTCTTTCAAATTTGCTAATCAAATTACGGTACACCTTCATTTGGCATGGCCTTGTTCTCAAACCCATTTTTGTACGAAATCTTCGTAATCCAGCAGTGTAATTTTTACCGCGTTCATAATAACATTGCACTAAACCAATTCTTGTTCGCAGAACAATTCTCTAAATTACGATACTTTCGTTAGAATTCTTTTGTTTTCCATAGATGCACTAAAATACCATTATATAAACAACTAGATTCCATTTACTTGTTGTTACTAACTTTATTTCTTAAGTTAAAATATATCCCTTATTTTATGATACATACCACTTCTACATCTTTATCCATTCCAAAAGATTTTGTTAGTCTAATTTCTTCTAAAAAGGTGCATATTTTAAATAGTCCAAGATTTCTCATATAAAGGTTTTCAATTTTTTCAAAGATTTAGTCATTTTTCAGATACTTTAGGGTATGAATAGTTATTATTTTTTTACTGACACGATTTTTCATGATAATACAAAAAGTTTGAATTTTGAAAAATGGATTGTATAAAAGGTGTTTCTATTTGAATAAATTCAAACAGTAGAAAAAAAAAACTGACCTTACTATGGAAATGAAAATAGTGTAAAGTTACTGAATGATGTAATTATCCTATTGTATAATCGTGTATTATAGTCGTAATCTTCATAGAACACTGAGAGATAATTGACGAAATAACCTTATTAAACATGTTCGAGGAACATTTGATCATTTTTTTGCAAATTGTGACTTGTAAAAATTTTGACAAGCGGACGTCTTAAACAAGCAGTCTAAATACAAACAAGTCTCATAACTACCCTAGGGAACATACTATTGTAATGTTAATCGCATTCGTTTATTCTGTACACGAGAATACAACTGTAGCAGTTTAAATGGATCTCGATTTCAACAAAAAAGTTCAGTCGCAGTATAAGAAGATAGCAAGAATCTGTTTTCTAAGCACATTACTAGACACCTTCCAAATCTTAACTTAACCTATCCCGAGGATATTGATCAAGCAATTAATGACTTTTCTTCGAGAATCAGCATATATATATATATATATATATATATATATATATATATATATATATATATGTATATAGCCCGCAGATTAATCTAACTAAAGAAGAAACAAAAGGATAAGAACATAGCCACAAAAATCGAGTATAATTGCCTTAATGCCGTGATCCGTAGAAAAAGTAACTTTATCGTCGAAGAAAATTTAATTCAAACTAGTTACAATATCGATCACTGTGCGGCAAATCTCTCCCCCCTCAATAGTGTCCATCAGACAACGCAACGGAGTTGCTTGCCCAAGTGTACTGGTGGATGTTAAATACACTTACACGCCGCCCGGTACGTTACAAACTGTAGAACATTATATGAAAAGCGATCAACTACACCAGAAATTGATTATTTCTTATCATAAAGTTCCAGCCATTAGAAATTACGTAAATAAGAGTGAGTATTGAAATTATTATAATTGTCCGTTTCATAATTTACGGCTTTTACGAAGTGCTGAACCTGAGCCCTTGTAACATCGCAATACGCGATACTTTAAATTATTCAGTTACTCTTTAATACCAGAATAGCTATTTTTGTATTAAGTACCTAAAATGACGTTTTTTTAGGACGAATTTGTTTATGTTTCGGAATAGCAAATGAGTCCTAAAAAACCTATTTTAGGTACGTGTTACAAACAACGTTTTTTTGTTTAAGCTCTCTAAAATTTTCCTAGAATACCTAATTTATCAATTTTATTCGAATAAAGGTACTAGATACTTGATACAAAAATAGCTATTTATTTATATTACCTGTTATTTTTTGACATTGTTAGTGTTAACAGAGATTTGTAATATGTATATTACTTAACTGCACTAATAATTTTTTAAATATTGTCCACTGAATTATTTAAAATAATATAAAATGGTTGCCTTGACGACTTTTAGGGACTAGGCCGAAAATGAGCTATTTTACGGACTAAAGATTCGATACTTTCTCCTATTTTATTTAATATCTACGTTTCAGATTTGCTAAGGACGAATGGAACTATCCTAGCCACCTACGCAGACGACACCGCTGTCCTCGGCCAGTCGAGCAACATCCATCAGGTTGACAAGCTCTTGCAAAGGGCAGTGGACGACCTGGAGGACTCGTACTTCAAATAGTGCATCGGCATCAACCCTGAGAAGAGCACCGCGTTCCTGTTCACCCGAAGTCGTGTGAGGCCCGTCAGAAACATCTACATCTTTGGCCAGGATATCCCATGGAGGGATTCCGCGAAATACCTGGGACTCCTGATGGACAAGAAGCAAGGCATACGGCACCATAAACAAGCTATACCCGCTGATGGGACGAAACAGCGTCCTGAACATCGATAATAAGTTGCAGATCTACAAGACAGTCATCCGCCCGATGATAACCTACACCTCCGACGGTAAAGCTATTACAAATAATTCAAAACAAATGTTTCAGAATCGTCACTGATGCGCCATGGTTCGTCAGAAACATGCAGCTCCACAAGGACCTCAAGATGCCCACCCTAATGGAATTCATAAAAACTGCCGCAGCCAACCAGAAAATGGTAATAGCAGCCCACCGGAATCCAGCCATCGCTGGATTATAAGACTACGACGCCAACGACGAGGCGAAGCACAAGAGGCTGAAGATTGTGTTGTGTGAATGAGACATTGAAATGCCTTATCATATAGTATATACATTATATTTATTGTTACATATATTTAGTTAGCTTTAGTTAGGTAGGAATGACATGTATATACTATGATTTGAATAAAGCAAGGTTCCGATGAAGGTATAAGGGACATCTGCCCGATATACCGAAGTCATTACCGATTAAAGGATTAAACGATGTTGAATTCATTCCTTTTGACGTTTGATTGACTACATTTACCTGTACCGTTAACATTATTTTCATCATAAGGGACCAAAGCCGACGGCATGAGTGAGTTGGTACAGGAACCCCCGGAGTTTCTCTACCGAAGAGGGCTTTTTAGTTTTTGCATTACACTGTTATTTGTGTAGTTTTGTTTTGGTGTACATGCATATTTTTGTGATTAAGTTTGTGGTTACTTAGACGTGTAAAGTTAATAAAGCTAATATGTGTTTAAACCATTTATTGTTTATTTGTCTGTGTCACACCCCAGGTAGCAAAGTATATTATAAGTAAACGTGGCCCATCCGGCTACTTATAAAGGTCAGTAAGGTATTTTATTTAACGTCATCCATAAATAATCAATGTTTGTTTTTCTGAATACATAAAATTAATTCATACTGTAAGTTGCCGTTAGTAAAAAAAAGGGGATTGCATAACCTTCTATAGCTACATATGTATATGTAAGGTGGAAGGTAAAAATGCAAAAATATTTCTTATTGCATGTCCCAGGAACTGAAGTTCTCTTATTTTTACATTATTTTACACTACACCGCAGACCGAGAACATAACATTACAGGAGTTTTATATTGGTGTTAAATCGGGGCTCCTAATTATACGGCACATCTTCAGGAACATTGCTATTGTGCTTTCGATTCTACTCCTTATTTCTTATGATTGGTCCCATTGTTGACAAGATAAACTTATTAATCCGTTTCATTGCTTGTTGGTTGATCTAGACACTACAGTTGACAAATCTGTTATTCGATACAACTATATAATCCATGTAGTCCTGACTGCAGATATTAAAAATTAACAACTGAATTCACCACCTTCTGTACACAAATACATTAAGAATTAATCTAACCAAAGAATCTTAACAAAACACTTTAAAGGTAACATCAAATTTCATACATTCCGAAACCCAATTGGCAAACCACTCAACGTCGTGATCAAAAACGTACCACTATTCCTAACAGAAGAAGAAATCTTTACGGAACTTAACAAGACCTTTCCAGTTACCAAAGCCACATGTCTACTAACCAGAATCAAACAACCGCTGCAAATTTATGCAGTGGACCTAAATGATAACGAAAACGCTAAATAGATCATTGCTTTAAAAAGCATGTACCACTCAATAGTTTCAGTAGAACTAAGAATAAAGCCATCAAACACCCCACAGTGTCACCGCTGCCAAGGATATGGACACACCAAAAAGTGCTGTACACTAGACTTGCGCTGCGTGAAATGCGGTGGAAGTCATCAACATCAACAATGCAAAAAAAAATCAGAAGAAACACCCGAAAATGCCAACTGCGGAGGACCACACCTCACAAGTTATCGCGGCTGCAACCATCACATTGACATAGTGCCAAACGATTAAAAACCATCAGCAACCAACCTAGCACAAGATACAACAGAGACTATTCTGTCAACCCAAACCGCTCATATGCACACCAAGTTCAAAATGCTGAAGCAACCAACTCCAAACCTGGAAACTCAAACCAAACAGTTAATTCAATGGCTTCATACGACACAACTAATATAGTCAAAATCCTTATCGATCTCCTTACCTCTTACTTTCCCATAATTAAAAACTGTATCACTAGCGCAATCCTTTCTCTATTCCTCAATGGATCCTAAATCTCAGAATATCATTGAACAATTATCAATACTTAACTGGAACGCCAACGGTGTACTAACCCAAAGATCAATCCTTATAGCCTTCCTAACATAGATCTCGCGTGCATCACAGAAACACATCTATTTCAAGTAGTCACGTTCAAAATTCCAGGATACCCAATACACAGGAAAAATAGAAATGCCCGAATAGCAGTTGTCGGAGTGGCTATTCTTATCAAAAAGAAAAGTATCCACAATCCAATCCCCGACAATCTAACCCTCGAAACAATCGGAGTTAAAATAAAACTAAACGATCAAAACCTTACAGTAATTGACACCTACAGACAACCGATCAAGAAATTAGTCGAGAAAGAATTAAAAACCACCATTAACACAACCGAGCCAATGATTGGAGACCTCATTTCCAAAAACCAATTATGGGGATGCCGAACAAATAATCTTGAGGGAATCAAGATAGAAAGCTATGCGAAAAAATGCTCCTTCTAAATAATAGTCCCTGAGAAACACGCCTACTACCCATATCGCAGCGATCACCAGCCGAACATACTACAAAAGAATTTCGACAAACCAATACTTCAAAATGTAGTAGAAGAACTAGATTTAGATCACCTACCGTGATAAAAACATTTATCAGCACACCACAGGTACTACAACCAGCAACTACACTTATAAGCAGGATAATTAATTGAAACATTTCCAAGCCAATCTCAATGAACAGCTGAAATGCTCAACTGGTTTTAAAAATAATAATGATGTAGACATAACAATATCCAAATTAACAATATCAATAACCGACAGTGCACATAGGGAAACATTAGCGCCTAAAACTAACAAAAAGCCTAACCACCATTACTTGCCAAACGAAATCACAGCACTGAAAGTCAAGTCAGGTCCGAATGCAGAGAACCAGGAATCCGGAAACAAAATGATTACTGAACAAGCTAACACCCAGCTTAAAACGTACTCGGTACGAGATTAGAATTAATTCATATCAAAAATATATTGAAGAACTTCGACCAGGGGACATTGATTGTGGAGAGCTACCAAGTGCATATTAAAGCACGAGGACATCCCAACCCTAAGAGTGGATAATACACTAGTTGCTATCGACGACGAAAATCAACAGCCCTTACTACCCATTACGAAAGAGTATTCACTCCAACAACTACTTGCGCTACAAACCACGCAACATACATAACAGAACTGATAATTCCTTCTTCTCCCCTAGAAATTAAAGCTACCAAAAAGGAAAGTTCCTGGGCATGATCTCATACCTACTAACACAGTTCACCAATAAAACATTAGCTTACTTTGCAGTCATATTTAATGCATGGCGTCGGCAAGGGTACTACCCAAAAGCATGGAGGCATGCTCACATATTGGTATTTCCCAAACCAGGTAAAGACAAAATGATGCGCAATAGCTACAGACCAACAGAGCTTGTTGACATCACTCTAAAAAGTTCTCGAGAAGATCATCCACTCCCGGCTAATAAACTAATTAATGCCACTCAACATCCTACCACCAACTCCAACGCATTTCCGAAAAAATTGAAGAACTGTAGCAGTTGACGTAGCCCAGCCCTTCGACAAGGTCTAGCTTGAAAGCTTACAAAGCAAAGTAACCAACATGGAAATAGCCAACTATCTAAAAGCGATACGTACTAACTCCTCAATTTCAGAAATAAAGCCTATCCAAGCAGGCGTACTGCAAGGAAGCGTACTGGGGCCCTTATTACCCACTATTTTTACTTCATACATCCCCACCATTAGCGAAACCTTAGCAACCTTCGCGGACGACACTGCAATTCTGACGCAGTACACCGACTTCACCCTAGCTGTAGAAAAGCAGCAGTCTGCAATACACCTAATATGCTCATGATTCTACAAATGGAATATGCAAATTAAACACACCAAATGCCAACCCAAAATATTCTCCCTTAGAAGAATTAGAAACCCTCTCAACATAACAATTAACAACAACATTGTTCCTTGGAATCCTGCAGACGCTGACATCAAGTATCTGGGAGTGCTCCTAGACACTCGGATTACCCGAAAACTTTACGATAATCACAAACTCAATCAACACTACGTGCGATTGGCGCATCTGTACCTCCTCATTAACAGGACGTCATCGCTAAAACTCAAATAGACCATAATGATGTACTAATCACTAATATCACTAATAAGACCATTAGTGCTATGCGCATCCTCAATTTGAAGCAACATGGCGAAATCTAACATAGCAAAAGTGGATAGACTCCAGAACAAAATTCTACGCATAGCACTGAATGTTCCTTGGTTTATTCGTAACAAGAAACTACACTACGAACTTGACATACCTTGACATACCAACAATACATCCGCGCGAGTGCCAAAAAATCTTTAAAAACATACATAAGTGCGGTGACATTACAACTTAGGCATATCTAACACCCATAAAAGACTTGACCGAAAGCTACCACAAGATTTACACAAATCCGAATCCGACAGTGATTAGATGAGCCATCAATTATCAAATAATTAATAAATAATGTCCTGTTATTGCTTGTATTACCATTTTTATCTATCCCATGAATAACATGTAATTTATTATTTAACTGTCAAATAAATAAATAAACAAAAAGACTTTGTTTTTGTATTAACATTGTTCCTGCGGCTGGTTTCCGTACCCCAAAAAACCCAAACCAAAAAACCCAAACCCAAAAAAACCCAAACCCCCCAAAACCAAAAAACAACCAACCCACCCAAAAAAAAAAACCCCCCAAAAAAAAAAAAAAAAAAAAAAACAAAAAACCCCCCAAAAAAAAAAAAACAAAAAAAACCAACCCCAAAAACCCCCAAACCCAAACCCCCCCCCAAAAAAAAAAAAACCCCAAAAAAAAAAAAACCAAAAAACCCAAAAACCCAAAAAAAAAACCCCCAAACCCCCAAAAAACCCCCCAAAAAAAACCCCAAAACCCCCCAAAAAAAACCCCAAAAAAAAACCCAAAAACCCCAAACAAAAAAAAAAAAAAAAAAAACCCCCCAAAAAAACCAAAAAAACCCCCAAAAAAAAAAAAACCAAAAAAAAAAAAAAAAAAACCAAAAAAACAAAAAAAAAAAAAACCCCCAACCCCAAAAAAAAAAAAAAAAAACCAAACCCAAAAAAAAAACCCAAAACCAAAAAAACAAAAACCAAAAAAAAAAAAAACCACCAAAAAAAAAAAAAAAAAAAAAAAAAAAAACCAAAAAAAAAAAAAAAAAAACCCCCCCCCCCCCCCCCCCCCCCCCCCCCCCCCCCCCCCCCCCCCCCCCCAAAAAAACCACAACCCAAAAAAAAACCCAAAACCCCCCACACAAAAAAAACCCCCAAAAAAAAAAACACAACCAAACCCCCAAAAAAAACCCCCCAAAAAACCCCCCCAAACACAAAAAAACACACACACCCAAACCCAAAAAAAAAAAAACCCAAACACACACCCCAAAACCCCAAAAAAAAAAAAACACAACACAACCCCCCACAAAAAAAAAAAAAACCCCCCCCAAACCCAAACAAAAAACACACCCCAAAAAACCACCCAAAAAAAACAACCAAAAACCTTTTATTTAAAAAAAGGGGGAAAAAATTTAGAACTTTTACAAAAGGAAAGTAATTGTTTTAAACCATCTGTAGTGTTGAACGGTTGAAGTTCTGGGTTTTTTAAACCCCCTTTTTTTTTTTAATTTGGAAAAAATTTTTTAAAAAAAAAAATTTTCCAAAAATTAAAAAAAAAATTTTTTTTAAAACTATTTTGTATAAGTCTATGATTAACTTAAATCAATAGCAAAATGACTAAACACTTACACTTATGTAAACAGTATTATTAGTTTTTATAGCATGACATGCCTATTTTTAGAGAATATTATTAAAATTACAAAAGAAAAAAAAACATGGTCAATTATGAGTTCAACTCGCGTTTACCGCTTAAGAATTTCCGTTCCATTTCCGTTCGTGTGAGTAAAAGGTTAAAAATCGGTGTCTTTTTACAATTTTGTAATTGTGTATATATAAATATATACCACCTGCAATTAATAAATTTATTTCAATACCAAATATGAAAAAAACTTTAATGACTTACCTATTTTATCTTGATCTACCTTCAAGTATGAATGATTCCGGAAATACCATAAAACTTTTCGTTACGGCAGAACTGTATATATACAAACAAGTAATCGGTTATAAAAGATCACAGCTGCTTTGTAATCTTGTATATTGTTAATTATGTAAGAGTGGTGTTTCCTGAAATTATGATTTAGTTATAAGAAGTTAAGTACATAACACATAATATTAATACAACATACAAATGTATTTTTTTATTTTAGTGAAATGACAAATTGTCACAAGCAGTGTACATACTCGGGTGTTATACTTAGGATGAATAAACTGATTATATACATATGAGATGATTTGTGAAGCTAACTACACACAACAAACAGCGAATTTTATAATCTGTATTAACCAAAATTTTTAATATTTTTCCAGCTACTCAAGAGACGTTATAATATAATGTAATTCTGTCAAAGTTATTTATAGCTATAAAAAAAAGTATATTAAAGTACCGTTTATTAATATTAATTTAAAAGATTTAGTGCAGTAACTGCATTGTATGCGTTTTAAAATAAAAGTGCGTTTCATTATCACCCTAAATAGATACATATTTTTTAAATCGGCTTTAAAAATGCTGTTTAAAATACATTAAAATAGTTAGTGAACTGACTAATCTTTTATCAAGATGGATCGGGATTGATAACCACGAAATATGACAATAGACTGTTTACAAACAAAAGATTTTTGACAAATTTACTGACAAACGCCTTGACACTCCTTTATCCCTTGTCCTTTCAATTTTCTGGCCTTATAGCCCAAAAACCAAATAACTGCTGCTATATGTCGCATATTCCTATAGTTTGCGCTCCTGTTTTGCATTGGCAATAGTAGCCAAATATAGGACCATCTTCTTGTTCAGCATCATTATCAGGAACAGGGTTATAGCTAATCATTATTTGATATTTAATTTGATTTCTATGTCTAGATCTAATTCTAAGCCGAACGAGATTAATTCGTTGAACGCCGTATCAATTTCTAAAGAGTGGTTGCCCAGTTAGTGATTGTTATCCTGTATGTAAGAAGGTGCTAGTTTAAGTTGGAAAGTTCCGTAAGTTATGCGTCTTAATTCAGCTATATTTAGAACTGGAACATTTTCTAATTGGTTTTGTTATAAAGGTGCCCATCTGCTGTGCCGCCTCAACAAGCATTCATTTTCCGCTCTAGCTTGTACATGATTAGGTTCGTTTACCATTTGAAGCATTTCTTGTGCTAGTTCTTCATTTGCTTCTTCCATATGTAATGGTGGATGGTAGCGGTTTATTAGGGCACAGGCAACACGGAAAAATGTCCGCAAATTGGGTACTTGGGCAATTGAAAAGCAGTTACGAAAAATTTTAAATATTGACTGAACGTGTCCGTTTCGAGCTTCTACTACCCACCTTTGCTTAGTAATAATTCTACTAGCGTTGGCTTCTACAGTTGGCAATTGACGTCTACCTTCTAGCGCTGGTGGAATTTGCACAGATATTCCAATATTATTTCAAAATCCCGAGCATCTCGGTAGCCTCTATCCACAATCACAACATCGCCAGGTTGCAGCCAGTGTCTTAGTTCTTGATCCTGATCATATTGGTATCTTAATATACTCGCATCATTATTTGTTGGGTCGGAAAAGTATGGACCATGAACATCCAAAATACATCTATCTGGGGCAACAACTAGCACTGGCTTAACAAGATGGCAATCTTTGTGAACTGAATAGGACTGCCTGAGGGTCTGAAAATTTTTGCTACGCTCTATGTTAACATAAGTGGCATCGATACAAATAATGGCTTTTGGGTTTTCAGGTTCCTCATTAAATAACTCATTTGCAAATCTGGTAACGTGTTCAGCAATAAATTGGTTGCGGTTTATGTGACGAGGTCCTAAATTCTGGGGCACAAAATTATTGGATAATGATTCCTTAACTACGTCTGCTATCATAAGAAAACATCGCCGCTAAAAACGTGTCTGAAAGTCCTTGACGTAATTTACATAAAAACACAGTAAATCTTTTTTTAACTTCTCCTTCTTCCGTAAATATTAACATTCAGCACAAAGGTTGAACAATTCCCTGAAATTGATCCCTGTTTAAGGATGACAGCGCACTTAGCTCCTCATCACTGAAATTGTTTTATATATATATATATATATATATATATATATATATATATATTGTGTGTGTGTGTGTGTGTGTGTGTGTGTGTGTGTGTGTGTGCGTGCGTGCGTGCGTGCGTGCGTGCGTGCGTGCGTGCGTGCGTGCGTGCTGTGCGTGCGTGCGTGCGTGCGTGCGTGCGTGCGTGCGTGCGCGTGGTGCGTGCGTGTGTGCGTGCGTGCGTGCGTGGTGCGTGTGCGTGGTGTGTGTGTATAAACCATCCAACATCCATACAAACACACGCACGCACGCACGCACGCACGCACGCACGCTCGCACGCACGCAGGAACGCACGCACGCACGCACGCACGCACACACACACACACACACACACACACACACACATCGTGCCCGTTTTCAGCGATTTGTCAAATGTCGATTGGATTACCCTATATGTGTATATGGAAGGTAAAAATTAAAAATTTTTCAATAGTTAGACATGCACATACAGTGTGTTCCGCTTTCTCAACATGACACCCCTGTAACATGGTTATTTATTTTCTGAATGATTTTCAATTTCGCACAATTATACTACCTCGTAAAAATTTTAAAATAATTGTACTGCAAATCGGTAGCTTAATGCGATCAGAAATAAACGCAGAAAATCTGAAAAACATAGCAGGTCTTGTTTAATCGTAAAAATAGTTATGACAATCATTTTAGAACCTCCTGAAAACCTTAAAATCAAATGTTGCTTGCAAAATTTCGAGTAGCAATTGTTTTATGTAATATTAAAGTGAAATAAAAATTGTTTCATTTTTACTATATATTTTACGCATTAGTACAGTGCTTTTGTCTAAAAACTATTATGAAAGCTGCTAGAATACATATTTGTTTAATACAATTACAAAGATTAACTTTTTATTTTAAATTATACTAAAGAACTTTAAAAAAGAAGACTAACATTGAAATTATTTATCAGTTTGTCTAATACTATATTATTAAAGCTAGAATAAAATTGTCTTTTTAATTTTTAGTGTAAACCATAATGCACTGGTCTTATCTAATAATTAACATCAATTTAGTAAACTATATTTTCCAATTTCCACCAAACTCCCTTGGTATCTAACACACTTTTCAATCCGCTTTCTGTTATTTGAAACAATATTTTGCAGTTGTCGTGGAGTTATTTCAGCGCATGCCTATTTAATACGGTTACACAGATCTCTGTTTTGGATGTTACCTTGATATACTTTTTGTTTTAGGATTCCCCATAAAAAGAAGTCTAGGGTAGTTAGATCCGGCGATCTAGAGGGCCATAATCTTAAGGGACTATTAGGACCTATCCACTTCCATTTAAACAATCGCGAACAATTCTGGTATTATGA
This sequence comes from Vesta saturnalis, assembly GCA_036346205.1. Taxonomy (NCBI): domain Eukaryota; kingdom Metazoa; phylum Arthropoda; class Insecta; order Coleoptera; family Lampyridae; genus Vesta; species Vesta saturnalis. Next base: position 1,012,272 of record JARFJB010002115.1, read on the forward strand.
ATTGGCGCGCCATTTAGTTAGTATTAAGAAAATGAAGAAACCGTTGTGAATACTGTCTCCTATAATTTATAGTAAAATTGGAATTGTCAGATGTCCATCATCTACAATTGTGTGATGAAACGACTCCATTAGTTTTAAAAGTGGCATCATCCGTAAACAATGTTTTTAAAAATTCCTTTTATTTGAAAAATTTTATATATATATATATATATATATATATATATATATATATATATATATATATATATATATATATATATATATAAATTTAGTTTTCATCTTCCATATACATATATAGGGTAATCAAATCGCCTTTTTTCGCTATAGCTAAATAGACTTCATTTTATGAGATTTGAGAAAGCTTTGCTGAGGTCGGCTGTGATGTGTATGTGCATGTGCGTGTGTATGCCAGCTAGTTTTATGCTTGTATGGTTTTCTATGTTTTAAAAATAAAACATTATCCAAACTAAGCGTAGAACTTTCTTGTTTGCCATCGTTTGTTGGTTAGTTATAGTTAATGGCGGTAGATATTTTTTTAAATTCCATATTGATGCGCGGTTAATCATTAATAATGTGAATTTCATCTCCAATAGAACATTTATAGCAGACTGTATGTAATTAAAAAGCATTACAACTCGATCGCTCAAACTTCCAAAATAGCTTATAAATGGAATAAACATTTTAACTGGCAAGAATCTGCTTTACTTTCCATTATACCTTGAGGAATTTCGTCATATTCGTGTCGTTTTTGAGGTGACTCAATAAACTTTCCACCACTGGTAATCCGTAACTAATGCCCTTCTGGCAGTAGTGTAAAAAATAGTTAGATATACTTTTGTGCTGCCCCTTAGTAGTATTTTATTTGATCAAGTATGAATTTGATCGTATGCATTATATTCGATATAAATCATTAAACCTTACAACGGAGGTAATCCCTTCGCTGTTTTTCGTTTGGCCAAGTATGAATTTAATCGTATGCATAATTGTCTATATAAATCAAGAAATTCTCTTACAGGTGTAACTTCTATCTTATGTGGGTGTTTAATGCTTTTATAGTAATAGTTCAAGAAAAGTTTTAATATACTTTGAAGAGGTAATCTCGTTATTTACCGTTTGGCCATGTATGACTTTGATCGTATGTATAGCAAGGTTACACATAACGATGCTTGTGATAGTACAGTGAATAATTGCAAAAAACTACTAAACATTTTTCTAGTACGGTTGATGTTCCCTAATGTACAATAAAAGAATGAGAACATCAAGGCAATAAATGTATACACTCTATGTGTCCATCATATGGTTATAAGTGAAAAGGGGTTCAGAAGTTTTCAAGATGCAATCCTTACAGCTACAAAAATATTGAACGTTCTAAAGAACTTTAGATGTAAGCAAAACATGGCTTATTTTGCCTGATAGGCGATTTTCTAATTTCTATACAACTTTTTCATCAAATGCTTAGGTAGGTACGCATTGGTAAGAAAAAACAATACCAATTATTTAGATAAATCTGTTTTTTATCTTATTATATTTAGAATTTTACATCAGTTCTACATACATAAAGACAAAATTTACATCGATTGGGGGACTTGTATCACGATGGCGTAGATGGTTAGCGCGGTAGTCTAGCAAAGTACAGGTCGTAGGTTCAAATCCTACTCGAGGTGAACTTTTTATTTATGTATTTGATAAAATTAATAATAATGTTTAATTACGTGTTTTTTATCTGTTTTAGACTATCGGAGTAATTAAATATATACCTTCTAATTTCAGTGTATATTGTTATTGAGCAAATGGGCGATGGGAGCTTCATGACGATAAAAACAAAAATGTTAAACCTTATTCATCAAGAACAACCATTAGTCTACTTGCTGCACTTTACACCAAAATAACAAAGATTTGCGTATATTATGCACAACAGTTAACGTAATCTTATTGAACTTACATGCTGTATCAACTCAGATTCGTTACTTACCCACAATTACCGTATTTTAAAACAAAGTATCCTGAAGGTTAACATATTTCTATTTTAAACAATAATGACATAAAGACAATTAGAGTAATCCGTAAAGAATAATATGGTTTAGAATGTAAATTTGCATTATATTGAAGTTAGTCTAATATCCGTTACATTTATTTATATATATATATATATATATATATATATATATATATATATTTCAGGTTTCAGGGTATATTCCGGCGTGTTGCTGCATCTGACGTAGTCCTGATGAGGAATGTGTTTACGTTGGCGACGTTTCGGTCAGACCATACTAGCCGTATTCAAGCCTTTTTACTTGATCGAGTGATTCGAGCAGATTTATTTAGTCACTTCTAGTGCATTCGTCAGTTATTCAAATTACGGATATACATCCCTGATTTATTCTATAACTACATTCCTGGGGTACATGCATATTTACCGGTCACCTGTTAGTAATTAACCGTTCCTTAATGTTATCAATGATAACTGGTGAATCGCGAGCGGTAAGCAGCAGCAAGCAAGTAGTCGCTGGTAAGTAGATAGTACCAAGCGGTAAGCGGTACTCGGTAAGCGGTAAGTGGTAACTGATAGGCTTACCAGGTGGCAAGCGATAACTGGTACGTTCACTAGGTGGTGAGCTGAAAGCGGTAATGGAAAAACGGTAAGTGGTAGACGGAAAATGGCAAACGGTCAGCTGTAATCGGTAATGATAAGCATTATACATCAAATGACAAACGATGGATTGATTCACTGTAATTGAGGCCATTTTGAATGAATGAAAATGTAAAGCATACCAAACGTGCCACAACAATGAATTTAAACGCGCCCTTCTCTTTTCGCATGCCGATAAATAGAAACGCACCAGCGCCAGACTTTTCTAATTTTTTCAGCCACTTCTATTGCATTCCTTTATTATTCATATTCTTCATATAATCCCAGTAACTTGTTAATCGCTCTTTAATAATAATGCTATCAATGATGACTAGTGAATGACGAGCGGTAAGCTGTAGCCAGTAAGTGGAAAATAGCAAGCGGTAATGGGAAAGAGGTAACCGGTAACTTGTAACCATTAACCAGCAGGCGGCGAGCGATAATCGGTAACGAGGTAACTATTAAGCAGTATCTGATAAACCGTAAGAGAAAATCGGTAAGCGGTAGTCGGTAAACGGTAAGTGTGCGCATTAAGCGGTAATAAGTAAGCGCTTGGCAGTTAGTTGTAAACAGTAAGTTGTAAGCGGTAATCGATAATCAATAGTAGCTAATCCCTAATCGGCAATCTATAAGCGGTAAGCACCAAGTGATAAGCGGTGGTTTACTTCGACATAATGTAAACCTCTTTGAATGAGTAAGAAGTTAAAACAAACCATAATTTACCTAATTTAGTAAAAATCATGACTGAACAATACACTTAGTGTCAGAAACCCAGAAAATGGTTTTTCTGAGCGTCCTATTGTGATTACATCAATGTAACTAGCAAAACGTTTTCTATAGTTAGTATGATGAAATATTATATATAGGTCACATATACTTGCGAATTTTGGAGTGTAGATGATGAACTGGGATATCCTTTAAAATCTACGATGCAACAAGCCCCAAACGTGACAAAACAGTGAATTTCCATGCATGCCTCTTCTCTTTTCGAATGTCAAACAATAGAAACACACTAGCGCCATACTTCTCTAATTTATTCAGCCATTTCTATTGTATTCCCAAGTTATTAATCCAATTCTTCATATAATCCCACTCACCTGTTAGTAGAAAACTGCCCTTTAATTCTACCAGTGATAATTGGTGAATGGCGATCGGTAACCCACAGCAAGCAAGTGGGAAGTAGCAAGTGTTTATGGACAAGATGTAAGCGGTAAGTGGTTCGGTAATCGGTAATCGGTAATCGGTAATCGGTAATCGGTAATCGGTAATCGGTAATCGGTAATCGATAATCGATCATCCTTAATCCCTAATCAGACCTTGTAAAATGAAGTGCGGATATACTTACTACAACATTCTTGTGAAACATTCCAAAGTTCCAAAGTGTAGTTAACTCGGGCAAAGAAGCCTTTCTTGAATTTTTGCACCCTTTCATAGCTTTCATTGGTCTCTAGGAGTAATCAGTTTGGACGGCCAGTACTTCTTTCCTTTGATGTTAACATCGGCAGTTGCCCCAAACCTTTTAATACTGTCTGTCACTGTAGATTTCGCTAAATTTAGATTCGAGCTATTTCGCGCATAGAACTGCCTTTATGATATTATTGAACAAGTCCACGAATCTTTAGTACTGTTGCTTGTCCCCGATCCATGGTTTTACCTTCACAACTCATAAACTTTGATAACTAATGCGAACATCGACGAAAAAGTAACACGAAACAAAAATTCCACAGCCACTCTCGTAAATAATATAAAAGTTTGATGCTGTCCGGACCATTAGTTGCCAGGCGATTTGCGTAATAAATTAATCTGTTTATTAAGTGTAGAATTGCATTTATTATTCTAATGTCTCATAAATAAAATATAAAGTTAATGTGTATTTAAATAAGTTTGCACGGATTTCTGTATCGATTTTTAAATACATCTGTAGTGTACGAACATATAGCATGTCGATATTTATGAGATATTCGACTTCATACAAACCTTTTCCTAGCAAAAATAGTTTTTCCCAAGATAAACTAGAAACAGAATTGCAAGGAATTTATGCAAAAATGGGTGGTTAAAATATGATTTCATAGTTAAATAAAACCGATTTAATAATTGATTCATTATGTGCATACAATTTTTTTTTACTTTAGTAACATATTGAATTACATTACTATGAATACTAGGGATTCCTTTTGTGTTCTGCACACTTTGCGAAAGCAAATAGTGAATAAATAAATTACCAATTTTATCATTCATGTTTTATATCCGCTATTGATAAAATTAATAAATAGACAATTTCATAATCGAAATGATTAAATACCTCAAATTTGTGAATAGTCACGTTTAAATAAAGGTATTTTACATCTATTAAATAACGTAAGCAATGATTAATGCATATATCCGTAAATTTTGTTAGATAGGTAATGTAATGCCGAGATAATCCTCATTACATGATTCAGATTTTAAATTTAATACGTTTTGAAGAGATTAAAATATTGACATAATATCTTTACTACCGTGAAGAAGACCTTGTAAACGAATTATGAGGTTGTAAAAAGATAAAAGTTTACGAAATACACTCATTATCCTGTGAAATTTTAGAAATTTCTTAGAATAGTGAAGTGGCGTCGCTTAGTCGCATGGAAGCTTTTATACACATGCGACATAACATCCTAGGGGGTGAAATATTTACTAGTTCTATTGTTACCGATTACATGTCGAGCATTTCCTGACAACTCAATTCATCCAAGGTATTCATTCAGTGTTGTTAGTTGAATGTTAGCGGCGGTGTGCTATCCCATTCATGTCTTAGACCTACCACGTTATATGGTCCTCGTACCTTTACACCCCAGCAATAAAGAACAGGTAGTTGAGTATTATGTGGCACTTTGTACATAAATCTACTTGTCATGAGTGGTCCTAATCCACCTTGAACAGAAAGCAACTTTTTAATATAATGATACAAAAAGACCCTTTACGTAAATATTTGCCGATCGTTGGAGTTTTGATTTTTAACGGTGATTTACCAACTACGCTGAATCATTTGGGTTAACTGCTAACAAGAATGGAGAGCCCCTGGTGGCAATGGGAGGTCTTCTTCGGCATGTTTTTAAACAATTCTGGAATATGGGAATTTATTGATCAGTTAAGTGCCACTAGAACATCAGATAATCACCTCTGACACCTACTGTCGTTGCCGTCTGTGACTAAGAAAGGTGTCAGGTTCATATGCATGCACGAAACTACACGATTTATTATTATAAAGCGGTTACATTCACAGTCACGTTTCAAGCAGACTAATATGCACTGTGAATATTGAGAAACAACGGAAGCGAATTGTGTACACCAATAATTACAAACGTATTGTTACCACTAACAAAATACTACTAACCCTACACTGTTTACACCTACCATAATTACTCATTAAAATTTTTATGTTAATGTGCAGAAGAAAAAAAAGTTTTGTTGTTTTCTACCATTTGTGTATTTTACAATCTTCGTTACACTTAAATATTTTGCTTTGATCCTAAAGTTAAAAGAAAAGGTGAAATAGGTCAATCGTTTAAGTGAAACATTAACCATGAATTTGATACACTTTATTTGAAGCAAAATATCCTGGTTAAATTATTGGATTGAAAAAATATATGGGGCCCATAAAGGCTTATTGGAAGAAAATTATGTTCAATTCTTCCAAAGTTATTTTCAGGATGTTTCAAAAATACAAAATGAATTAAAGCTGTGCGTTTGAATTGGCATGAATAATAAGCCATGATTATTAAATTCGCTTCATTTATTTACCGTTTACGAAAGATATTGTATTATGTAAAAATATATTAATTTTAATATTTTGAAACCCTTATAGTCACGGAATGTATTAATTAATCCATTTTTGCCAAAAATTCAGTTGAGCGTACATGGTGTTTAGACTAAATAATTGCGTTTTACATGATATATACTTTAAATTGATTTAACATTTAATTCTCTGTAATCAATTATTAGGTTTATAATAAACATGCTTTATTATCAATATGTTAAACATTATTTTATATTTAAAAGATGCAGAAGATAAAACAATAGTAGTTTTTATCCAGATATTGAGAAGTAGTGTTGTCATTGTAAAAGTGGCCAAACAAAGACCGTGGAAAATTTGCAAGATGACCGCCAGGGGGCGTAACCGCCATCCTAAACTTTAAAAGTGAATTTTTACTGAAATCCACCTAGTAAAGGACCCTGCACACCTCTTATGGGTTTTTAGACCACAGTCAAATTTAATGAAATTTTAGTATGTTATAGACTAAAACTATCTGAACAATATTTGTCATTGGACCAACTTAATCTAATGGCTAGTTTTTGACATACAGGGCGTTACAGTGGTAGGGCCTAATAAGCATTATGGCTTTTCAGTGAGTTTTAGCATGGATATACACAAGTGTTACAATTACATATTATACTATTTAGTAATTTTTCATTATTCTGTACTTTCCATCATTCTATACATGCTGTTTTAATAAAAATTAGTAGTTAATACTATTAAAAATTACAGATATAGCCATAAGCCTGATACATATCTACACTTTCGATTGTTAATAACAACCAGTTACTTAAAATGACAATGTCACCTGTAACTAAGTTTCCTTAAAGTCATTATTTAAGTTTGCATTAAAATGGCTTGTCGATTAAACTTTCAGTGTTATGTATGTGAAATAGTGGGGAATCCCAGACAAATGATCATTTTACGACAAAATGCCGACCAGAAGATAAATATTGCTCAGAGAAGACGACAGGAACTTTCACTTCCGCCAATGGACATAAATGGTAATACCAGGCTATGTACAAATTACAATCAAGGTATCATAGATGAAATTCAGGTCTATGAAAATGATCCAGATCCAACAATTATGAAGCTTCCTCTAAAATATAGTGCTAATCATTGTTTAATATGCAATAATGCTGCAAATATTCAACATTTATCAGGACAGGCAAGGACAAATATTTTTATGCGAAAGGGAGTATACATACCCCGTATTTGTAAGGTTTGTCCTGTCCATCTTGATTCGAATGGTTTATTACTTTTTCCATTAGAAAATGGTATAAGGTCCATTAAAAAGCCATACAATTTAAAAGGGGCAGAGTTGGATCAGTTGTTGACAACAATACGAGAAAGTAACACAAAAAATGAAACTTTTTCGGATGAAAACAATTTCAGTGATGAGGAGCTAAGTGCGCTGTCATCCTTAAACAGGGATCAATTTCGGGAATTGTTCAACCTTTGTGCTGAATGTTAATATTTACGGAAGAAGGAGAGAAGTTAAAAAAAAAGATTTACTGTGTTTTTTATGTAAATTACGTCAAGGACTTTCAGACACGTTTTTAGCGGCGATGTTTTCTTATGATAGCAGACGTAGTTAAGGAATCATTATCCAATAATTTTGTGCCCCAGAATTTAGGACCTCGTCACATAAACCGCAACCAATTTATTGCTGAACACGTTACCAGATTTGCAAATGGGTTATTTAATGAGGAACCTGAAAACCCAAAAGCCATTATTTGTATCGATGCCACTTATGTTAACATAGAGCGTAGCAAAAATTTTCAGACCCTCAGGCAGTCCTATTCAGTTCACAAAGATTGCCATCTTGTTAAGCCAGTGCTAGTTGTTGCCCCAGATAGATGTATTTTGGATGTTCATCGTCCATACTTTTCCGACCCAACAAATAATGATGCGAGTATATTAAGATACCAATATGATCAGGATCAAGAACTAAGACACTGGCTGCAACCTGGCGATGTTGTGATTGTGGATACAGGCTACCGAGATGCTCGGGATTTTTGAAATAATATTGGCATATCTGTGCAAATTCCACCAGCGCTAGAAGGTAGACGTCAATTGCCAACTGTAGAAGCCAACGCTAGTAGAATTATTACTAAGCAAAGGTGGGTAGTAGAAGCTCGAAACGGACACGTTCAGTCAATATTTAAAATTTTTCGTAACTGCTTTTCAATTGCCCAAGTACCCAATTTGCGGACATTTTTCCGTGTTGCCTGTGCCCTAATAAACCGCTACCATCCACCATTACATATGGAAGAAGCAAATGAAGAACTAGCACAAGAAATGCTTCAAATGGTAAACGAACCTAATCATGTACAAGCTAGAGCGGAAAATGAATGCTTGTTGAGGCGGCACAGCAGATGGGCACCTTTATAACAAAACCAATTAGAAAATGTTCCAGTTCTAAATATAGCTCAATTAAGACGCATAACTTACGGAACTTTCCAACTTAAACTAGCACCTTCTTACATACAGGATAACAATCACTAACTGGGCAACCACTCTTTAGAAATTGATACGGCGTTCAACGAATTAAATCTCGTTCGGCTTAGAATTAGATCTAGACATAGAAATCAAATTAAATATCAAATAATGATTAGCTATAACCCTGTTCCTGATAATGATGCTGAACAAGAAGATGGTCCTATATTTGGCTACTATTGCCAATGCAAAACAGGAGCGCAAACTATAGGAATATGCGAACATATAGCAGCAGTTATTTGGTTTTTGGGCTATGCAAGGCACGACGAAGTTATTAGGCTACCGCAAACCAAAGTGCTAGCCGCTACTCAAGATGTTTTAAACAGACATGCTGCCGTCTAAATTTTCCGTTTCTTGTATATAAATCATGTAAATGTTAGGTTGTTTATTTTATGTATAAGTTCCACTTTTTATCATGTAAATAATCATATTTAATACTAATTTTTGTTGAAACACCCGGTGTAAAATGTTAGAAAGTACAGAATAATAAAAATTACAAAAAAGTATAATATGTAATGGTAACACTTGCGTATATCAATGTTAAAACCCACTGAACAGCCATTATTCTTATTAGGCACTATTACTTTAACGCCCTGTATATCAAAAACTAGCCATTATATTAAGTTGGTCCAATGACAAATATTGCTCAGATAGTTTTAATTTATAACATATTAAAATTTCATTAAATTTGACGGTGGTCTAAAAACCCATAAGAGGTGTGCAGGGTCCTTTACGATATAATTATATGCCTTTTAAAGCTCAACTTTATTCGAGTAATTTTTGTTTGACGTAAACGACTGAACTGATTTTAATAAACTTAGTCTCGTTGTAAAGAGCATTTATTGTTCTATCAAATCCATCTTACCTGTAATATGTCTAATTTTTAGTGATGCTGCTAGAGCGTGTTTTTTGATATAACATCAGAAAAATCCAAAATTCTCTAAAAAATTAAATGCAAGAATATGACTTTTTTTCATAAAAATGAGACGAAATCATCCCTAAATAGGTTAGTGAAAACCGCATCTTGATATCTTATTCATACCCTAAAATATCGAAGAAAAAAAATTTAGTTATTATAAAATTTGAAAAAGTCGATATTACACCGGTATTTATTCTTATTTATTTGTCTTTTTTCAACATTCAATGAAAAATTTCACCATTTTATTATTTTTAAATAATAAAAGTTTTCATAACTTCAAAAATTAAAAAAAAACATGTAGGGGCATAATAATCAATGCATAGAATATGCAAGTGCAGAATAGGCAGAATATTAGGAGTGGGCCATTAAGAAAAAACAAATACCTAAAGTAAAATTGTACACAAATATTAAAATTTGATAGACAGTGTAATTTATGTTGCACAAGTAAGTCCTTAAAACTACCTATAATGCCTTTTACAAATGATGAAGCTGTTGATATGATTGCGGTATATTTTGAATGTCTTCAAAATGCGGCATTGGTTAAGAGAGTATACTCAGCTCGATATTCAGATCGGCGTCTACCCGATGCAAGAATTTTTCCGCGTTTGGTACAAAATTTGCGTAATACTGGAAGCTTTCGACCAAAGTCGCGAAGAGACTCGGTTAGAAGAACGGAAGACAATATTGTTATTGGCTTAGCATACATATCATTGAATCCCCACGTTAGTACGAGAGCAATATCTCTTGAGTTGGATATGTCACGAACTACTATTCAAAAATTTTAAAGGATCATAGGTAAGTTCTTACGTCACTGAAAATACTACTTGTGTTTGTAATTTCAAATTTATAGAATGCACCCGTATCATATGGTTTTACATCAAGCCTTACATGACGAAGACTTTGACCGACGAATAGATTATTGCCATTGGATGCTGGCCTGATCAGGGAAAATAGAGAATTTTTATCCGAAATTCTTAGGACGGATGAGGCCACTTTTAAAAGAGATGGAAGCGTTAATTTGCATAATATACATTATTGGTCTGACACCAATCCTCACTGGTTGCACGAGGTTCAACATCAAGGTCGGTGGACTGTTAATGTGTGGTAGGGCATCCTGGACGGAACTATTATAGGTCCCTATTTCTATGATGAACCAGTAAATGGTGCCGTGTTTCTTGGTTTTCTGGTAAACCAATTGGGTATTTTATTAGAAAATGTGCCTTTTCAATTACGGCAAAATATGTTTTTACAACTAGATGATTGCCCAGCGCATTTTTCAATAAATGTGCGAGAACACTTAAACTTTTTCAAATTTTTAATGACTAAGTTTTCTTTCTTCGATATTTTAGGGTATGAATGATATCGAGATGCGGTTTTTACTAACCTATTTAGGGATGATTTCATTTCATTTTTATGAAAAAAAGTCATATTGTTGCATTTAAATTTTTAGAGAATTTTGAAATTTTCTGATATTATATCAAAAAACGCGCTCTAGCGGCAACACTAAAAATTAGACGTATTACAGGTATGATGGATTTGATGGAGCAATAAATGCTCTTTCCAACGAGACTAAGCTTATTACAATCAGTTCAGCCGTTTAGGAGTTACACTTAATCACCCCCACTTTATTTTAATCGATACGTCAAACAGAAATTACTCGAATAAAGCTGAGCTTTAAAAAGCGTATAATTTTTTGGTACATTTACTAGGTGGATTCCAGTAAAAAATCACTTTAAAGGTTTAGGATGGTGGTTACGCCCCCTGGCGGTCATCTTGCAAATTTGAAAATATTTTCTACGGTCTTTTTTGTCCATTTTAGTAATAAAATGTATTACCGTAATTCTCTACGACAAATAGTTTACGAGAAACAACGCTTTACATTCTTATCTGGCCCCCCCGGTGAAGGGTAGTTAAATTTTTTTTTGAGAAAAACTCAACGGTACATTTCATTTCATTTGGCTCTTTTATTTTCGAGTTATGGTCTTAAAAGATTTTCAAGTTTTCATTTTTTTATGGCAAAATCTCACTTATTTATGGAAATATAAAAAAAAATATTTCTAAGCTCTTCAGGCACTTTTTTGCTAAGAATGCAGTGATGTAGTCGATTGTTTACTAATAATTTTGAAATTCGAGTTATCGCATAAAGTTGTATCAAAAAATTACTAATTTTTCGGATTCCAACGATATATATGATGAGCAAGACATTTTTTTTGGGATATAAAAATTTCACGTTTGGAGAAGAAATAGGTTTTAATACAAGTAGGCTTGTATCAGTTACAATCTTTCTGATAAAACAAAGTAGATACGTATCTGAAAATACTTATTTTTTTGGGGGTTTTTAATGGTGTGTATATTAAAGTTACACAATCTAAATGTTTCGATAATACAGCTATCGTCAGTAGTAATATTTTCTATTAAAATTGTTAAAGATGTTGAAACAATTTTGTGAAATATTTCAAATTTTGGGAAATTTTTCAAATTTCACAAGAATATTTCAACATCTTTAACAATTTTAATAGATAATATTACTACTGACGAAGATAATATTGTAAGTGTTATCGTAACCTGTAGATTGTATAACTTTAATATACCTATCTGTCATTTCGTTGTTACAAAAATGGGAATTTGATTGTTTATTATCACCTTAAAAGTGCAAAATATGGCTTTTGAAAATAATTAAACAGTTTGATATGTTAGAATGTTTTATTCAAAGTAATAATAATTCTGAAGTTGCAACTGGATTATATTTTACTCGTTACCCGGAAAGAAGTATTTTCAGTCCTTCTCTGCATTTTCATCCTTAATTAAGGCCTCCTTGTCAGTCCACTCCCAGTGTTTAGAGCAAGGGGTCGCCACGCGACTGTTGTGGGGATGGTCATGTGACATTTGCACCCCCAATTAAGGCCTTTTTGGAAGTTACACTCCTGGAGGGTAGGCAAATGCGCGCGCATACAGTGTTGATTGCAAGGCTTGAGGGTGGGCCACGCACCCTAGTTTCTGAATGGTCCATGGATTCCGCTTCCTGGTTTCTCATTGGTTGCGGGGCGTGGCTTTTAGGTCATTTTGTCGGTCATTGTAGGGAAATTTAAGTTACTATTCTAATAAGGGGCTCATAAGACAGGTATAGGATGCCGTACAGCCCCTGTTTTTTGATTAGTGGCGACCATTTTGTTTTTGAATCATAAAACATAAGCAAAGTCATCCGCCATTTTGTTTTTTAGTTATGACGTCATAATCAAAGCCCTCGGTCATTTCGTTTTTTTGGCGGGAGTAATATAGAAATAAATTCAATATGTTGATCTGAATTCGTGTTCTATCAAATCACCTTGGTTATTACCGGTAATAAAAAGATAAAAGTGGTTTTTAATAATTTATTATAAGTAATACTATTTTTAAGATTACATTTCATGTATCAGCAGCATGTCAATGTCAGGATGCAGCTTCTAATTGAATATTAAATAGGTTGTTTTGCCTGTTGATAGTGAAGAGCTCATTGGCACATATTTACTCTTCTGCCACTCTATTTTTAAGATTACATCTCATATATCAGCAGCATCCTCCGCCATTTTATTTTTAATTGTGCCATAAATAAATTCTGGCGCCATTTTATTTTTAATTATGAGTCATGATTAAATTTTGTAGGCGGGAAATTTGAATTGTATTCTAGTAAGTGGGGCTCATTAAACAGGATTAAGACTCCGGAGATTGTTCTAGGGTCTTTGCTTCTTGTCCGGTTTTCGTCCCCTTGGCGGGGAAATTTAAAGTAGTATTCTAATATGGGCCCTCGTGCTATCTCATGCGCCACGCTGGGGACCCCGGAGCTTGATGACGTGTCTTAGACCTCTGTTATGGACTCTTGGTGGAAAAATTGAAATAGTATCGGTTTTGTCGGCCATTTTTGTAATTGTCGGGAGATTTGAAATTGTATTCTAATAAGGGGGCCACACTATCTTATAAGACAGGTATCCTGAACTTATTCTATGGTGTTAAACCGTTATTGGGTCTTCGCCCCTTGCCAGGCCCCTGATTGTGACGCCATCTACCGGTGTATTTTTAAAGCTAATGTATGTTTTCTGTAATCGAGACTCTGTCTAGTAGTATATTTTTAAAAGTAGATTTGACTGTTTGTGACACCATTTAGCAGTGAATTTTTAAAAATAATTAATGTTTTCTGTAATAGAGATTGATCGTGGCTCTACCCAGTGGTAAGTGCATGCAGATCGCTGTGATCGTTAGGGATAATTAGATGTCGTTAGGTTTTTTTACGCAGATGCGTTTTAAACAGGAAAAACAGGTCACGTAAACAAGGTTAACACAGTAATTACATTTTCAAGGTCCTTTTATCTTTCACTATTCAATTACATCTATAGTGTCAGGTGACAACCCGCTAATTATCTAATTACGTAAAGGTAAACAAGTTAACCTTCATTTGAAATTTTGATGCTATGAGTCATAATTAAAACCGGCGGCCATTTTGTTTTTGCGGGAAATTAAAAATTGTATCGCGCTCATACGATCTCATAAGACCGGTATAGGACATCGGAACTTGCTCTCGGGTCTTCGCCCCAAAATTACACAATCAATCTGCTTTTTAAGTATGAGCCATAATTAAATTTTGTAGGCTAAACTGTTCTGTCGGCCATCTAAGAGGCTATTTTTGTTTTAGAAGGAAATTTGAAATTATATTCTAGTAAGGGGGCTAACTTGCAAGACAGGTATAGGACGCAGGAACTTGTTCTCGGGCCTTTGCCCCCTTGTCAAAAGGCAGAAAATAATCAAATCAAAAGAAAGAATATCAAACCAAATCAAACAATCTCGGTCAAATCAAACAAATTAATTAATCAAATCAAATCAATTAAGCAAGTCAATCTCAAACAAATCACTCTAGATCAAATCAAACATCAAAGCAATTAGCCAAATCAGTCAAATCAATCAATCTCGATCACATCAAACAAAAAGCTGTGCTAACAATTCTTCATAACCTTCAGGTAACGATTCTCTGACTGTATATACCTGGCCCCTATAAGTGACCTCTTACAATTTCGATCAACTCACCTTTCAAACAAAATAAACTAACCAAAATCGGTTCCTCCATTTGAGAGCTACAATATCACAGATCCGCAGATACGCTGATACGTAGATACTCAGATACGCAAACACGCAGGTATGCTGATACGCAGATACGCAGATAAGTAAATACGTAGACGCGGAGGCGTGCATACGCGCAGACACGCAGGCATGCAGATCCGCAGATACGCAAATACACAGACACGCCGATACGAAGATACGCAGATACGCAGATACACAGATACGCAGATACGCAGATAAGCAGATAAGCAGATACGCAGATATGCAGATACGCAGATACGCAGATAAGTAAATACGTAGACGCGGAGGCGTGCATACGCGCAGACACGCAGGCATGCAGATGCGCAGATACGCAAATACACAGACACGCCGATACGAAGATACGCAGATACGCAGATACGCAGATACACAGATACACAGATACGCAGATAAGCAGATACGCAGATAAGTAAATACGTAGACGCGGAGGCGTGCATACGCGCAGACACGCAGGCATGCAGATGCGCAGATACGGAAATACACAGACACGCCGATACGAAGATTCGCAGATACGCAGATACACAGATACTCAGATACGCAGATAAGCAGATAAGCAGATACGCAGACACGCAGACACGCTGTAACATTAAAAGCGGCTCCAAGTGTATAAACACTAAAACTGGGCCAACTTATAACATTAAACAAAAGCGATGATGTAATAAACAATTTGTAATTGATCGAATAATGTTAATTAATCTAAAAAAATTACCAAATATTAATCGCTACTGCCGTCGGCTCAATCGGAAGATGAAATAGGGAGAGTTCTAATTTAGAGTTTAATTAACATACCTGAAATACTGCATGCTTCTCATCTGCTTAATTATTTTCACTTATACTTAATTAATAAGAAAAATATGTAATGTAAATAAAAACAATAAAATGATACCTCGGGCGCCAAGCTATTTTTAAATATACGTTACGTTATTGGAACAGCTAAACCAAGTTTGTTAATAATAATACAACATTAATCAAAATGAAAATAAAATAACATGATATACTTAAGTTTATTCAATATCTGATTAAAAGGTTAAAAATTAGAAGTCTTATACTATTCTAAAATTATATAAGAACATTACCTTTGAACGTTCGGTACATAAACTGTAACTGGTAACTATGAAGCAGAATGGTGAACTTGGTGAGGTCAATGTCTTGCTTATTTATCCTTAATATATTGTGTCCATAACTTTATTGAATTTCTTTGAAGTTTAATTCTTCAAATTTATTTATAAAAGTATGTAGAACTTGCGTTGTAAAATGCAATTCAAGTAAAAATTGCCATTTAAACCAGAAAAATAATAGAATAGTAAATTACTGACTTATACGTGCCATTAAAAATAATTATTATAAAAATGCCATATAAAAGTATGCATTAAAAAAATATGAGTAAAATAATTGCAAAATAAGTGAAATAGGAGTGCAAACTAAGTGCCTAAAAAAACAAACAAATGCTTTAGTTTTAAATATAATGAATTAGAAAATAACTTACCACCAAAATCTGATGGCACCAAATATAAAAAATTAGGTAAAAATCATGCTTACTGCTGTAACATTCAACATTAAATGAATTAAATATCGCGGCTTTCAGAATAACTCAAATGAGTATTCCCCTAAAAGTTTTCACGCGTTGCGCGGATACAATAATATAAATCCAATTTTTTAAGAAAGGGAACTATAACTATTTATGTAATATTACACCCAAAAGATATGTTCTAGGAAATGCCAATTAAATTGCTTTTCTCCATTCTACATTTTAATAATTAAAACTTTTCTAATATTACTCCAAATAAATGAACGATTCTTAAATTAATGTACTTTTTAATACAACCACAAAAAAAGGTTGTTACAACGCAGATACGCAGATACGCAGCTACGCAGATACGCAGATAAGCAGATACTCAGATACGCAGATACGTAGATACGCAGATACGCAGATACGCAGATACGCAAATACGCAGATACGCAGATACGCAGATACGCAGATACGCAGATACGCAGATACGCAGATACGCAGATATGCAGATGCGCAGATACGCAGATACGCAGATACACAGATACACAGAGACGCAGATACACAGATACACAGGCACAGGTACATAGATACACACGTTAAACTTATAACACTCCTACTTTTTCATCGAGGGCTAAAAATGGTATTTGTTTTCCCTGTATTCTGAGCTATGTGTTGCCATCAGAATGTTATTTTAGGTTTTATTTAATTGTAATTCACTTATATTTGAAAATAGAGGAAAATAACTTAGCTTGTAATTTTTTTTGATTTTGCTACACATTACGATAGATTTTGTATTGTAGAATCCGAATATGTAACTATAGAGTGATGAATTTGATAAAATCGAAATTTTACGGGGGTGTCGCAAAACTGGGAGTCCGGGAAAATTGTTTGTAATAAAACTGCTCTAAATATAATCACAATCAATATATAAATTGAGAAGATAAGTTAACATAGTGTATCTTCATTCATTTAAATTTAATGAAGTATTTATGCAACACTTGAAAAACCGCTATGCACATTGCAGAGGATGAATATTTTGGCCATGAGACTGTTCACCAAGTAAATATGAATAGAGTCTGTGAGACATGACATGATAATTTTTTACACATAGCGGATGTACGAGGAATCATTTTAACAGACAAATTATACATTTTCTCCTTACCGCACCAATTCATCATTATCTTGTTGTTTTAATGGATAGTTTTCGCTGTTTCTTTAAAATGTGGCTTACAGAACTGCTTGGGTCAGGAGAAAATGATATTACAGGTATTATGCTTATATTTAGAGAATCAGGGCCCTTCAGAATAATGCTTTCCTTTCTCTTGTAAATCATTTTGTCAGTTAGGATACTTGAGATCTAATGAGCAAACAGAGGACGGTGATAGAAACCCAAATTCTTCTGATGTCAAAACGTGAACGTAGTTTTAACGTTGGTGAAAATCCTTAGCGTTGAATTACATGTCTATTATATTCCTGTTGTGCGAAAGATCTCTTGGACGGAGTAAGCTTGAATCCATTGCTTATAAAATTTTCGTGAACACAGTTAGACAATTGCGACGCTTAAATTTCCATTCGTCATAGATTTCCCAACAATGTTATGTTTAAATTTATGATATTGTCAGTGGATAATAAAGAACCAACTAAATTTTGGATCTGTACAAAAACTTCATTACTTGACTGTTGTTCTGGACTTAAATTCTGACCATATCCAACGTTACGATTTATTTGATTTGTTTGAATTCATTGCATCTTTCAATGGAACATCTAATTTAGATTTATGTTGATGGGTTATTTTAACTGCTTCGCAACCTTCAATGAAACGTTCGGTTGAGAAGTTGTACAAGCCACTGATGATTGTCGCCAGTGCTGCTGCTTCGAGTCTTTTTCGTTTTGTGCACAGTTCACTGGTTTTAGGAAAAATACTTCGCCATCATCAACATGAAATTCCACTGAATTACATGAGGATCGTTTGGTTAACTTTATAAATTTGTTAGTTCTCGTGCAAATGATGTTTTGCTAAAGGTTTAAAATAAATTGTCTTCATTTCTTTTACAGTAATATACTTTTGTGACCTCCAAAAGTATTAGCTATAAAATAGACAATGCTTGGCATAGATAATGATTTAGGTAAGAATTAGGACATACAACTTGCTGTCTTCAGTTTTTGTGAACTTGCATGATCTGTATATCGTATTACCTCACACGTTACTACCTGTTTATGCTTTCCTGCAAAGAATCGCAGGTGATAATAAAGGAAAGCATTTATTGGTCTATTATTATAAGTTTTTGTTATGAACGAATAAGTTCAAAGGTAAATATGTATTTAAAAATTATTATTAATTTTATTAAAATTAATAATAATTTTTAATTTATTGGTCTAGCCTACAAGATTCATGTAATTGGCTTTGAAGATGATAGACTACTAGGTAAATGCCTTAAACATGAATCCTAGGAAATACCGAGGAATCGGCATTACCGTGTGCGTGCGTACATTCGTGCATTCGTACATACGTGCGTGCGTACGTGCGTGCGTGCGTATGTGCGTGTGTGTGTGTGTGTGTGTGTGTGCAGAAATTTATCAATTAGCAACCCATTGTCGTAGTAATACTTTACGTCACGTCTGACGAGATATTTGGAAATGTCATTATGGATAGATTCTGTGGTGTAGTTTGTTACATGGTGACTCCTATCGCCGTTTTCTTGAAAAGAACCTGCCTGACTGCGAGAAGGGAGCGACCTTAAAGCCATGATTTATACCGTACCCGTACAATATCGACCATTTCAGGAATCGCATGATTCTACTATAAGAAACAATACATAATGTACTTGAAGTGTTTCAATAAGCTGGGCAGCCATTTAGAAAGAACGTAAACTGGTGGGGTTATCCACTTTTACGTTTTGTTTGTATTAGTAAAAAAATTCTGGAATTAAAATTTATGTTTTCTTCAACACGCTGTATTTCGAAAATGCTTTTGAATTGAGTTGAATAAGAGTGAATTTACATACACGAATTGAAAAACCTTTGAAATTAAAGTTACTTACATAATATGAACATGAAAAGTTTTCCAAAATCGGAAAAAAATCGAGCCCATGTTACTAGAGATTTACAATTTTTATCAATGTTTCACATTTTTCAAACTGATTTACTTTTAATACTTTTCGTAACTAGTTACGAAGGTTCATTTCTCAACTATAAACAATGAAAAGAAATATGTTTCATCATTTGAAATATCGGGGCTTGATTCAATTTTTCGTATAAGTACTTTAACCTAACACGAATTAAAGTTGCGAAATCTACGAAAGTAATATGATAGGCATACTTGAGTTAAAAGAAAGTGGAATAGATATATGTATAATCTTAAAGTAATATAGAAAAGCTATTATTTCTATCAAAATGAGAAAAAATCTTGCAGAAAACATCATAGAAAATTTTATATCGTGTAACTCGTGGATTTCGTGGGATCTCGCTACGCTCGTCCGGCAGTAATCGCGTTTGTTACACAAAATAAAATCTTACGTAACAAAACCTTCATGATCAAGTTGATATTATTTATTATATTATATTTTAGCCACCCAATTCGTTAATTTCAATTCGTCATTACGGATAAGAAAATTTGGAAACAAATCAGAATGGGCATTTTCAAAGCCTGACTAAAACATCCTTCGAAAAAAATCAAAAACGTTTTATTCAAAAAGTAATTTTCGTTAGGCTTCTTTTGCACACTTTTGCACAATTTTTAATACGCTAATAAC